>JAMAKC010000036.1:0-78966 GCA_023628735.1 Trichoderma sp. PF4103 | reverse complement strand
TACAAATATCCGTACACACCACAACACATCACTGAAAATTTGAACGCCATAAATCCCCCTTCAGCCACCCCCCCCCCCCCCCCCCAAAGACGTTTTAGGTGAGATCACGCAAGACTAATCTGCCAGAGGAGCTGCTGCCACCTGTAAGCCAGCCCCGACCAGATTCGCAGCCGCCATGACAGCTAGCGGAATCGGCTTGGTGATGGGATCCTTGTCGTTGACCGCCACGGTATACGAGACCCGGGAGATGTACGACGTCAAGTTGGTCACTTCGTCGAGAATGGCAGCCGACCTCTCCTTGCCAGCCTCTTTCTCGTGCAGCTCGTAAAAGTGCCAGCCGGTGACGAAGAGCGCGGGAATCACCATGATGCTGTCGATGACGGCGGACGTGGCTCGTCCGTCATCGGCTGCCAGGCCAGCAAACCGGCTGCCCGACATGGCGAGCCTGTCTTGGATCGGGCCGCTGAAGATGACCTGGTTCAGCAGCGTAAGCGCGGAGGTTGCGTAGGATATGTCGTTGACCACCTTGTTGTCGATGGGATGCCTTGGGGCGAGGTTACTGGTGGCGAGCTGCGTCCCGGCAGTGGCAAAGCCGACAACAGACAATGCGTTGCCGAAGGGATTGTCACCTGTCAGGAATGATGCCTCAAGAATACCGGTATAGTTGGTGAGCAGCAGGAGAAAGCTGGTAACAGCGTGACCGGATACATGGAGCAGCTTCTGCAGCGGATTCAGGTGATCGAATGGTTCCTTTTCCGAAACGTCAGCCACGTCGTCTGCAATGGCCCCTTCGGTAACTATCCCCCTGAAGTCGTCCCATGTCTTGGCTTCGATCAAGGCTTTAATCTCGCTGCTGTCGGGGAAGGGCGGCTCGTGGTTGATGGCCTTGTAGACGACGGTATAGCCAACGGCAGCGATCCAGGTGAACAGATCAAGGAACGATAGGTCGGGAATGCCGATGGCATTGAGGATGTCTGATATAACGGGAATGTGAATCTTGGCGTCTAGAAGCTCAACTGCCGAATCGGCAAGGGAGGCCAGAACGCGGAATAGGGCATCAACAACGACCTTGACAGACGACAACAGGCCCTTGGTAAGGATGGCTGCCAGACCCTTGATGATGTCTCCGACGGCCAGAGAGTCGAATTGGCTGGCCAAAGTTTGCAGCTCATGATATACGCCAGACAGCACTTCCCCTTCCTCGTTGATTGCATCTAGGAGGATCTCGATCAGGTCTGCGGTCTCGGCACTGATCTGAGGCACGACGCTCTTCACCTCCAAGTGAGCAACCTGGTTCTGGAAGTGGTTTGAAAAGAGTAGCGAGCCAGAGTTGTGGCCCTCAGTTGGATCCTCCGCACTGCCGACTGCTGGTCGCTCTGCTACGCTACCGAGAGACGACCAGTCGGTGATGCCGCCCCATGTGGCGAGAGTTTCCGCAGCCTCGTCGGCTTTTTCGTCAAAGACAAGTCTGGCAGCATCGATCTGACTCACCTGGTGCTTCATGTAGAGCCTGAGCATGTTGTGCAAGACGTTCTTGGTCCGTTTGATGTCATCCCATTCGAAAAGAAACTCAATGAAGCGAATCAGCTCTTCAACGGCGGTTTTGATCTGCTCAAAGACCCATTCGATCGCCCCAATCACAGCATCTACTGCATTGAGCACCGCTCTATACACCTTGCCGGCGATCTCAGCGATGAAGTGCCATGCTCCCGTTGCCGCATCCTTGATGATCTTGACGAGAGCCTTGATGCCTGACTTGAGCCAGTTGAACAAATCGCCAGCCGCCATCCAGATATCATCCAACCCCGAAAGGTTGCCGGTGGCAGTAGTATCATCGCCAAAACCCTTGGCTGGGACCACAAGCGGCCCATCATTGTCAAAGTAGAGCTTGTGTGTCTTTGGTGGCGGCCGGACTTTGTCCCACACTTCCTTGAGGGAGTCCATACTCTGAGCAACCGTTGCGAGGTCTCCGTCACTCGTGGACTGGTCGACGAGCTTCTTGCGCTCGACAGGGCCGATGACGCCACCAGCGATGGTGTTGTCTGGGTAATCTGCCTCCTTGAGCTTCTGCGTCGTATCGAGCGCGGAGAGCTTGTAGAAGGCCGTGTCCATGGGATTGATAACAATGGTTTCCGAGTCGTGCGGGATGCTCACGCTGAGAACGGATGCGGTCATGTCCGAAGACGCTTCGATCACGGTGATATTCCCAGCACTGTCAGTCGGAACATTGATGGCCTTCTTGCCAAGCACGTAGTATAGACCGTTGACATAGACGGGCGTGTGAGAGTCAGCCCACAGCGAGAGCTTCGTATCGGCCGCGGGCTTGCCATCGTCGCCCTTCAGGTGAATAGTGGTGGTGTAAGACTTGAACGCCGCGACCGGCTGCTGGGGCGTGGACGCGAGACGGATGTCCTGCCATCGCCATGCCTTCGTGTTGGTGTTGCTCGCCTGCGTCAGCTTCTTCAGCTGCCCGCCTCCTGCAGTGAAGATTGTGTTGCCGCCATCCATGTTGTTCACATAGGCGGACATGAGCTCGATGCCATTGATGACGGGTACAGGGGCGCTCCACGAATCGGGATCGGCTACCTTGTCCGATAGACAAGCAGCGTAAAAGACCTCGTTGCTTGAGTTCTTGCCCCAGATGGTCGTCACGCCACCAAAGTCCATCCCGTGCAGGTTGCTGGTCCCTGAGAAGATTGGATTGTTGAGCACCTCGTCTCCTGTGGCGTTGTCCTTTTGCTTGTCCGCAGGGAAGCGGAAGAGCTTTGCATCGCTAACCACGTACAGATCGGTGGTTCCATAGAGCCTGTCCTCTGTAGGATCTGTGTGGCGCACAGTTGCGATAGCAGAGGGTATGGTCCCGCCAGGCAGGCTGAGCCTGATGGGCAGGGGAGGCCCGTCGCCAAAGATGTTGATGATGGGCTGGTAGATGAGCTGAGCTCCGCCACCAGCCTGACCAGCTGTGTAGACGCCATCGACGCGTCCGTTGACCCTGCGGCCGACGGCGCTTTGGTAGCCGCCCTTTTCGATGTCGATAGGCAGTTCGTGTCTGACCCATGTCTTGCCCGTCGACCGCTCCAAGTCAACGTGATAGCGGACAATCTCCTGGGAACGGGACCTCGGCGTGGTGTCGACGTCGACGATGATGTATTGCGTGTTGTCAAACGTCTCGGCAAACATGACGTTGGCGATGCGAATGGGCTGCCCGTACATGCTCCTGTCGTCAAACGGAACCGGGACCCATTGGACGTAGTTGAGCCAGGACGTCTCCGAGCCGTTGTTGCCCAGCGAGAGGTAGAGGTCGTCAGTGCCATCAGAGTCCACGGCCATTGCCAGGCTGATGGTGCCGTCGAGGGCACTCTGCCCAACGCCAAAGGTCCTGACACCAGGGGCGGTCGCGATGTCGCTCCCGCGGCTGATGTAGCGCTTTCGCGTGTCCTTGGAGAGGTCGATGACTTGCCAGCCGGTGCTCGTTGTTCCGCTGTCCTCCTTGATGACGAGGAAAGCTCCACTGGAGTCGACAGAGAACAAGAGTGCGTGGCCGTTTTTGTCTCTCGTTTGAAGTGCTTCAAACTTGCCGGTTGGCGACACAATCTCGCCCTGGATATAGTTCTGCATCAGCTCGGAGGAATGATCAATCTTCAAGCCAAGGGCAGACCCCAATGTGCTGCGACCACCCCTGCCCGCCGGCGATGCGTACGTCAGGGAAGCCACCAGATCCTGATAGTTGGAAAACGACGCTTGCTTGTAAGTGAAGACCTTGGAGCCCGGATAGACAAAATCGGGAGCCCCGTTCAAGGGAGCGTCGTCCAGCTTGGCCTCGACAACGCGCGAGAACCAGCTCTGGAAATCTTCCAGCATGTCATCCAGCCCCATGAGTCTTCCCCAGAAGCCGGGGTCAGGAATGGGGTCCGATTTGTATTCCCTGTCAGTATCCCCCTCCGCTGTCAATCGCAAAGTGCCTCCCTGGTCTACCCATAGCTTATAGGTATCGGTGAGCACCGAGTGCCACATCTTGAAAGCCACTTTCTCGTTGAGGGCCTGGACATCCATGTCAACTCTGGACTCTTGCACCACCTTGGCTGTTGTCCCCGTGAACACCAGTTTGGCCGTGTAGACACTCTTGACACCCATGTGGCCATAGTACAACATATATTTGTCTTCATCCCAGGTTTCCGACTCGTATCGTAGTTCACCAACAGTAGTTCCGTCCTCGAAGGTAGTACGAGTCGGGGTCCTACCTCCACTAACCGAGAGGGTGAACTCGATATTCCCGTTCCAGCGCGCTCTGACCGTGGCATCAACCTCGATGCAGGCCGGCTTGACCTTGCCAACCAGCTGGTCCAGGAAGAAATTGGTCATGGTATCTCGGTTGATGGAGATGACGCCGCTCATATTGTCGATGTCGGCGCCGTCCACCCAATTCCAGCCAAACTCGTAACTCGGCGGCAGCCGTCTGCCGTTTGCCGCACACACATTATCGAGCGTGGTGGCTTTGGACATGGACGTGTTCTCGGTGGTCTGCCTGTCGAAGTCGGTCAGTTGCAACTGGGAGGGATCCGTCTCGTGTGCAACCGCGGTGATGCCCAAGAGCGGCCAGCCGTGCTCCTTGGCCATTTTGGCATAACTCGTCTTGAAGTACGTGTTCAGGAGGCTCATGGCCTCCTCTGGCAGACCTATAATCTCAGGACTGCTCTGCAGGATGGCGTTGTCGAGCTCCAACAGGAGTTGCTGCAAGCTGTAGGCCGTGCCTGAGATGTTGCGCAGCTTCTCGAGCAATGCTTCACGCTCTCTTGGATGCTTATTGAAGTACTCCGTGTCGAGGGTCTCGTCCAGTTTTTTCCGAACCAAGTCGACATTGGTAACAAAGCACCAGTTTTGACTTTTTCCGCCAATCTTCTCGCTCTGATCAAACACATTCCATGCCCCCTCTCCCCAAATCGGGGGCTGCAGTTGGCAGATGACAAAATCAGAGCACATGGTGCGGAATTGGACGTTGTTGGCTTTGTCTCGGAGCTCGACAATGTCTGGCAGGTCCTTCGGCAGAAAGTTGGGAGGAAGCCCCATTCGCATCTTTAGTCCGACCGAGAACTTGTGCCTAAAGAGCGTCTGCACTCGTTCGTCCCAGTAATCCGTGCCCGCGGGTATTGCAAAGGGATCCACGCCGCTCAACTCCTTGATCTCTTCACGATTGACAATCTTGTCGACGGTGTTGTTTGCTTTCATCAAGAAGCACAGATACTGGGTCGGTTGACCATCTTCAGCCAGAAATTCCTTCAAGCCTGAGTTGATACTGGCTTGTGTCGTGGCAACGACAAAGTCATATCCGCCTTTGCCAAGCCTGGACGAGCTGGCCCCAAGTAGATGAGCCATGATGTAGGTCAATGCCGCAGACACAAAGCGCAGATGAAGGGAAGTATTGAGCTCTAGGCTCGTTCTTATCTTGTAAAAAGAAGATGCAAAGAAAGGCACAGAGTTGGAGATTTCCTCTTGCTGGGTGCTCAGCGAGGTCTTTTTATAGTTGTCATTCCAATTTAGCAACGGATACCTCGCGCTTCCGGTGTGCTTGCAACCCTCACAGTCCTAACGAAGTATTACTAGATGAGTCGTCGTAAATGACACAACTGTCTTGCTTCACTGACGATGGCTCGTCATTACCGGTCATAATGCAGCCGTCTAGACAGCCAATGGAGCCGGGCCAGTCGTGCATTTCTTAGATCATCAAACGTAAGGAAAATACACGTATGACTCCAGACTCTCGACCGCCTGCAGCCCATCGCGCCACGATGCCTACTCACAGGTTCACGCCTCCCAGCTCCAGACCGAGTCCCACCTTTCAGCACTTCATTGCGTTGCCACTGACATGATTGTGTCTAAAAGCTGCGTTATAATATTACGTGAAACGCACTTTCAGTCTTGCCCGATGGACTGTGGCTGCCTGAGTCAAGACATTCCCGCGTCTGATGTCTCAGCCTGCTCGACGTTTAGTTGAACCTGGGGATCACTTTGCCTGAACTCTTTTTATTCTTCACACTTTTGTTTTTCCTTTTCCTGCTTCGCTCACTGCCTCAATCCACCTTCAAAATTGCCGTCCTAATCACGTATTTAGCCGTCTAGTCGGTATGATGATAGAGCCAGCGGCCGAAGGGTCTCTCCACTGTGCTTGAAGACGTATATGTGAATTCTGTGATTACATTTTCTTGAGTTTTTCGTCTGAGGTCCGGGTTTTCCTAGGACTATCGGAATAGTCACCGCCATGATACAACTGACAGTGCTTCATGATACTCGTTCCTCTTGATGTTGGTGTAGATAGCTCGATGGGCCGGTCAGCTTCTGAACAGGGCCCTCATGTGATACCTTGAGACATGTATGTGAATATCCAACTTCGACGGGCTTTGATCCCTTACTCAGAAATGCGGTAGTAGTTACCGAATGATGATACTATGATCCTCAGATGAGATCTAGGTATATTTATGACAGACCCTGCATCCCCTGATCCAATCACACTCATGGGCAGCGAGATGGTTGGATAGCGAAGCGCTTCATATAGGCCAATGAGAGTCTCTCGGTGTCAGTAGATTAAGACAAGCAGCTTTAGCGGTAAGCATAGAAACCTATAATCATTGCCAAGGAATACCAAAGGTCCTCTTGCAACGTCATGCTGCTGTACGAGATGGAAGTCCACACAGGGAACGCCTTTCAGCTAGACGCCGTAATTGGGAATGATGAATGATGCCGGCATCCTTTGTGGGCCTCCGATTGAGACGAATCGCATTCTGTCCCAAACGAGCCTCTCTTTCAACGGTAGTCGGCTCGGACAGTTCTGGGGCAAACACGCATTTATCATCTCCTACCTTGCGCACATACCGTGTCTTCGGCCTGCCAACCGTTCCAGGCTCAACAGCCCTTTGAATGCGCGGCCAAGAGACTTATATGACGAAGAGCAGAGCAGCAGTGCTTATCATCTCAATGAGTGGTACCTTTGCTCTTCATGCTCATACCTAGGAATTGCTTGACATTTACCCTAGCATGCATAGATGTTTCACGCTCCTTTCAACTCTGAACATCTATATTTGTCGTCTTTTGGCATTGAGTAAAAACAAATGGCAGGTAACGCATGTCTCATCTAGGAATACAATTCGGCCAAACAAGTGATTGGGTACCTTGCCGACTCGGATAGTCGTCAGGTACGCAACGCGGCACATGTCACTTATAATGTGTCACTTCGAGGCAGGTTGATTGCACAGGGTTAACCCGTGATATGGCAAAAGAAGCAAAAGAGAAGAAAAAAAGAAGTTGAAGGGCATTGAACCCAACCCGATTCGAACGGATAACCTTCAGGAGATTCCTAGCTGGAATCTGACGCGCTACCGTTGCGCCATGGGTCCTGTTGAGGGGTTCCGGAAATTATTTTAACCTATGAGCCCCAGCGCTATGAGGCAGGACCGCAGTTTGTGTATGTATCACGGACACTACCCAGTGACGAATAACCCATTGGCCCCCGACATGAACTGAACGCGTCCTGGATATCTGCGTTGTATGAAATGGTATCGCGTAAGAATTAAGCAAGGCACGAAAGACGTTGACGGCTGAGCTTCTTGAAATTAGATGCGGTGAGAGGAATAAAGTGCAAGTTGAGCTAATTCGTTCAGGATGCAGCCGACAGTGTGCAAGTGCATTGCTCGTCCCTTGCCTTGACAGGGCTTTACCCTGATGTTAAAAGCTGTTGACAATGTATTACGGCTGGAAATAGCTTAGATGGTGCAAGATATTCGCGTGGCTGTTGGAAGTTGCGATGTAACTACGTGATTGTAAAGCATGGCTTGGCCGTGCACACTACGCAACCACTCAAAGGGGGCGGTTTGTGCCTAACAATGTTATCTTCCGTGCGGAATTTGTAGCCCATGCATCTCAGTTTTGAAGGGGAGGCTACATTGTTCGGGTTTCTGGCCTAGTGAGCGACAATGGAGCGACAGCTGGGAACGTACATGTCGATATAAAAGTCCCCAGACCGGCCCGTAGAGGAATTTGCGGGCGTTGAGTCAATAAAGTTGAGATGGGCCGAGATAAGTAGTTGGCTAGTTTGCCACAAGCATGTTGTATACTTCAGAAAGTCTTGTTTATACTCTCTATAGGCGATGAGTGCGCGTGTACACACATCCCAGATGATGTGTGATAAGTGCCGAAAAGCATACAACTAGTCAAGGCGATGGCCATAAGGACTTGGTGTCTTGATTCTCGAATCCAGTCAACTAAGCAGCAGGGATATAGCCTAAACTACAATCAAAACAAACGCCGGACTAACGGGATCTCCAGAACAACAGACATTTACTTTTCACATCACTTCATCCATGTCGGGCTTGAGAAGCTTTAACGAAGCATTTTACAAATGCCGGCTCAATCTAACCTTAAGTCAGACGTCGGGTGGTCGCTACCGCCCGAGTAGATCTGGGGCACTTCCGGCTAAGTACCTAGGTGGTAATTAGCCTGCCAATTGTGATTTCAAGCTTCGATACTCCCATGCAAACAAATCTGCGGAGAGGTAGCAGCATGGTAACCCTTTGCACACGCGCCCACATTAAGCATCTTTCCCCAGTGTGGGTAAGAGTTGCCTTGCAACCATCCGAGCTACGGTCTGTTTGTTGAGGCTTCCATGCGTGGCCTGCAAGAGGACCTCATGTCAATATGAGCAACGGGGCCTAGAACGCTGGGAAGAGCTGAGGGGCCATGATATATGTAAAGTTCATATAGTATCTACAAAAAAGGCTATGGAAGAGAGCTCTTGGTTGTCTGCGGTAAGTGCATGCAAAGCAGGACTTGTAGCTCAAAAAGACAGATGTCGACGCGCACTGTCATTGAACCTGTTTCAATGCAAGCAAGCTACTTGATACCTAAGATAACAGGTTTATGTGAACTCTTAGCCCTAGAGAAAGCCCATAGCCAAGAAATGGGAGCTACCTTGCTTCCCTGCTGGCACGCAGAGGTTCGCTGGCCTGCGAATCCTTGGCTCCCCGGCCCATATGGTACACTTCCACCAACTGAAAGAAATACTGGCCTCATGGCATTCCGCAGATACTCGATTTGCGCAGGTCTCTATGACAGACAAATACAATAGCTAATAGACATTGTAGTGTCCAGTCGGGATGCGTGACCGCAATGGCAGTTGATTTAGCCTAAACCACATCATCAATGAAGATGTCTGGGGAAAAGGAATACAACGGTAACTAAGACAGATTTAGGTTGTAACAATGAGTGAGATGTTCAGCATGGGAAACACTTGCATATTGTGATAGAGCGAGGTTTTCATTCACTCGCCGTAGCTCTTCAAAAGGCTTCAGCTTCCCATATAAGTCCTCTTCTCTCTCCCTTAGGATCGTAGCGTATCACCACAACCTTCATCCTAATCACACCAATAAAAGGACTCTCGATTCTAAAATGCCTTCAATCAAGAGCACCATCACCTTTCTGCTAAGCCAGGCTCTCCTGGCAACAGCCACTCCAATGGACCTCGAGAAGCGCCAGTGTCCCGGAATCCACGTCTTTGGTGCTCGAGAGACCACAGCTCCGCCAGGATACGGCTCTTCCGCCACAGTGGTGAATCTCATCATCAACGCTCATCCAGGCACAACTGCCGAGGCCATCAACTACCCAGCCTGCGGTGGTCAGGCTCAATGTGGCGGCATCAGCTACGCCAACTCCGTGGTTGCGGGCATCAATGCCGTCGTCCAGGCGGTGACCAACTTCCACAACAGTTGCCCCAGCACCAAGCTCGTCTTGGTTGGCTACTCGCAAGTATGTTGCTTCAGAGTTACTTCAAAGAGAAATACACAAAATTACTTACACATCATCACAGGGAGGTCAAATCATGGACGACGCTCTGTGTGGGGGAGGTGACCCAGCCGAGGGCTACCCCAACACCGCCGTTCCTCTGCCTGCTGCAGCCGTCAGCGCCATCCGAGCCGCCATCTTCATGGGCGACCCTCGTCATGTCCATGGACTGGCATACAATGTTGGATCTTGCCAGGCTCAAGGTGTACGTATCCGTAATTATCCCTAAGTGCGTCTTTCACCAAAGGTTCTAACGCTGTGCGTCAATCCAGTTTGCTCCCCGTAACGTGGGCTTCGTCTGCCCAAGCGGCAACAAGATCAAGTCGTATTGCGACGCTTCAGACCCGTACTGCTGCAACGGCAACAATGCGAACACTCACCAGGGCTATGGTCAGGAGTACGGCCAGCAGGCTCTTGCTTTTGTTAACAGCCTCCTGGGGTAAAGAGCTCGATATGCTGATATCTGAATCATCAGATTGATTTGTTGGTTGGGTCGAAAGCTTGGCGTGCTTGAATAGTAACATGCTACTCTTTCTTATATGCTGGGAAACTCGAAGAGAACTGATGTGCATTCTCTCAACTTCCCCATGCCCGCCCATACCTTGTCAAAAGCGGGGTGTATTGTTGAGAAACCCCGACTTCCCCAGAGTCGACCATACCTAATGCTAGAAGACGGTCGAGTATCAAGGTGAAGACTGAGCATAACAGGCTGTCATGCAATCCACCATCAAGAACAGTTCGTAGAAGGTGATATTAGTTCAATACGCAATGGACCTGGTAGGGCGGAGAGAATGAGCTGCAACTGAAACAGAACTTCGACAATTGGACTTAAAGATCATCTTCGTTCACGGAGACCACAAGCATAAATGATCAGCAAGCATACACGTAGTCTTACCGGCCGCTCATTCATAGCGAGTATTTGGAAGACGATTCTCCCATGCGTCGCTGACTTCTATTTTTATATGCTGCATGTTACAGATCAACGACACCGCCGCATTGCTTATTCTACAGACAAATATACTGGTCCTCCAGACAACGTGGTTGGGCAGAAAGGTGTAAGCCGTAAGGCAAACTTGACAGAATGACCCAATCACAACTGACGGCAGCCTAGTGGCACGAGCATGAATTGCATGCCATTGAAGAGTGGCTATGATCTGATTTATAGGCAGCGATGCGCATCGTTCAAAGTTGTGTACAACTCTGCAACGAAGCGACCTGGAAAACCATCAACAACCATGGACGAATGCATTGACAGCCGCCTCAACCGCAAATCGGGCTTCCGGCATCCAGCCATTCAAGCAGCAACAGAAACCCGCCTACTGAAGCTATCGCAAGACCCAGCATCTCAGAGCTGGCAATACGACCTCGTGGTGGTAGCGCTCGATGCTCTCTCTTCGACGCCATACCGAGCGCTGTCCTACACCTGGGGAGCGGCCATCTCGCCAGAAGATGTCCGGACAATACGAGTCAATCACCAGGACCTCGTCATACGGCAAAATCTTTTCGACTTTCTATCTTCAGCGACAGCCAGGGAGGAACAGGGCCTTTTCTTCATCGATGCGATCTGCGTTAACCAGCTCGACCTCGACGAACGACAAGCACAAGTCCAGGCAATGGCTCTCATTTACAGACGCGCAACAGCTGTGATTTCCTGGCTTGGATTGCTACCGCAGGCGCATTACAGAGGCTGCCGAATCCTCCGCCACGCATCAGACGTCTCTTGCAGGAAATGGTCGGAACAAGAGTGGAGGGCACTCAAGTATCTCTGCAACGCACCGTACTGGAGCCGCGTTTGGGTTGTGCAAGAGGTCTTGCTCTCTTCCAATCTGCAGATATGGTGCGGGCCGTTCAACTTTTCCCCAACCCTCCTGGGCAGAGCGGCACCATCGCGAGACACCATCGAGACGAAGTTCGATGCGGAAGGCAGACCAAGCGTCATGAAAAGCGATGCAAGTCGAGTCCGCTCTCCGTCGGAGGCTATCCTCGGCCACAGGACGAGACTCGTTTCTCGAATGACCAAGGACACTACAAGAGAGGCATCCGTTATGGGGACTTTGGCAGATATCACTGCCGTTCTTCGTCAGCCTTCCGCAACTTTCCAGACATATCAGTCTCGAGTTCCAGACGAGTTGCGTGACATCATCAGGAAATACGGCCGTTTGCAATGCACAGACATACGAGACCGCTTATATGGCTTCCTCGGTCTTCTCAAAGATTCCAGTCGTAAGAAGATAAAGCCGGATTACAGCATGGGCGTGGAGTACACGTTCTATCAAGCGCTGAAATGCGGGCTGGGGGAACTGTGTCCTGAGGAAGGCGTCGCTCCTTGGGGGTTGAACGCGGCCTGGGTGGGCTTTTACTGCGAGGCGCGAGATGCCTTTCACATCGGGGACGAAGCCGGCATTCACATCTTCCGCCGAGTATACCGCGAGCTGAACTTCAAGGAGCGGATGCAGGATGCTCTGTTCCAGCAACAATGGGAACTCAACTATGGGTGGAGAGGACCGGATGCCGTCCGCTTTGGCGCTTTTGCGCGCATGATTGTCGAGGACGAGCATGAGGAGACTTCTTCAGGTGCGGAAGGCCCTGCCTTGCTCAAGTTTCATGATAAGCAGCGACGGCTATATGAGAAGTTGTAAGTTCAAGTCTCTCCACAACTTCTGAAGTGGTACTAACTCCATCCTGCAGATCCATGAAGATACGAAGGCGACCGAAGGCTTCTTACAGCATATTGATATCGTGATATGATCTACGATGGTTATGACTTTACGACCTAGGCAGGAGAGATGTATGTGCTTAGCAATACAGTAGTGCCCACGGAGAGGTATTGAGTTATTTAGAGGTGGGAAAGTGCCCAATGGACGTCTGCAGCATCCCACAACCCTTCAGCACATGGCACAGACAATATGCGTTCGTTCTGGATCAGTCTTTATCTGAGATACCCTTTGCAAGAATTGAGAACAGGTTTCTGGCAGGTTGGGGAAGTTGTTGAAAGCAGCCTCAACGAAGAACGCAACTTTGATAGGTACAGATATTGTCCTCTTTCTAGCGAAAAACGGTCGTCTGGGTACACGGTTCAGTTCCCAAGCTAACGGGGCTCTGTCTCGGCTACCTGGTGTTTTCAAGGCGTGCAAATGCAACTTCCAGTAGAGAAAGGAAGAAATTTCAAGTCAATTCTGTTTATTTTCACATATACTTATCCCACCGGTTTGCGAGCTTATCATTCGCATGATAGTAATTCCAATCCTTCCGCAAAATCATCGAGTTGATCTCACCCTCCGTCCCGGCATCCGCTACCCGACGACCCCCGAAATGGATCTCGTCCAAGTCAACATAGCCCTCAATCTCTCCATCCTTGGGGAACGAGATCCAGCCGCCGTTGGCTATCCCACCGTAGAACTCGCCGGATTCAGTTTCGCGGCCGCGCCACCGCATGCTGGCGGACTTCTCAGAATCCAGAGGGGTCAGTAACTGAAGTACGCCTTTGACGGATCCCAAGTCAAATCTCCCCCAAAGAAGACGGCCGACGACAATGATTTCGATTGGAAACTCCGAATTGACTACAGGATAGTAGCTGACAATGTATCGGCCAGCGTAACGGTCCAGGGGCGAGGGAGGAGGCGTCCTTCCTTGAGGGTTGTTTGCGATAGAAAGGCACTTAGTTGGCGGAGGTACTTCGTTGGAAGGGACCGTGGGTTTTTTATTTTCACAGCCTTGAGCTTGTGCAGGCGATTGTTTCGCCGTTCTTGTTTGACTCGAAGTTTGTGACTCGTCATCGCGACTCGTCGCCTGCTTCTTGGGTTGTTGAGACGCTGTTGCAGCTCGGGAACCTGCTGGCTTCACCAGAGGCTTGGAAGCCGCTCCAGATCGGGAACTTGCGGACGTTGCCGATGCCAAAGCTTTAGACGTTGCCAGACTCTTAGACGTTGCCGGAGACTTAGACGCCGCTACCGCCTGAGGAGTCGTTGACAGGAGAGGCGTTGGTACAACGCCATCGGCTGAGGGAGGCGGTACCTTGGCCCGTTTGGGTACATGTGCGCTCGTCGCCAGTGTCGACGGACTCGTATCGCCTGTTGCACCGACGGCAGCGCCAGCTTTTCTCTTCATCTTTCTGTGAGTGACTGATGATGAACTGCTTCAGAACGAGGTACATAGCAAGTATAGAACGCGTCAACGCGTTTAGAAACACGGGCTGACTAAGTCTGGCTTAGCCTTCTCACGATGGTATAAGAGGAGCTTCTTTTCCAGCCCCAGGTCTCCATGACCATGACCCTGCCGCTTGTTCGAGTTGCCCTGGACCATCTCTCGAAAGATCAAACGACATGGAAATTCAGAGCATAGGTAGGTAACGTGCATGCATATATTGGTCAAAACCCGAACCAAATACGAACCTCACTTATACACTACTCATTACGACTCACAGCGTACACGGGATCCAGAGCTCCGTTCTGCAAACCGGCCCAACCTGGTTCTCGTAGTCGTTTTCGTCCGCATTATAGCTGTCCCATTCGTTCTGCAAAGTCGTCACGTCAAGTTCGCTTCTCGTCCCCTGGCCGGGCGATCGCCGGCCCTCGAATTGAATCTCCTGGTAGTATAAGAAAAGCCCTGCAACACGGTCATCACCAAGGAATCTCATCTCGCCTCGTTGTGACGACTCGTCATGGACGATCTCGCCTTCAGCGTCGCGACCGCGCCAGCAAAACGGTATTTCGGCGATAGAAGCGACGCGGGGCCGCTCCTCAATATACAGCACACCCTGAATGACGCCAAAGTCGAATCTTCCCCAGATCTTGGAGCCGGCAGTGGTCAGCACGAGGCTGGAATTAGAGCCAGGCGTGGTAGTGCCATATGTTAGCCACGTATCTTCGACACAGAGATAGCTCAAATCGTATCGACCACTGATAGGACCGAGATCATCTCTACCATCGCGACTGGTAGAAACAGAATGCTCCTCCTCATATCGGGGACTTGATCCGCCAGAGGAGGTTGCAAAGTCACTCTGTCCACTGGTTTGAGCCGCAGATGGAATCCGACCCCGTGGACCAGATGGACGTGCGCGTCTAGCCATGCACCTGGTTCGAGGAGCATGAGACGGGACCGGCTCCGGAGATGGAAAAGCTCGTTCCTCGAGTCCTGGACGGCTTGGGGCTCGCCTACTGGAACCGCGCCGCGCGGTCTGCTTCGTTGCAAATCGACGCGCTGGAGCAAGGCCATCTGCGGACGATGCCGACGTCCTGCTTCTCTTGGATGCGCTCGCCTCTGCTGCTACTGCATCTGTAGAACCCGCGATACTGCTGGCGTCTTCTGGCTTCCTTTTCACGGCGGTCGCCGCCTCAGCCCTGGAACCGCTCGTCTTTGCTGCTTCATGTTCCTTCTCGTCGCTGTCCCACTTCGTCCAAATTTTCCTCAGCTTCTGCTCCAACTCTGCGATGTGAGGGGGCACCGATAAGGAACCTTGTTGAATGGTGTCAAACAGTCGCATTCGCGCCACTGACTTCTTCTTTGATCGCGGGAGGCTATAATGCATGAGCTGCGCCTCGAACCAGTGCGCCGAGTACTCCGAAGCACTGCCGGATGCAAAATGGGTTCTGAGTTCTTCGTGAGTCGCGCGCCGGTGCCTGTGATGACCGGGCGTTTCGGCAAAGAAGACGCCGTTGGTGAAGCAAAAGTCGCCCTCGGCGACGAGGGGGGTTGTGCTAAACGTTGCCATCGTGTCTGAGCTTGTCTGTACCGCAACGCTCCAAGGCGACGATGAATGAGGATGGAAGGTCAAGTGAGGGGAACAGCAAGACAATGACGTCGCCTCGATTTCTCCTGCGATTATGCCTACCGAGGTAGACGGCGAACCAAGTCTGACTTGTGAACTTTATATCAACGCCACACGGCCGCTTGAAGTACGGCCATCTCTGTCCTCTACCACTAGCATCAGCTCCAGTTTACATGAGGGAAAGCCTGACTTCGACTCACCAGAATTGACCCAAAATCCTATGCTACTTGTATGCGACACGTCCAGTCCAACCAGCATTTGCATCCAGGGAAAGGCGCATAAGAAAGAAGACGAAACACAGTATTCTCATACCAAACCGCATACAGAGCAGAGTATTCTCGTCGAGATACCATCAGTCCATGAGCAGGTCATTGCCTCGATACTGCAATTAGACGCCCAATATCTCAAAGTGTAAGCAGCATGGTTAGAGTAGCCAAAAGAGATAAAGCCTTCTTCAAATGCAAGTCAGTTTTTGCACATTATGGGGAGTCCTTCGAGACAACAAGCCTCTACATAGCATGCCACAGTCAGCCATGCAAGAATGCGGACAACCCGAATCCCCCAGCTGTCAGTTTTGACATTCCCAGCATAGACTAGTCCACTTCCAAGACCGATATCTTCTCGAAGCCCGAGCGAATGTGGTTCGATGCATCCTCAAACCAGGCGATGAATGTACCAAAAGCTGGGACCCCCCATGACACCCAGCCTGCTAAAATCTCACTCAATTCTCAAAATGGGCATCACATCGGGCATACTCAATTTCAGCAGGCGTTGTAGCACTCAATCTACGGCATTCTGGCTAATTGGTACTCTTAATGATGCTATATAGGCAGGTCGTATTGGTCCTTGCAGGATGGCGAAAGTCCGGGCTGACCGCTGTATGAGGCAACCAATGGCGTATAAGCTATCATTACCAGACAGATGCCCTTTTCGCAAACGGAGCATTTGATTCACATTTCGTCTGCCATGATACGGAATGACCTTTACCATGAACCTAAAAGGAAGGTGACCAAGGAAAAGGATCGTTGACCTTGGAGATGAGCCGGACAGACGCGTAGGATGAGCACAACGTTGCTCCCAAGTCATTCAATATGTTACAGACGGGCTCTATATAAGAGAGATTCATCTTGCTCGCCATGGATCTCGTTCGGGGCGGAGCGCTACCCGTCACACAGGCTTCTAGTAGTCAAGATGGTGATCTCAGCTCGCCTCCTAACCACCATCGCACAGCTCGGCCTGGTGGCCGGCTCTGCCTATGCCGAGAAGGAATACATCTGGCCCGCCCAAACCGACCTCCTCGAGTCCATGCTCTACGAGCAACAGGGCTTCGGATCCGCAAACTCGCCCGCAACATTCATCGTTCCCTGCGACAAAGTGACTTTTGGCACAGGCCGCAACGGCGCCGCGGAATGGCTCCGTACAGCATACCACGACATGGCAACCGCCGACGTCGACGCCGGCACAGGAGGCATCGACGCTTCGATTGGCTTCGAGGTCAACCGCGACGAAAATGTGGGCATCGGCTTCAACGAGACTCTGACGAATCTCATCGCATTCTTAACACCGCGGTCATCCATGGCCGACCTCATCGCTCTGGGAGCCCTCTTTGCTGCGAATGGTTGTTCGAACGGCAGTGTCGAGATTCCTTTCCGAGCGGGCAGAGTCGATGCCACAGGCCCGGGTCCGTCTGGCGTGCCGAGGCCGGAGCAGCCGCTGGACGAGCATGTCAGCAGCTTCAAGAAGCAGGGTTTCACGCCGCAGGAGATGATTGGCCTGGTGGCTTGTGGACATACTCTGGGAGGCGTTCACGGCGTGGACTTTCCTGAGATTGTTGACGTTGTGAACGACCCGGTGAGTTGCTATTTTGGCATTTTCATCTGACGATGGGACGGAGAGCCGCATCTATGGAAGGGGTATGTATGTGTACGGATGAGCTAACGGGTGTAAAAAGGCAACGGATGACAACACTCAGACATTCGATACCACCAACACGGGCTTCACTGCCTTTGACAACACGGTGTAAGTGGTCACCACATCCCCCGACTAGAATCGCCGGCTGACAGAAACAAGGGCCGTTCAGTACGTGAACAACAACACGCAGAACCCTCTCGCTTTCGGCCACAATGTGACCACAAGATCCGACGCGCGAATCTTTAGCTCAGACGGAGGCAAAGAGATTGGACAAATGGCCTCATCCCCCGCCTACTTCTTCAAGAGGTGTCAGGATCTGCTCGAACGGATGATCAACACTGTTCCCAAGAGAGTCACATTGACCGATCCTATCCAGCCCATTCCCGTGAAGCCATCTCGTCTCTTTGCCACCATCAACTCCAATGGCACAATGACCATGTCCGGTTACATCAGAGTAAGTCTTTCACCCGCACGCGGCAACCACACAAAAGCAACAATCACTAACAAGGAAACAGGTCATTGGCTCAGTCGAAGCCAACCCCAACCGCACCATCAAGCTTCACTTCCATCCCCGCGCCGGCGCATGCACCGAATCCCAGCCCTGCACCGTCAGCGACAACTTTCCGGCATTTGCGTCCGGCCACGTCATGTACGGCAATCCGCCGCTAACCTTCTGGACGTATCCCTTCTCGTCGGTGGTTCCCCTCTCACGGGGCGTTTCCGGGTTCGACGTCGAGGTTGTCGATAACGTCAACGGAGTGGTCAACAGTACTCTATATACGAATGGCGGAAACGGCTTCCCTTTTGACGATACGATCGTGACTCAGCCCAAGCTTTCCTGCTCTGAAGTAACCTCTGAGGGACGAATGGACTTGAGTGTGGCCGTAAGCTTCTCCCATTTAATCTGTGTCCTGTTTGACATCTAACAGTGCCACAGATGCGCGACGACTCTAAGCTCAACTCCTTAAAGGCAATTGTACACGTTCCAGAGCCCTTGCATTCACTTACTCCAAGCGTTGGGTCTATCCCCCTTGACTTCACCAAGGTCGGACCCATCGAGGGATCAGGATACACTCTCTACAATGCGTCCATCGTCACTGGAGTCATTCCCTTTAACCCTCCCAACAATCAAGCCGGCACATATCTCCGAACATACGATCTCATTGCCTCGAATGGCACACATACAGAGGCAAGAGAGTTTAATATGATGGACGGTCTGAATAGTTGTTCTTCTTTCTAGGGAAGAGCTCGGGCTCGTCTGTCTTGTATATATTCACAACGTCCCGACGCTTAGAAAGGGATGTACATAGCTCTGCAAAAGTTCTTACAGAAAGTTCAAAGAGAATTCATCTTTTGAGTCGAGTCATATGCAACTCTAAGTCCAAGTACTATAGGGGTATCTTCTGAGATCGCTCATCTGTCCAGATCGCAATGCCTTTATCAACTCATATTCATAACCACTTCATTCTCGAGACTGCTCACGCCCGAGGCTGCCCTTCAACATCCATCCGTCGTACCGCTCAAGCAGACTCCTCACTCGCCACCACGCGAACAACCTGGCTGGCCCTGTATCCTCGCACCCGCGCCTGCCTGCATACCCTGCACTCCGCCGGCTCCTTCATCTTATAGTGCCAGAGAATATGACAGGGCCTCAAGCCGCCGAGCAACCGGTCAAGGTCCCTCAAGAACTCCAGCGCTGAACCAAGCTCGCCCATCGAATAATCTCCGATGGTGCCGTCGTCAACCTCGACAAACTTTCGACCAGTGCCGTAGAACACCTGGCCTCGGCCCGTTTCGACGCTGGTCCTCTCTCGCTTCAGGCCGTAATCTATGAGCCGAAGCGAAACGTTGGGCTGCCGCGACCGATTACTATCCGCGAAGAGAAGGGCGCGCAGGAAGAACCCTCGAGGGCTTGGCTCGTTGAAGAGGCGGTACAGAGAGGTGAACTTGAGTCTATCCTGCTCTAAGCCAAGGCGCCAACTCGGAGCGTATTCGAACGCCAGGTTGAGGAACCCATTCAAGCCCCTATCCCGACGTACCACGCAAAGATTCTCCATGAATCCTCGATTTAGGCAGTTGGTGTTTGGGTTCAGGGGCTGCAGACAGACGAGGTCGCTGTTGGGATGGACCGGGAATTGCCATTCCTCCCCGTTACGTGAGGCGACGAATGGCACACAGGCGTAGCCATGGACAGGGCCTGGCCCTCGGGACTCGGCAAGCGCCTTCTCCCAGTCTCCGATCCTGTAAGCCTTCTCGGCGACTTTTCTCGACTCGGGGCAAGCGTTGAACAGGCCGTGGTTCAAGAGGTATGCGGACGGGTTGTTGTTTCCCGTCCACGAGTGGCTGACATCCTCGCCAGAGCCAAGCTTGGGGGCGGCGAGGGAATACCGGGAGCCGTGTCCGGTGTTGCACTCAGAGCCCAGGCGGCATTGGACTCTGAGCGGCTTCAGCTCGTCTCCGTCCTTCTTGTGGTCTGTCACGGAGAAGAACTGGATGCCGGGGCGATCCCCACGGGTGGGAATCAGGGCGAGTTCCCAGATTGTGAATCTCAGCTCACATGGCAGACTGCCAAACAGGTGGAATTCCGACATCTTGTATCGGACGGAATGGTATCGGTATGTGAAAAAAAGAAAGAATTGACAATGTCACGATGGTTGTCTTTTCTTCAGGTGGATTCGAGACTTGACAATATTCTCGACGGACGGGTATGAGTGAGCTGTGAACTCATGAGAGACAGTATGTATGGGAAGAGAGATTTATAATTGGAAGGAAGATTGAGAGGGATAAGGGATTTATAGGAAGAAGGATACTGAAGTATTCCAGCAGTCCTTATCTTCCTTGAAGAGAGTTTGAGGCGAACACGATCATAACCTTTCTCTTTTGAGGATGGACCTCCCATCAACCGACGCCACGATGTCTTCTTCGTTTAACGGAGCTTTTGTTTGTCAAACCTTATCATACAGCACTGCAGAAGAGCCGGGATGAAAGAGAGAGATTTTTGGAATTGCAAATCTGTGGACGTTTGTATCCGGTTCTTGGAGATGTATCTGCAAGGCCCAATTGCTTCACCTAATTTCATAGACAACCATCCTCGTTGAGGGCCATTGTACCATACATTTCTTGATTGTACAGTTCTGAATTATAGACTGTGCGAGTCTATCCTTTGGAAGTGCAGATCTGAAGTGTTGGACAGCCTTATTCCCCGGCAGCTTTAAGCTGGTGTTTATGCAGGTCCAATCTTGGAGGCCGACGTGGTGCCCCCTTTACTTGCCCTTTCGCTACTAGCCTTGCGCTCGGAAAGCTTATCGAGCTGTTCTCCTCCGGGCTCTTTCTGCTGTAGGCCCATAAGTGTCTCTTTGGAATAATATTGGAGATCTATTTTGGTAGCCGATATCCCAAGTTCGAGCGCAGCTCGCGCCGCATGATTGAAGCGTTGGATGCGCAGTTCTCTCTGAAAGGATTGAGAGGACCCGGATCATAATGATCGCAGAAAGAAGACTCTCAGATCTTTCAGGCACCTCTAAATGAGTTAACTCGAGTACGCTCAACCTAGTCAAAGTACCTACATGTAGGTAGTGATCATCCTTTCGGAACTGGCGGTCATCGATTTCTCGAGGGAAGACCCTCTGATCCTGGTAGGGCGTCACCAGCTCTCTTAGACATCCTTGAATTTGGGCATCCATCCCTTTCTTGATGAGCTTTGAGCTTGCGGGTACTGTCATTAGATGTTGAGACTGTCTGCCTTTCTGCAAAGCTTTCTTCGAGCTGCATATTTTCGTTCGCCTCGCAGGCTCAGGATCTGGGCAAGACGCAGTGTTCTCGTCTCCGCGGGTTGAATTAGGCCATCTACCGGGATACCAAGTCTCAGTGTCTCTGTCTTTGATAGGAGAGTAGGCCGCCAAATATAGAGCTCAGCGGGAATTTATGAGTTACCAGTAGAAACCAGATCCCAATAATGAGCGCTCCTTTCTCTCCATATTCAGGATGGAGACCTCCTATCGACACAGGCAGTGTAGTGATTGTCAGTGTCATAAGGACGTTTGCTTTCTCTAGGACAGGCATTCAGCTTGCTGAGATTCCTCAGAGGCACAAATGTCGGCAGTGCTTCCCGTACAGCAGCTTTGCCATATAGTCTTAAGAGATGGCTTGGGCAATGAAGAAGGCAGAATTAGAAAGCAGTATTATTTGGGCAAGAAATGAAGAGAAGAGATCCATAGGGGGCTTTACAGCTTGTAAGTGAAGCCGCAGGAGAGACCCAAGGAACTCAGCCCTGATGAATTTCAGCCTCCATTATTCGTCCATAACCGGACAAGAATAGGGGAATAGCTATCCAGCACTCCTCCTAGCAAGCCAGCATTGCGGCAACTTGAGCCTTTGGCTGCTGCTACTGTTTTGACAAGGTTAGAATATTCCTCTCTCTGCTGCTGCCAGCTATAGTCTTCTAGTCCCAGAACCGGCTTCTATCGATACCCGGTGTATCGAACACGTTGCAAGTTTCGGTAGCTTTCTTACTCCTTGCGTATTAACCGGGCATGCTAGATAGGCAGGTTGAAGTCCTGTACGGTCGCTCTCTATAATTAACCGTTTCTCCATTCTTGATGCCCATTCGGACTTCTTGAATCCTTTCAAGGCAGACGTAATGTTGGCCTGACAGCTAATACCTCCAATAACTAGAACTCCAAAGGCAAGAACAGTGTCAACACCAGATGGAAACAATTCACTGATCCCCAGAATCCACACAGCAAGTAAAACCACGACACATCTTTATATACTCGCACAAGCTCGACACATCGCAACATCCCTAAGCCTCACTCTTCAACCCCTCAATCCCCTCCGTCGCCCTCGGCCCTCCCCGACTCCTCCTCTCCTCCTCAGCACCGCTCGCCTTCCACGAGCTCAAAATCAGATTCACAATGTGCTCCACGCCCACCCCCTTCTTCACCTGCGCAAACACCGTCGGGCCCCCCTCCCGCATCTTCCTCGCGTCCCTCTCCATGACGCCCAGATCCGCGCCCACCGCCTCCGCCAGATCCGTCTTGTTCACGACCAGCAGGTCGCTCTGCGTGATGCCCGGCCCGCCCTTGCGAGGGACCTTGTCGCCGCCGCTCACGTCGATGACGTAGATGATGAAATCGGCCAGCTCGCGGCTGTAGTTGGCAGCCAGGTTATCGCCTCCGGATTCGATAAGCAGCAGATCCGTGTCGAATTCCGCATGGAGATCCTCCAAAGCGGCGAGATTGGCCGAAATGTCCTCCCGGACGGCAGCGTGAGGACAGCCGCCCGTCTCAATGGCGCGGATGCGCTGCGGCGGGAGAGCGGCGTGGCGGGTGAGGAACTCGGCGTCTTCTCTGGTGAAGATGTCGTTTGTGACGGCGGCCAGGGAGAACTTGTCCCGCAGGGCGAGGCAGAGGGCCAGCATCAGGGCCGTCTTCCCTGAGCCTACGGGGCTGTTTCAGGCACAAGTGATAAAGAACTCAGATTAGCCTCCATTCTGCAAAAAGGCTTGATTGTGAGCATTGTTGAGGAGTGAGTGACTCACCCGCCTATGCCAATGGTGAATGCGCGGTCTGCCCAGTTGCGGCCCTCGACGATGGGCATCTCACGCCCGATGTAGCTGCCGGGGCCATCGAGGATCTCGTGGGAGTGGCCGTGCTCTTGGGCGGAGAAGCCGTCGTGAGAATGGGAGACGCCCTCGTGAGAGTGCGACATGGTGGCCTATAGGGTATGATGTGGTGTTCTATGAGGTTTCGGGAAAAGAAAACAGATGGATGAAACAAAGAGTTCACACTCAGCATATAAATGGCAGGCTGATGTCGATTCCCCGATCCGCAGAGATGGATTGTGGTGGGGGAGGGGTTGATCGATCATGGCCAGTGTGGGTGGAGATTCATATCTCTGTCCTTATCTTTGAACGGGAGCGATGCGATAGATGTTAGTCCTCCAACCTTTACACATATAGATGACATTCATTTCAATGTCAGCACGGTGGCTACAAGCTGCAATGAGTTGGTTGTAATTGTATGTCTTCAATTGTCCTGTCATAATGTACATCTTGTACACAAAGTCTATAGTTACAAGTCAGCCACAATCGTGGCCAGGGGTCTTTCTCATCCTTCTTTTCGAATATCTGCTCCAACAAGCAGCAGCTGTTCATGGCGCATTCGTAGTCTCCTGGGGAGGAACCGGCGCTGTCGACACCTCCGATGCGCCGGCATTCTCCAGAGCCGCCGACTTCTTCTTGGCCATGAACTCGCCAATCTTGGCCAGCATCTCCTCTGACAGCTCGGGCTCTCCAGCCTCTGCGCGAGCGGCCCGGTTCTTCTCGTGGAACTCGTCCAAGGGTGTCTGCATAGCCTTGAGGGCCTCTAGTCGGCCCTTCTTCAATGCCTCCTCCGCCTGCTTCTTCTGGATATACCACTCCTCGTGCCTTGTCCTGAACTTGGAGTACTTGTTTCTCAATTCGTCCACCACCTGCTCGGGCATCGGCGGTGACAGCAGGCCGTAGTAGAATGTTCTGTCCTCCACATGTTCTCGGATGGTGTCGGCCTCCATGGTCTCGAATTCGGGCACTTCAACCGCCGGCCAGGGAATCACAACGTTGAGCCCGGGAACCAGGCGATCCCACTTCTTGCCGTACCGCCAGCGGTCCAGGAACATGTTGGGGGACTGCATGTTGGGAGGCACTGCCTTGAGCTGGTTGATGACGACGTCTCGGGTGACTCCAGTCTCGGGGTTCGTGATGGGGTATACCAGGCGGATGGAGGCGATGGATATCGGCATCGGCTGCGGTCGGCTGGGGTTGCCAAACATGCCCTGAACAACAGCCTGCACACAGAGTCGAAATCAGCATCAATTTCTAGAGCATCTTCGCAAGCATTTCTTATTATAACGTACCTGATGGCGGTTCTCCAGCGTGACGGTGCCAACCTGCGGCTGGACAGACCTGATGCGATCAATCTTGCCCTTGTCGGGCCCATCCCGAATCACCACTCGATCCCCAGGCGCAAGGTTCAGCTGCTTGACACCTCCAGCCCAGGCGCATCGCTGCTCGACGACCTTTGGGTTCGGCTGGTGCAGGCCGTAGTTGGACCAGTCCTGTCGCACATTCTCCTTAAAGGCGCCGTAGTCGTTGAAGCCCAGATCCCGCTTGGGCGCCAAGGGTCCCAGCTCCCAGTCCTCCTTCCGGGCCTTTCGCGCATCCTTGAGGTTCTGTCGGACTTCGCCCACCGCTGATCGCAGCGCCAGACGACTTCGCAGCTTTGCGTCGACATTTTCGTGCTCCATCTGGACCTTCGAACGGCGGGTCGCCTGGCGCTGGGCCTGCGCCACTCGTTTCGCGAGCTTCTGCATCGTCGGTAGCGGGGGATTTAGCAGTTGATTAGAGAGAGTCCGAATTGCAGCCCATTGACCGCAATGGATGCTGCCCGCGCCGAGTTGCAGGTTTGGTGGTGATGTCGACTGATGACCTTTGGCGGGACGATTTCGAGATGGCTCGGAAAATCTTCAATCCAGCACCTGCACAAGCGCGGGACAGGCCGGTGCGGCGCCGATAAGCTGATAAGGTCAGCGTGGGATATCCGTATGTGTGGAAAGTATCGTACGCACTGTGTGCTCAGTGGACATTCCAGGATGCCATGGCGATCTTTAGGGATGCACGATACAGTGTAAATAGAGCAAATCAGGGCACGGGGTGCAGCGCTCGTGTCTGGCCCAGATGCTCAGTACGGGGGACTGGACCAGACATTTACATGTAGAGAGGACACATTGTGATGCTTCAAGTTGGATCCATGGGAGACGAAAGCAGTGGTGGACCCAGAGAGGAGGCATAGGAATAAGAAAAGGAAAGGGAGATGCATGAAAAGCTGGAATAGGAGAGATGTGGAAAGGAGTGGTGACACGAGGCTGTTGCGGACCCCGGAGTGCACGAATGTTCCGTTGAAGGTGTCACACAATCGGAGCTGAGAACTCCAGGCTGTCTTGCGCTCAGTTGTGGCAGTTTTAGTGAAGAACGCCGTGTCTGAAAGCGAAGGGTTCGTATTGAATGACATCCAGAGTCAAGACTCTGTCGGGAGTGTCTGTGCCCCTGAACCAATGGGCAGCGTTGCGTCAGAGTGTGAAGCCTGACTCCCATAGAAACCTCGGATCGTCAGCATTCTCGGAGGCAATGGCTCACCGGAACAGCATGCATCAAAGACCGAGCTAGGAAATGCGTCTGGTGAGCCCGTCCATCATGTGGTTGCTTTATCCGGGGCGCGTCCGTCAAGGCCAATTCACTTCACCCCCATGCAGCAACTCCAGCTGCATGTGCCGTGTACATACGGAGAATCGGGCAATGCTCATGCATGCTGCACTGCGAATGTACGGAGGAAGCATTACAGCAGCTGAATTGTGACAGCTCTGCGCTCGACTGCGTGCGTGCCACCGCCTGAGTCCTAGAATGCGTAGGACTTTGCCACCGGGCGTTGCAAGGGCCAGTCATGTCAGGAGGCACGCAGGCCGTGTCACCCTGCCTAGGCTTCGGGGAAGCGGTCTGACCTGGGGGGAGCAAAGAGCCAGAGACAGGACAGGACACGACTGAGGTGAGATCGGATTCTGTTGGCAGAGACACAGAGCGCGCAGCTGGTTTGGTGGCACGCGATATGACCATGTACCGGTACTGGCCGCACAGGTGACGGGCTGCCTGCCTGCAAGGAGCATCTCATTCATTCGATGCCGGGCTCGACCGTGCTTGTACACATACGGGTGAATTGAAGGCTGGACCAGCAACGTTCACAAGCATGCTCGCGCTCGCATGCATGTAGGGAGACGATATCGTCATTGCCAGTCCAATCAGGAACAAATTGCATGGGTGGGTACGCGATTCTTGGTGCTACCACGACCAAGATAAGGCAATTTGCAACTGCAGCGGAACAGCTTCAAGGGCGACGACGCCAGAGACGACTCGACGGGAGTCTTTCCATCATGACCTGAGGGATGTCTGTCTGTTGCAATGAAGCCGCTGCTGAACCGCGGGTATCGGGACGTGGCCCAGCCGATGCGCGACAGACCGCCAGATGATTCACCAGCGCGAAGAAGCAATCGTTCTGGGGATCAAATTAAAAGTGGTCGTCATCTCAGCCTCTTCCATCATCAAGCGGTACATGTACTTGCTGCGGCGACGGTGCTGTTAGTGCTACACAAGTCTGTAACGCGCTGCTGTCGAGGCTGCCGAGACGACGAGTAGCTCTACCTCGAGCAAGCCGCACCTTTTGACCGAGATGGCACTCAATGCGAGTAGAGGTACGCGTCTGAGCTCATCGGTGGAGTCCCGTAATATAAAGGATCAGGTATCGTCAGGCACTCGCCGGTGCCACTGTCCGAGGCAGCGAGTAGAGTGTACCTGGCTGGCTCTAGCGTTTACCTCAGGTCGGGGGCACTTGGCCGCATGTATCTGGCCTTATCTCCCAGCGTCTCAGCCACCTCCCGCTGCCGCTGCCGCTGCCAGGCGACGCGTCCAGCCCGGGGTTCTATTTGCTTTGTTCTCTGGCCTGTGTCGAAGGTAAGGTATGGATGAGCGTCCGGCGAGTCGTAAGCGGTCAATCAGGTACCGGCAGAGGGTCGAGTGCTGTAGCGTGCCGTCGAGAGCCTAGAACGAAGCGGCTCATAGCTGAGCCGGGCCAGCTGCCAGCCGCCAAGGCGCAAAAAGAGGCTGGCGAGGTGTGCACTCCTGAGATAATACCTAAACTGCCTCGTAATACCTAGGGAGACGCCGAGTAATACCGCCTCGCAGCAGCAGCAGTCTCCCTCGAAAGTACAGA
This sequence comes from Trichoderma sp. PF4103, assembly GCA_023628735.1. Lineage (NCBI taxonomy): Eukaryota > Fungi > Ascomycota > Sordariomycetes > Hypocreales > Hypocreaceae > Trichoderma > Trichoderma sp. PF4103. Next base: position 51,663 of record JAMAKC010000036.1, on the reverse strand, counting down.
TACATATCACCATCATGATCACTGGAAACCGGAGGCGAGCTTGCTGAAGACGTCTAATGCCTGGAACGCTGAAAGATATGCCGACAGCTGGAGGGCTCGGTCTGGACGACTCCCGTCTCGTCGCGCAGCACCTGCACCTGTGGCCAGTCCGTACCGCGTGCTCCTTTCTGCCCTGGAGCAATCAGTGGAAGCCATTGGCGAGTCCCCAGAAATTGTTGGCTGCCTCAGGACGCGCTAGGCCGAGGTACCGGGTACCGGCCACCCGCTGAGGCCAAGGAGCACTCGCTGAGGAACATGGAAGACAACCTTGACCTTGAAGCCAGCAGTTGATCGTCGACAGCCTGAAGTCCTGCTGCAGCTAGAGTCCGCATGAGGAATACCTGGCGGATACCGGACAGTCCCCATTCATCATTATTCCCTTTATCGATTTTTGTACTATTATTTCCCCTTCCCCCCGTAGGACCCCGAAAAAAGGCGTCCGGCCAGTCGTGCCTTAGTCACCAGCAGGCCTCGTCTGCTGCCGTGCTCTGTGCTCTGGGCTGTGCTGCGCTGCCTTGCCTCATCCCCCCTCCCCCCTTCTCCCCACCCAAAGTCACCTGTACGCCGTACTAAGCACCCAGGTACCGAGTACTTTGTGCCTTGCCAGCCCAGCCAAAAGCCCGGGCCAGAACCCAGGCCCAGCTTCTCTTCCGTCACACTCCCCCTTCTGTCCTGCTTCTGCTTCTGACGTCCGTCTTCTGCTTCTTCCTTTCATTCCCATCAACCACCGCCATCAACCACCACCGCAACACTCTGCCTTCCCATCTCCAACCAGCCGCCTCATCTCATCTCCCGCTCCCGCAACAGCTTCACAGACGCCATGGCTGAGATCCGCCGAAAGCTCGTCATCGTCGGCGACGGTGCCTGCGGTAAAACCTGCTTGTTGATGTGAGTTCCCAGAAAATTGCCCGTCCTTTTTTTCCGCGGCACGCCTCCACCCCCAGAGGCAGCCGTGGCCTCACGCCTTGCGATGCGTCCATCGCCATGCCCGAGTCGCGCTCGAGGACGATTTTGGCTGACAATTTGCTTCTTCAGTGTCTTCTCCAAGGGCGCTTTCCCTGAGGTACGCATTGAGCGCAGCCCGTCTGCATCCCATCCCCTATTCTGCCCTCCGCCGCGTTTTCATTAGCCGCCGCCTTTTGTTTTGCCGCCAACACCACCGCAACACCACAACATCGCCATTGGCGACGTGATATCGCGGTCGACGTCTCTCGAGCGCCATCATTCATCTCCGTATCGACGGCGATGCACCGCGGACTCGAGATTGGGTGCCATGTTACGTTGGCGTCGAACCCCCGGGCCGCGACACGAAATCCCTGACGTGTCAAAGTGGCCGCGGACGACTCCTTCGACCCATGACCCATCAATATTTCATCGATCATCATCACCATCTACCTCATCATCACAATCCAGTCATCCGCCCAAACAAGGGGGAAGGCCCTAGCGGCACCGCTGCGTGCTGCGGATAAGCAACTCCATGCTGACATATCCCGTCTTAGGTCTACGTCCCTACCGTTTTCGAGAACTACGTCGCCGATGTCCAGGTCGACAACAAGCACGTCGAGCTGGCCTTGTGGGATACGGCTGGACAGGAAGATTATGACCGTCTCCGACCCCTCTCCTACCCCGACTCTCACGTCATCCTGATTTGCTTCGCTATCGACTCTCCTGACTCTCTCGACAACGTTCTTGAGAAGGTACGTCATCTGTCCACTCTGCAGCTGCCCCCTGCTTGATGAGGAAGACATCTAACGCGTCCTCAACAGTGGATCTCGGAGGTCGTGCACTTCTGCTCAGGTCTTCCCATCATCTTGGTCGGCTGCAAGGCCGATCTGCGAGACGATCCCAACACCATCGAGGCCTTGAGGGCAACCAACCAGAAGCCGGTGTCCTCTTCGGACGTGAGTGCCATCCTTACTTGCTCATAACACTTGATCACTAAAGCTAACACAACGCAGGCTGAGGCTGTTGCCAAGAAGATCGGTGCGTACAAGTACCTGGAGTGCTCTGCCCGAACCGGCCAGGGTGTTCGCGAGGTCTTTGAGCACGCCACCCGCGCTGCTCTCATGTCTCGCTCCACCCGTAAGAGCAGCCACAAGAAGTGCCTTGTTCTGTAAACGGGTCATCGTCTTGTGCCTGTCTAATCCCGAGCACCTCCGTTTCCCCCCCCATTGCGGCTCGATCTTTCCTCCCCTTGTAACTCGATGCGTCTCCGCTCTTCGCAAGCCAAGTCGAACAACACCACACGCGGCTGGTTGGGTGGTAGAGGATGGATGTCGGGCCCCGATGGGCCTCCGGCTGTCTCCGGGCATGGGTTCTTTTCTTTCTATTTCGGGGATTTGGAATTTGATTGTCTCGTTTTGCGTGTCTTGCGTCTTTCGCCAGCGGACACGGCGAGCAGGGTTACTTGGTTGCGTGCATGGTTCTGCAGGCCCATCACCGTCATGGAGTAAGGATTCTCTAGGGAAAGAGAGACGATTGCGAAAGAAGGTAAACCAGATGTTTTCCCCCTTATGCCTCTTGTCATAATGCCGGCGGGCAAGCCGGTCTTGCTTTACTGTATCTTCCCAGTGGTGGCGGAACGGGGTCGACGGGCCTAATGTTGGAGCTGGCTTTCTTTTTCTCTTCTGAGCTGCGAGCGGTCGACGGTTGATTCGGGAGCGTACAGAGGGAATAGAGAGGAGGGCCTGCAGTTTGTCTAGTCATGGGGGAGGGGGGAGCAGGATGTAAGTAGGTAGCTGTGGATTTTTCGCACTTTGGAAGTTGCTGGGACTCTTGCGAGCGGTCTCTACAACAGGTCATCATATATCTGTCTCTTTTTTTTTTCTCTTTACTTTTTTCTAAAGGCTGTGTGTCTTTTGTTCTGTCTTGTATTGTCCCGATCAACTTTTTTTTTTTTTTTCAACTTTTTTTTTTTACTTGGTTTGGCTGTAATATCGCTTTGTTCTTTACACACAACATGTTAGATTGCGAGTATATTGTTGTAAAGCCGGGAGCCTTGCCGGCAGAGGGTTTCTTGTTGAACCCAGTTGTGATTGCAATTCATGCCATGCCATTCGGCTCTATATGCCTCGTGTGGTTCATGCATCCCATTAAGGATGCTTTATATCACGAATCCCTTGCATGGCGAGATATTGTCATGGTTGCCTAACGAGGCATCATGACATGTATGCGCGTGCAGCCTAGAATAAGTGTCGGCCTGGTAGCATATACTTTCTCGCTTTGATCAGAGCCTTATACTGAGCACAATGAACACAACAGTTGCGTGACTCGTCTATTACTTTCTTCTCATCGTCCCATTCAGTCGTCCCTGTACATGCATGCTATTGATAGTTCCCCCTCGCCTATGGAATAGTCCTACCTACACTTCTCTCCTATAGCCAGGTATGGTATCCATTATCCGCGCTGCTGTGGGTTTGATGAGTCTTGTTTCCTTAGTTGGGGCATGTCTGATTTGTCTTGCGGTTAGCTGCGGGTCATGTTCGATGCGATGCGATTTCGCAGAGTTATGTAGGAAGTTTGCGAGAGGTCATTAGGAAGAGATGAAAGAGGGGGAGGGAACGTACGGCGCCGCAGCTTTGGCAGGTCTTTGTGCCGGAGGTGATTGTGGCGGAGCACTTGGGGCAGGAGGCGTGGTTGAAGTTGACGGGCTGCATGTTGACTTGCTTTGTCTATCAATTTCTACCCTTTTGAATGGTTTGGGGGGTGATGAGGTAGGTGTCTTGACGTTGATGAATAGATGGGGACTTTGAGACAAGATGTGAAGATGGAGGCGGGGTTGGGAGGTCTAAGTTGGATGGACCCTTTCTTTTATATGTATGGGTTTTTGGAGCTGAAGGGTTATTTTAGGACTTTGATACTTTGCGGAGGATGTGAGGGCTGGGCATGGGACGAGGGTGCCGGAGAGGGTGCATGTAGGCCATGTGTGTGTGTGTGTGTGTGTTAGCTTGGGGAGGTGGTAATCGAGGGAGTCTTATTGGTCTTGTGGGATGGGTTGAGGACACCCCGTTTTGAAGATGGGGTGGTTGTTACTACTACGTAGTGTGTGTGATGTGCCTAGCTTGGAGCATGTACTACAGGAGGTTTTTTGATCGAAGCAACCCTCCATATTGATCTAGTATCTGAGATTCCTGGTATACAGCTTAGTATGAATGGCGATAGTCAAAGTTGACGCAAAAGATTCTACCTAGCAACAGAGGGTGTGTGATGAAATGCCGCTTGCTGAGGTATCGTGGGAGGAAACACTCAAAGAGGGTTGGCGACCCTGCATTTTGGAGGTTCCAGGCGTAAGCGGGGAATTGGAGATGGGGATGGGGTGGGCTGGTTCGATCTAGATTGCGTCCTTGATCGTTTGCTGCTTTTGAGAGATGGGTTGGGGGACGAGATGGTCTGCATTCTTTTCCTGAGGTTTAGTCGAATGGGTTGAAGATTCGTTTCAAATTGGCGTTATATCTAGGGAAGAATGAAAGGCGTCAACTTGAACTACGGTACCTTATCTCACCTCCTCTACAACAGGACAACACCACAGTACCACCACAACTACCCACTCCCTTCTCCAGTGCAGTCGGTCAAAACCTCCACATTGCGTCTTACCAAAATCCCAGCCCATTGCGCACAAATCGCCTTGCCTTGCCTAGAATCAACTCATGCTTGTAGCGATCGAAGGAGGGGGGGTTGCACAAAAAGGGGAGGATGATCATGTCGTGTCCCAGGGGCTGTTCTGCCGAAAACTAAAGCTAAACTCATGTGACGGAAGGGGAGCCCTATCGGGACAAAGGAGAGAAAAGGGCCGCGCGGACTGTTGTTACGGGCAAGGGGGGAAATGCAGTATGCTTATGTATATGATGTGAAATGTATTATGATGATGTGCTGGGTTTGTTTGTGCGGTGAGATGGAGCGTTTGGGAAGGTGATGCTGGGAAATTGGGATTTGCAGTGGGATAAATCGTAGCTTTTGGTGATGAGGCTACCCGGGAGTTGTGGATGAAATCTGAGCTGGGGATATCATATTCTCTAAAATGCACCGTGATTAATTCATATACGACATGATGTATGGCTGCGCAATTGGTTGATGCTCCTCCTATATGCAAATTTGAGTCTATTTTCTCAGCATACCCATCGTATGTAAATGCCGTGATAACGGACAAACGCTGCATACTCCCGTACCAGAAACGCACAACGCAGCAATCCCAGCTCTCCTGTATTTATACAGTCCCGCATCATTCCAGGGCAAGTACAGTATGCATATTTCCGTTTCCATGCTCTCTATGTATATAGTCGTACAAGTAAATTCTAAAAAATCGTCGTTTCGTCGGGCACAGTCGGCCTCGTCTTCTAAGTGCATTGCGCCGCGGTCTCTGAACCTGAAGGAAAACAAACGTTAGCAACACCGGATAACTTGTGTCGGAACAGCCATGAAAGCCTCACCATTTATCAGCTTATCTATCGCCTGAATCACGCTAATGACCATGACGGCCACGCCAAACACCACAATGGCGGCGGCCACGTACGTGCGCCAGCTCCTCGTCGTCAGCTTAATGTAGCACATGGGCGGCAGGATGTACGCCATGGCCACGGCGCTGGTGGCGCCGACGAGCTCAAAGACGATGCCCAGGTCGCACGTCAACATGCTGAGGGTGGTGGCGCCGGCAACCAGCGCCGTGCTGAGGATCAGGTGCCGCCGCAGGTCAAAGGGCTCGTCCGGGTAGAAGTAGGTGATCATGACCTCGCGGCAGACAAAGGCCTCGAGGGGCAGCGTCGTCAGCATGTTGAGGCCGAAGCACAGGCGGGCGACGTTGACCATGGAGTTGTCGGACGAGAAGTTGTTGAGCACGTTGCCCAGCGTCTTGTCGCCAAAGGTGAGGAAGCCGCCGAGGGCCATGATGAGGCAGGCGAGCATGGAGACGCCGGTGGAGTAGTGCGTCACGCGGGAGAAGTTGTCGATGGTGGGCGTCTTGAGGGAGCCGTAGATGAGGAGGGAGTTGTGGTGGCAGACGAAGGCTGTGGGAGGTTAGCTGGGGGCTGGTGGACTGCGGGTTGGAGAGCGAGGTAGTATAGTACCAAATGATATCACGCCTATCGCCTGAAAGATGCCGCCGTTGACCGTCAGCAGCGGCGCGCTGAACGAGCCTCGGTCGGCCGAGGGGACCAGGACGCCCTGGACCAGCACCGTCACGACAATGACCAGCATGCCGATGAGGGCCAGCGTGCTCGCCTTGGCCAGCTGTTGATCCATTAGCCATCCGCCCAAAACCTCATCAGTCAGAGACCAAATAACCCACCTTGGCAATATCCCGGTATAATGTTAGAGGATAGCTGATGCCCATGCAAAAGACGGCAATGGCCACCCTCCTGTCCGTCAGCAGCCCCAGCACCGGCACGGTGGGCAGGTCCGTCCAGATGGCCGTGAGCACATGGGGGATGGTGTCGCCGACGATGACGCCAAAGGCGACCATGCCGCCAAAGGCAAACACCCACTGGGCGACGCTGATGGCGATGAGGCCCGGGCGGCCGAAGCAGTGCTGGACGGTGCCCTGGAAGCTGCTGGTGCCGCTCAGCTTGCTGTTGATGACGATGAGGCAGATGGTCCAGTCGACGACGACGGTCAGGGCCAGCAGCAGCAGCGTGCCCGCCAGCAGGCCGGCCTGGCGCATGGCGTAGGGCTGGCCGATGATGCCGGCGCCGATGATGGAGTTGGCCATGTTCATAAAGGCCGACTGCAGGCCCGACTTGGGCCGCCGCAGCTCGGCCTCGGCGGCGTTTGCGTGCTCCTCGTCGCCGTCGCCGACATCGTCCCACTCGCGGGCGACGGTGACGCTGGGGGCCTCGAGGTCCGTCAGCAGCGGCACGCGGTGCGAGTCGTAGCCCGAGGCGGCGGAGGCGTCGTGGTCGTCAAAGTCGAAGCGGTCGCCCGAGGACAGCGACGACGACGTCGACAGGCGGCCGAGGGGCGCGTCGCTGAAGTTGAGGATGCGCGGCGTCAGGTCGAACTGCACGCGGCCGGGGGTGCGCGGCGTCTTGACCTCGTGCTCGAACTCGGAGCGCGGCGCCTTGAGGACGCTGGGGATGATGCCGAGGTCGGTGCTCGCGGGGCTGTCGGTTCGCGGGCTGTCGCGGGCGTCGTAGCTCGAGGCGCGGGGATGGGAGTTGAAGCCGAAGTCGTGCGCCAGCAGCCGGCCGTCCTCGCCGTCAAACGCCATCTCGCCGTCGTTGTTCGTCCTGGCCATGGTCATTGTAGCGAGGCGGCGTCTTGCCGGTTCACCATTTTCGCCCGGGCAGCGCAGGGGGTTTTTGAAGGACAGCGCAAAACGAGGGCGGGAGGAGCTGGAATAGCAAACAAGACTGAAGCACAAGCAGGCAGAGTAATTAGAGAGTTAAGAGAAAAAAAAAGAAAAGGAAAAAAAAGAAGTGCAAAGAGGTGGAATGATGGCGTTCCAGGCAGAGACGCGGATTCAGGGGTTTCTTTGTGCAGATGCGCTGGAGCTGCGCTTCAATTCAATTCCATGGATCCGATTCAGTTGCTGCCGCAGTTCGGCAGCGGCGCAGTGACGCGGCCCCAACGGGACTAGTGCCCCTCACAGATGATGAAAGTCGTGCCCGATTAGACCAAGTGTGGCAGCAGAGGCGGCGGAGCTTGCGCTGAAATAGTGGACAATAGAGATTAAACTCCATATTATGTTCAATGGCCGCAGTTACAAGAAGGCTGTCATCGGTTTACTGAAGCCAGTGATTCAACATAGAAGAACTCGATGCTTTTGGAATGAGAAATTGCTGAATTGGCGAAAGAGACAAAGAGACGAGTCCCATTGAGAGTTCGTAGAAGTGACGGTCGGTGTAGCTTCATTCATGTTGACAGATGCTAGGACGCCTGGAACCCACGCACATGTCGCCATCGCCAGGGACATGAGTGACGATGGACCAATGCGCAGATCGAAAGGAATATGGTCAAATCCCAATTATAATGCAGAATGTTGAAGTAAGCGACATTGGCATCGACACAATGACGATAAATCCTCGCACCCAAGAGCATGTCATGCTCCAGCAGTTGGCCAGTCTTAGGCGCGGGGGGGGATATAAGTGATGCTAGTGCCTGCGACGTACATACTAGGTCTGATACGTGCACCTTATGGAGTTATAAACAGGTGAGTCGGATCATCGGGATGAATCTCAACTTACTTTGCTCTTTATGCTCCAAGATATCATTGTTACCAGCATTCATTGTCCTCGTTGACAAGACGAATCTGTCAGGGTCATGGAGCAGTCACTGCACGTTAGTCAAGTTGACTGTACTTCAGTCGAGGAAAGATTGTCACGTCAATTGCTGGCAGACCCTCATAAACCACCATGGATCTTGAACATGCTAAAAGTTGTGTTTTCTAGACAGATTGCAGATGGAGATTTCTCTTGAAATCTTTCCGAATGTCACATTTGCCCCAATCAGACAGTCAATCACTCTGAGGACTCACCCAGCATCATTGAAGGACCATAGAAGCCTTACAGCGGTCTAAGCGAACACAACATCCGGGAATCTTAAAGCTACCTTAATTGAATCGAATCTTTCGAGTAAATCGATGGTTCCATGTTGGCGTACTGCTGCAAGCGTGCGATGTACTGCCCTGACTGGAACCGCACATCTCTTGCCGCACGTTGACCTTGCTCAGTCAATCTCCCATCCAGTTCAATATCCAACCGTGAATGTCATATGGATTGGAAGTGACGGACCATGTTGAATGTTGCCTCATGGCATTGGAAATGGCGGAGAAGGAGACCGCATGGTGTTGCCTGGCGAATTCCAGATATGTCACCACCTGAATGGACAGAAGCCTCCTCGACCTGGAAGGCGTGGCGTTCAAGCATCAGGCGCCCGTTTCCTGTGAAAATGTCAGGTTGTTTGCCAATGTGCCTTGCTAAAACTGGAAGTGGGAATTAAATCGAAGAGCTGTCCCTCAAACACCAGCTCAGCTCTGTGGTAGATACTTGGGAGCGTCTTGTCTGCACACTGCGTCTATGGATCGGTCGCTCTTTACCGGCGCCAACAGCCAGTAACTCCGAGGGTTAGTAATGTCTTCTCTCATGCTGGGATGTAATTGTATGTAGCTGCTGATTACTTGGCAATTACGAGCAGATGTGTGGATTTGGCGTACCCGAATTCTGATGCGAGAATATGCAGCACTGGAGCCTCTCGAGAGCTGTTGATACCAGCACCTACAAGCTGCTTTCCGGGCTTGAAGCAACAATAGGCCACTGTTCTGAGGCAAGTGAGAAAGAATCAATCCTTCGGCCCATCATTTCCCTCTTGTACGTGAAGTCTATGACCCTTACGTTGGAGCTGGTGTAAGTGGCGTGTCGTCAATGCTCCTGTGTCTCCAACTCCGATACGTGATGTGGAGCGCTCACATTGTGACCTTCAACATGTGAATAACTTATCAGCAGAAATATTCTCTTTCTTCTTACAAGACCTCCATTGCATGCACCTGAAGAAATCTGTAGGTGAAACATGCTCCGGCTTCGAGCTCAGTATCTGGATTACGAAGCTGCCCCGCCTCCACACGACGATGGGGTGTTAGTGCACGCATATTGAGTTCCTCCAACCTCAACTCTCCTCGATATGGTGGAGGCGGAGTCAAGCCAATTGCCACGGTCCGTGTATACCTCCCGGCAGATGCATCAGTGCGTAGCCAGATGGTACTGCAGACGTCACTCGGGGTCACACAACGAGCAAAGCACAGGCACAGGCACAAGTGTGCTTTTAGCTTGCCCGCGTCAAACAAGAAAAACTCGCCAGCAGCGCGGCCTGTGGGACCGGGGGAGGGCGGGTAAGGCTAGAGATGCAGATATCCGGGCCAGATTTGCATGCTGACGGCATGAGCAAAGGGCCATGTGCAGTTACTACTATGGCGCTGATTCATCGGGGGGGCAGTACACCCAATGTATAAAGAGCTGGAGCAGCCGGGCCGGGAGTTGCGGGCTCGGCAGGCCGGTGGCTTGAGGCGGCCGGTGGAAACAATTGAACTGGGGCGTAAACTCTCGCTGTGGAAGAGCGGAAGTGTTGCTGGGTAAGTAAGCAGTGGGAAAGGGCAATCCGAAGTCGTCGTACATGTACGCGGAAGCCTTCACACGGTCTTGGGAAACTTCCGTCTCACGGGGATATAGGTAGAAGCAGAATCGGAGAGAAGCACCGGAGAGTCCCGTTTTGGTATTCCCGGGGGGTTGATTGCATTTGATGGCACAATCGGGCGTAGCCATGAGGACAAATGCAGCTAGGACGAGAAGAGACAGTTTGGCGAAGGTGCAGCAGAGAGAACAAGTCAGGTAGACTCCAAGCCAGGCCTGTCGACGGGATTCGTTTCAACAACTTGCTCGGCATAAGGCAGACATGCAAAGCAAGACACGAGCCCGGCCCGCTCGGGGATCGATCCTAGGGCTCGAACATGTCTGTCTCTCTGTCTCTTACATCTTGTCTCTTGTCTCTTGTCCCTCTCCCCTCTTCTTCTGACTGAATATTCCTGTACCGCAGCCGGACTGTGTCTAGTCAGCAGCACGCAAGCCCCCGGACTTGGCCACAAGTGCATTGCTAACTCTGCTAGTCTGCTCGCCTCAGCCGCCCGAGTCCGGAGAGCAAATCTCAGATTTTTGTTTGGCGAGGGTTCATGTTGCCTCTCTGCCCCTCCTCCGTCCAATCTGCACGGGTCCTGTCCTGCGCACTCCACACATTGCCAGCATCCCTCGTGATCACCAGCGGCAGCAGATGCATGCCCGCACTTGAATCAACCAACGATAGCCTCTTTTCCTCTTTTCTCTGCCTGCTTCTGCATGCAAGGACCGCATAATACATACATTGCAGGGGACTGACTGACTGCAGCTCGGAAGCGCTGCGGCCCGCCTTGCGCTGACGAAACTGGGCGAGCCGACAACCGGCATCACGGAGTCCTTTCCTGAGACGGCCGAGTTACAAATACATGGAGCTGCTGCATAAGAAGCGTCGTCTGTCGTCTTCTCTCTCTTGCGCACTCTCCCGCTTCCACTCCCTCTCCTCTTCTCCTCTCTCTTGACATTCCTCCCCTCTCCCTCCTCTTCTACGATCTCTCGTCTTCGGTTTCTTCGACCACTACCACCAAACCGCAGCCCATTACCAAACACCCGTCTCTCTACCTCACAACCCCATCCTCAACCACCATGGGCGGCATCACGGCAGAAGCCTTTGCCTCGTCGCCTCCCCGGCCCTCGACCGTCCCCGCCGGCACGCCGACGCCGCCTCCCGAGCCGCTGTCCGAGGTGCCCTACCACGGCTACTCGTTCCCGCACGCCCGGCTCAAGCGCCGCCTGACGCACGCAAACAAGACGCCGCTGGTCCTGGTCTCGTGCGGCAGCTTCTCGCCGCCGACGCTGCTGCACATGTCCATGTTCTCCGCGGCCGAGAGCTACGCCCACGGCACCGGCTTCGAGCTGGTCGGCAGCTACATGAGCCCGTGCAGCGACACGTACGGCAAAAGCTCGCTCGTGCCCGCTCACCACCGCATCAACATGTAAGCCTTCCCCCCCGCTCTCCTCCTCTGCAGAGGAAGATGAAGAAACTTGCTCATGGGTTTCTCTCTCATCAGGTGCCGCCTCGCCATTGAGCAGACGGGCAGCAACGCCATGATCGACGACTGGGAGACGCTGCGCCGCGACGAGGCCGGGCGCCCCGTCTACACGCGCACCGCCGACGTGCTCAAGCGGCTGGACGAGCAGCTCAACGACGTCCTGGGCGGCATCCAGACGCCCGACGGCACCTTTGTGCGCGCGCGCGTCATGCTGCTCATCGGCGCCGACCTCGCCCTCACCATGAGCGACCCCAAGGTCTGGGCGCCCGCCGACATCGACGTCCTGCTGGGCTACTACGGCGCCTTCATCGTCGAGCGCCCGGCCCTGTGCGCCACCCAGGCGGCCATCCAGCCGCTCAGCAAGTACCGCGACAACATGTTTGTGGTGCCGCCCTCCTTCCAGAACGACGTCTCGTCCACCAAGGCGCGCGCGCAGATCCGCAACGGCCAGGTCGCGCACGACTTGCCGCGCTCCGTCTACGACTACATCAAGCTGCATCACCTGTACCAGGGCAGCGTGCCTGCGCAGCAAAAGGTGGACAAGAAGAGCAGCAAGCCGGACCTGGGAATGGTCTCGCCGCGTTTGCCGGTCGCCTCGCACAGATGACTTTTGCGCACCACAAACTGGTGTAGTAGTTTGATGACGATGGCGCTTTGAGGGGGAAAGCACATGGCTGCCTTTTGTCCGACGCATGTATGAGCAGGAAACTGTGAGTCTGTCGAGGTCAACCCGCATTGTGCTTTGGATACCAAGTTTGCCTGCTTTGCTCTAAAGGCCTTGTACCACCTTTGCATCAGCGCCAGTGCTTTTGGTCTTTCTGGCGAAAGATGAGCCATGCTTGATAGATGCTAGACTACAGTGTCTTTTTTTCTTTTTTCTTTTTCAATATTTCCTTGGTTGGAACTTTGGGGTACGGCGTCTTCTCTTTTTTTTCCCCTGATATCACGCAGGCAGCATTGTTTGTCTCCTGTACGCTTGTTGCTCTATCATCTACGAAGGGCTCTGGTGCTAGCGAAGCAATCGTTTGCCTGTTGCGCCGAACTGTCTGCCAAGAGATTTTCATGTTTCCTCTACAGGCTTTCTGGTGGGAACTCACACCAGGGCTTTCAGGCAGCTAGCGGAGCTGGATCGGTTGGAAGGTCTTGTTCGATATGCCGGTCAGCTACCCGGCATTCAAGGGTCATTCATCGAGAGTCATTGCAAAGAAAGCTCTACGTTGATACGATTTGCTGGGAAAGAGCTACAAGACTAGACGGGCCAAGCGAAAGCCATCTTGTGACGAGAGTCACTAGCATTGATGAGCTCTGTCGGGGAGGGGAATTTCTCTTGATGATTACGGTTTCATGTCATATCCTGAGCGTTGAGCAGACTTACTTGCTTCGCTCATTACGTATTGTACTTTCTTTTCCTTTTTAACGTCCTGGGATAATACAAAGTACAACCCAGGATCGGATTCACAGCTTCAAACAAGCGGCATTTGGAACAATCCAGCTGCTTCCTCAGGAGTATTTCTTTTCCTTCTACCACGCTTGCCTCGCTTGCTGCTTTAATGATTTCGACAGCCAAGAGTGGATGAAACATGTAAAGAAACAAAGTTGAAGAATGCGTTGCCATGCAGCCGCATTAGTGATCCATGACGGTTTCAGAAGGGCCATGACGAATTTCGCTTTTTACATAAGGTACGAGTACGAGCTGGGCGGCGGACATGTCTCGGCTTCTCGGCGTTCCGTAGCACAGCTGGATGCGGACTCTCGGGGTTGGGTATGCCGGGGTTGGCATGGTGATGGTGACTGAAGTGGTATTACTAGTATTATTTTGCTTGGTTAAAGAGTGCTGCGCGTCAACCTGACATGGCAAGACTATTAACAGCAGTACCTTGGCATCTTTGGCCATGACATTTGGGCCCATATTCTACCTTGCAAGAGCATATCCCCTCCCGCGAATGATTACAAAGTACTGAGTTCACCCAGATCAAAAAAGTCGTCTCCACCACGAACAACACATCGTCACGATCATCGTCACCTGCTTTACATATGGTTCAGCCCACTCATCATGTTGCCGTACGTAATGGGATGGACGACCGCCGTGCGCGTGCGAAGCAGCGATACAATGCTGCCTCCCCATTTCACCTGACTCTTGAAGATACAGCTCTCCTTGTGCGTCAACTTTTTGGTGGTGCCGTGCACTGCCGCGGCCTCCCTCCAGGCGGAGATGACTGCGGGCGGCAGCGTCCACGTCCACGTGCTCTTCCAGCGCACGGTGCTGCCCTCCTTGTCGTGGGTGTAGGTGAAGATGGCCCCGTTCTTCGGCGCCACGTAGTACAGCTCCAGGACCTCCAGCTTCGGCATGTGGCACGCGGCCCGGGAGGCTGCCGTTAAGAGCCCCGGGATCTCGTCGCATCTCCTGGACGTCATGATGGGCGAGGTCAAAACCAGCGAGGTGAGGTTCAGCCATCCCAGCTTCCTCTGCGGCCCGCTGATTTGGGGTCTGTAAAAGTCGGAGAAGAAGTCCGCGGCGTCAATGGCGAACGACATTGCGATTGCCTCTGCTCCTCTGTCTTGGGTGATGGCTGCTAGGAAGCGGGCCACGGAGCCGTCTCTGTCGCTCACCTGCATGGAGTAGATGCCCTGGTCGTACAGGGGAGGGGCGTCTTCGAAAATTCGGAGGCGTCTAATGGAGTCAGGCAGGTTGGTGAGGATGGCTCTTATCGAGTCGATGCTCGCGCGATGGCAAGCGCGGGGCTCGTAGGTCAGGAACTCGAGCTTGGGCAGGGCGCCGACAATGCGTCCGACGTGAGGGGTGAAGAAGTTGACGTGCATCTGTCGGCGCACGGTCAAGTCTGTTATCAGCGTCGCCTGCGGGAGGGTTCGATCAGATAGGCCCGGAACGTCTACAGGTCTGTGAAAGTGGCGCACGCGTACGGAGTCCACCGTCTCTTCAGCCGTCAAGGCCCGCATCGGCTTGGGCGGCCGGTTATAGAGGGCAGTCAAGGGTTTGCTGTCGACGGTCAGGTCGACTCCGATGAGCTCCTCCGGGACGGTGTCCTTCATGGAATAGTCGGGGTCGATGGCCGAGAAGGCCGTCAATTCAAGAGCAATGCCTGGTCGGCCCGCATTCCTGCTCGGCCAGTCTGCCAGGATGAGAAAGAGTTGATATATTGCCGTGTGGAAGCGCAAAGCATCCAGTTCGGGTCGAAACTGGATGTCCGTTGAGCGGGTCCTGACCGACCTCTCGAACCGGAAACAAATGTGCTGAACAAACTGCCGCTGGCGACGGGCAACACTGGCCTCGAGCTCGTTGAGGCGCTCCAACGTGAGTGTCAGGCGCCGGAAGACGAGGGGCTCAAAGTAATCTCGCCATGATTTGCAAACCGAGGCATAGGCGGAAGCCGTCATGGCGCCAGCCTGGATATCAGCCTCAAGGAGTCCAAATATCATCTCTCTCAGCTCGAGCGGCAGAGTGGCCCAGGGGCAACCCTCACGCTGGTCTCTCGCTTGGGCTGGCCTTTCATCCGGAGTGTGAGGAAGCCTCTGATCTGGAGTTGGCCTTTGACCTGGATTTGGCCTTCGACCTCGGGATCGGCCTCGGCGGGTCATTGTCGACTTGGGTGTGGGCACCAGTAGCCAGCGGACAGTTGGCGATGCCGCAGTTTGATCGGATTCAAGTTGAATTCTGACAATGAGGACCGCGTAGGTCCGCTGAGCATGTTAAGATAGATACCTACCCAGGCGATGAGAAGCGTGAGGTTTGGTTGAGGCTGAAGTCGAAGTTCTTGGGGACCCCTGAGGAAGGAGGTACCTGGGCAGATACCTACCTTACATGTAGGCGAGGGCTCAGCACGTGACGTCCGCTGCCATGATTGTACCAGTGCATGCCTGGCTTCTTGCCTGTAACTGCCGGCTTCGCCATCAGATTCTTCAAGCATCAGACACACTTTGTATCTTTCACGTTCAGGGTGATTCTCTTGCAACATGGAATTTCCATCTCCACCAGACGTCGTTCAACGACATCCCTGCACTGATCAATGGGAGCACCGGGTGGGGATCCCGTTCAGTGGGTTCTCGGTGGGCTCCGGCGGGGTTTTAGTGATCGACGGCATCTTTGGTGAATGGCTAGCGATGCATGTCAGTGGCTTGAGCGCCAAACTCCACTGAAATCGGACCCTGTGGCGTTTAGCCGAGTGCATCCACCCGACACCTCGTCAAATGCTTCATGTTGTGATACCTATCATTACCTATAGGTAGGTATTGATGGATTCACCATTGAACGTTCTTGGCTTGAGCCATGGGAGAATGAGCAATAAATCTCGGTTCCTTGTTGCCATCTCTCAAAACATTCTTGACTGAAGCAATTGTAATGGGGCATATATCAGGGACGCAAGGCCATTATCACATCCTGCAGACGTCCCTTGATCTCGCAACGATGACAGAGGATACGCACTTTGTTTTCGGGCTATTACCTTTAAAATCACCCTTTCACTAAAAGGAGGGCTGATGTCACAATGTATATTGATACAAGTCGTCTTGGTAAAGACGTCAGGACATTGATGAGCCGGAGCCAGGAGAACGAGGTTCCAGTTGGATGTTCTTCTTTTGGCAAAGACTACCAGATCCATGATGAAATGTTCACTTAGGGATACTTTGGAAAGTGCTGATCGAGGTATTTTAGCCTTCGTCGCTTGGCGTTCAGAATCAGGACTGGAAACGGCCCAGATGGAGATGAACTCTACGTGATGTTGGTACCCTCCTCTTGTTGGACCCTGGCAGGGTTCGTACGTGTGCAGTGTAAGCTGATGTGGGAAGAAGCGTTTCTTCCCTATGCAGGGCCCAGCTTGGGCCAACCCATTCCACGAGTCTGATGCCATTATCAAGATGAACGACTCGCGTGGCATCTTTGTCAAGCTCGATATCATCATTCGTTGGCCGAATTTATAATCTAGAGTTTGATAATTGTCGGTTGCATTGTAAGATGTTTTGACATTCTCACTGCTGAGCGCGCGCCCTGTTTGAAGCTTCTTTGCTTCATTAGACGAGGCTTGGTAGCTCTTCCGGCCTTGGACTCTCAAATATGCCCGCGTCAATTGTTATCATTTCAAAGCCCTTGTACATGTATCTTGTGTTTAGCCCGGGCTGAGTCCCTATCGATGGTCTACAAGTATCGTAGCGACTCATCCGGCCTGGATTTCACCTCTGAATTTTTGAGCTAGGTGCTACAACTCCTGTCAAATCCTGGAATGGCTTGTGAATTCGAACAATGATCAAATCACGACGACGGGGGTTGCATATAGCGTGTATTTCGTCAATCCGTCCAGACAAACCCTGTTTTAGTAGGGCATGCAGACGGCATGTCGAAACTTCAAGCCAGGGGGAGAAGTATTTACCTCCTAGGGCGACTGGCTTTCTCAAAAGAGTTGTTTTACTTATAAAAAAACTACGATACCTGCTACTGATAACACCTTAGGGGCCTGGTTTGAGTTTGGGTTACCAGCGACTCATTAGAGTCGATGTGAGCTGTGATCCAGCACAGGGAAAGGATATAGGTCCCGTTGACAAGAAATCAAGCACATACGACCATAGGTAGTGGAGAACTCGGGGTCCCGTCCGCTCCCCCATAGATAAGCCACTAACCGGCAGATTAGTAGTTGGGTGGGTGACCACCAGCGAACACCGGCTGTTGTATGTTTTTTTTTGCCCCTTTTTGCTTTTGGTGCCCCTTGGCCGGATGTATCTTGGTGATGGGACGCATGGATCTCACTGTATATCTCCACATACGAAGTCTGCCCATTGTCAATTCTATTGCAACCCTTGCCCGGATCAGACATGGGAACCACTGAGCGCATGTTGAAGGACGAGAGCGCGGCAACCTAAATGTAGAAGCTGTCGTTTTGCAAGGGGCCATCTAGAACGGTTGTTAAGCATCAAGGCTTATACGATTTCACCCGTGTTGTAGTAGTAGCAGCCCGCAACTCAGCGCAAACCGTATAGATGACATAGCATATGCTTGACCGAGACCCCTGAATCACTTCTTAGACTGGGGAACCGCCCCTTAGGGTGGCCTTCTAGGAGGGTGTTTGTCGAGCACTGGCTTCACTTTCATCGTGTAATGTAGATCCAAACGCAGGGGGTTCTCCTCTTGAGAATGAAGTCTGGACGCGTCAGAACTTCTTCTTGTGTGTGGCGCAGATTCAAAGATGGCAATGAGCGTACAAAACTTTGCAGGGGGACAACGTGAATCTTCCGCGAGGCCATTCGCCGCAGTGTTCCGCGTGTGTTGAATAAATCAGTCCAATCATTCTCCTCATCATGAGAGTCTAAGCTGTCTGAAAGACCGAATGGATGGGTGTTCGGAGAGGATGAGTGGCGGCTTTTTCATGAGCTGGACCACGAATTACATGGCTTTGGGGGAAGAAGAGAGTGGACACGACGAAACTGGAGACTCCAGCTGCTGATATCGTGGAAGGTACATGCAATCTTGGGTACATGTTTTCTTTGCCCGTTAAAACGTGGCTCGATCAAATGATTTTTCTATTACGTCGGTGATTGTGCAAGTCTCGAACTGGACATCCATTGGCGTCAGACCAGGTTGGAAGAGTCATTCTACCTGCCAAGCGGTAAAAGAAAGACTCCGGACTTGCCAATACTATCTATTTTATCGCCTGGATCTGCTAGATCAGCTTTAATAGGAATACACGTTGAACCGAGGGAATATAGAAATAGTAGCAGAGAGTAGCATCTTGTATTAACTAGAGCGCTAGTTCTAATATAGATATCTAGCTACTGGGGTGCACGACAGCTACAGTTGCTAATTATTATGGCGAATATTCTACTGTTTTCTGTCAACCGCATGTCTGTGTCCTCGCCAGTTGAAGTTATCCAACAAACGCTAGCTATACAAAATAAGTGGCAAGCAGTGCATTGAATCTCATCAGTGCTTGCGAATAAGGCTCAAGGTGTTTACATACTCGATACCTGATTTGCGGTCAGGGCACTGTAGTCACCATTTCTTGTCTTTGAACGGATCATTCAAGTGGTTGCTGTGTGGTCATCCATTGTCCTCGTGAGGAATGATATCTGTCTAGGCTGTCAAAGAGCCGACAAAGCTCTGCTCTCTCTGAATCTGCTGCAAAGAGATGGGCCGGAGCACTGTCTCTGATAGCTTTAGGCTGACAATCGCATCAACATGTGACGTGATGTGCTCGTTGACCGCCTCATATACCACATGAACGCCACCAGGATATCCGCCACGGCTGCTTACAACTTCGTCCCACGCCTCAATCACTCGAGGTTGAATACTCATACACCATGTTGCTCGCCAAGTAACAAGAGATTGCCGCAAATTGTCAGGGATAAACTCATACTTGAACAAAGCTGCCAGCCCCTCTCGTCCATACCAGATCTCCATCATCTTGAGCTTGGGCATGTGACAAGCTGCAGATGCTGCTGCTTGAAGGAGACCCGTAATCTGTGTAGGACACGTTGTGGGTGCTAGAAGCTGTGAAGTAAGGGTCAGATGGCTTAGGTTTGGCCATGTTGAAGATTCAGTGAAAAACTCTGCAGCATCTATCATGAATGACGCCGAGAGGACTTCTACGCCGAGGTTTACTCGGGCAAGCTTCTGACTGAGACAGATAGTGGGAGCATGGGCCGGCGAGGTTTCTCCTACAAAGTAGAGCGGGTATTGTTGGTTGGAGTTTTCAAAGATTGTGAACTTGCTCAGCCCTTCCGTAGCCGAAAGAAGGGCAAGCAAAGCTGTGAAGATGTTAGTAGCTGGCAACCTTCAGTGATGGAATTACTCACGTAGATGCCAGATCTCGTGCATCTCGGGAAACCACTGCATCCACATCTCATAGTGGAACTCTCGTAAGCCCGGAAGGTGGGAAAGTATCTCGCAGACGAAGAAAGTGTCCCATTGGCGATACGTCTGTAGCCTCATTTGAAGGCGGGTCACGGCCGAAACCTTTGGTGTCAGCGCCCAACACTTTCGTTCATCCTTCAAGGGTAGGAATACATTTTCAAAGAGACGCTCAAGACTTCTTTCTGGTGGTGTAGATCCTAGTGCAGTCGTCTTCCATCGGTGGTTGTCGGGCTCCTCGCTTCCGGCGATCGATATCGGCTCGATCTGGTGCCCTGTAGCGTCGGGCATGAAGGTCAGGTACTTGAATGCGTGCTCGTTATCGCTCTTCGAGTATAGGCTAATGTCGAGGGTCAGGCTCCCGTTTGGCTCCCACGTGTTCAAAGCTGTGAATAGCGACTGGAACGATGTCAAGATGAGCTTGTTCTCCCTTTTGCTTGTCCGCATTGATCTAGCGACAGGAGAATCGCACTGGCGGCAGTTGTATCGCTCAAGTTCTATGCAGAACCATATATAACGCACATGGTTTCGGTTGCGCTGCGTCATGGCGTTGAGTTGGGCGATGCGTTGGGACGTGACTCGTATATATGCAAAGATGTGTGGCTCCATGGCAGCCTGCCACTCCCGTGACACGACAGCAGCACTGGATAATTTGCAGTTCTTGTCATCTGTCAGGGCTTTGAGGATCATGCACCTGATCTCAGAAGGGAACTGAGACCAAATCATCTTGACGTAGGTAGGCAGAATGTGATTAGCCTGGGATGAGTTGTTGAGTCCGTTGAGTTTGTTCAATGATTGCTGGCAGGAAAGAGTAGTTGGCTTCGTCCCTAGGTATAATAGTTGAATGTGTGCGCATTGTGTAGAAGGCAGCATGGATGTGTATTGCCTTCGGGGACTTAAGTACCTATATGCAGCCTTGAATGTTAAAGCTGAGGACATTGCAACCGAAAAGAGGCACACCCTTAGACGGAACTTTATCAGGTTTTGTCTCCTATGTAAAAGCTTGATGCTGCCCATGGCGGCGCCAAGGCTGTGTTATCCAGCCATGAGGCTGGTTCCTGGCCAACTGGGTAAGAGCATGGCAGCGTCATATGTATCCGAATGCATTCATCTGCTAATAGCCGAGCTGCTAATCAGGGTGAGATAGTGAGAGAGCGCATGGGTTGGCTTGATCTTGCCGTTGTCTCTAAGAGTTTCCAAAGCCTTCAGCTGCTGCTTGTCTTCATGGTGCCGACCTTGAACGAAGAAACCGGCAGGCAAACGCCCTCCCGGGGTTGTCCAACATGGTCTATATTATATCGTAGACTCGAACGCAGACCCGCTCGCAGGTGACTTATCTCTTCGGGTCGCTAGGTATGTATGAGGAGGTCATGGCCCAACGGAACTGCTTCTTATCTGTGGCACATATACAAAGATGGCCAATATTTCTGTTGAGCGATGCTTGCGCATGTTGAACTCCTCAGTCCGGTTCGTCTCTGCGGATCTCAGTCATCGTATAAGAAGGGCCCTGCCCCCGACGTTTGTATCTAGTTGAACCAAGTCCTTCAGATTATCAACATACACACGACATCACACTCTTCTTATTGGCTGACCAGCTAAACCCAAGCTCTGTCACCCCTCAGCAGCGTTCCTCCTCTCTTCCGCTTCCACGCCATCACGATGCCACAGCAGAACAACACAGGGACTGCCCCTGGCTCTGGCAGGATAGTCGTGCTGAATGGCTTTCCCGGTACAGGGAAGCTTACCATTCTGAAACGGGCCAAAGACCTCTTGGCTACCACCCGCATGACTTGTCTCCTAGACAGCCCCCTCATCGACTCTGTTACAGCACTCACTCCTGGACGAAGTGGTGATCGCCACAAGTTGCGTCGCATATTCCGAACGCCCATCTTTGAACGAATACGCAAACGAGTTCTGGAGGGTGCAACTGTTCTTTTGACAGCTCGTCTTGTCGGCGACAGCGAGAGAGACACTGCCTTTCTTCGCCAGCACCTCGATCTTGTGCGGGGGACCGACGTACCTATAATATGGGTGAATGCAGACTGTAACCAAGCGGTTCTGGAGCAGCGTCTGAAAGACCATGGACGATATCATGGGGTTAGGACGAAGCTGACGGACGTACGTTTGCTCCGGGACCTGCTGCGTGAGCATCATCTCATTGAGCCGACCCAGAGCGCCGATGGATCGGTAAGGCTAGTGGTCAAGAGGTTGGATGTGAGCGGGCCGGTAGACGTTTCAGTCAGGAAGTTGATGAGTCTCATGGACATCTAAAGGGTATATTGGTCAGAGCAGCCTCTATCACCATATCAAACAAGCACAACTTTATATCTGCCCGGCTGGTGCGCATATCACTATCAGAGTCTGTGGCAATAGACGGTCACAGGAGAGGTAACATCATCAAATTTACAAAAAGAGATTACAGCAATCATATTCCTTCAGCCCCGTGATATACTGGCATTGTACTCCGTGGTATTGCGGTAACCAGTTGAGACCCCAGGAAGTGGTACTAAAGCGGTGGTATTACCATGACCCAAGGCTTGTAAGCCACTTCCAGATCTTGGTTTTCTCTCGGGATGATAATAAGAGAACCCGGCCCCAGTATGTATTTCTCTGGACTATGGTTGCTTGATCTGACAGTGTTACTGATCCGACAAAGAGATCATATCGAATACATGAAGATGTAGGCCCTTAAAGACTCCCCGGTGTCAGTATCTAAGTATGTCAAGGCAGCACAGCTCCTGAAGAAGTACCTGGCGTTATGGTTTAACGACACTCATACATCAGCATTCATAGTACCTAAGCCGGCGCTGATCGCGCTTGGCTTTCACAACTCTTTGTAACGGTTGCCAATACAGCTCGGAGCAATCATGGAGTGACTCGATTCATGGACAAGGGGCTCAAGTTCCACCTTTTACACTTGTTCATCGATCACAGTGAGAAGGAATAAGAGGTCGACAGACCCCCAATTTCATCACATACGACCATAGGTAGTGGAAAATTCGGGGTCCCGTCCGCTCCCCCATAGATAAGCCACTAACCGGCAGATTAGTAGTTGGGTGGGTGACCACCAGCGAACACCGGCTGTTGTATGTTTTTTGCTTTTTTGTTACTTGCTAGACTAGAATACCTGACCTTCAACGTTCATGGAAGAGTCCGTCAGTGTTTCTGGATGGCATCGCCTCCTCTTTTTTTTTCCTTTTCTTTTCAGCACATCCTCCTATAACATGGAGGATGTTCCTCTTACCATCAGTCGTCGGTATCGACGAGGTAGAGTCGCCCCGCAATGAATCTGCCTTGGTGGCATAGCCTCGATGGGCCGCGGACAAGGCTGCCACAGCGTTCTAATCGCATATATAAAACAGCCCAGGCCTTAGCCGGGACAAGCAGTAAAAAGCGGTTGGTTGGTTGTGTTCAGGAGCAACCGGCGGTGAGGTGCTGAGCAGTACGTGCTGGTAACATTCGCTGCCATACACGGGTACCTCGAGCAGCTGGCGTCAATTGCTGCCTGAACGACTTCGACGCCTAGTTCTCATCTCCATTGCCTTTACTTACAAGACGACAAGCAAAGGCTCACACACGAGAATTCGTCATGCGGTTGACAAAGCTGAAGCGGAAACTGGGCATCGGCACCTCCACACAAAATGCCCATCGAAGCAGAGGCATCACTGCTCAACTTGTCGATAAGCAGTAAGACCAATACCTCACCCATGCTTCTCCACGCCCTTACAGTACATGTACCTTACATTCGCTTGCAACACCTTTGACCATATGTCACAACTCTCAAATCCATCCTGCGATGCGTGGTGCATTCGTTAACACGCGGCAGGTCATCGGAAGAAAATGAAGTTATCTCCACGGATCCAGTTGGCAACTTCGAGCCGCCGACGTCCAGCAACGATGACGTGCCGATTCGCGAACTTTGGCATGTGGCATACGAAAAATTGCGGAGAGAGGAGGAACATCTCGTTCGGGACTATGAAGCCAAGATCCAAGAGAATCTGGGCATTGGTCCTATCCCGACCGTTGGCTCACAGATTGGTATGAGGGATCGGATGGACATGATTCTTCGTCAAAGAATGGACGAAGTCAACCGAAACACATGGAAAATCAGGTTCGGAAGCTCTGAAATACAGGTCCAAGACTTGGCGAAGCCCATACTGGGCATCGTCAACTGGACGAATGAGTACATCACCGGCGTTCTGAGACCGAATCCGTACGCCTCAATGGCATGGGCAGGCGTCAGTTTACTTCTGCCGGTGAGTCGCTTCGAATACGTCCCTAACGCGGGCCTATAAGATGCTAACCGCTCCTCACTTAACTCGTCCATTAATCCGGCTCTTCTTGAACTCTTCCAAGCAGGCTGCCTCGCTTGCGAAGGGCCTGAAAGAAATATCGTTCTTGATTGTGCAGAGCCGTATGCGAGAGGATCTCTATGTCCGACAGTTCGAGGCAAAGGCTCACGCTCGAGGTCAAAACATACCTACAATACCCCACCACGAGTATAAAAGCAGTCTCGAGATGCTGTATAGGGAGATTCTGAGATTCCAGGCGGCGAGCTACTGCCATTACGCAAGCAATGACGCATTCCGACTGGGACTGGACATGGTCAAGTGGACCGACTGGCATGAGCTGCTGGGTCGGGTCCATGCCCAGGAGCGCAACTTCGCGGCCGTGGAAGCACTATGGCGGGACTTCCAGTACGACGAAGAGTGCTCGGCTGCTGAGAGACGGCACCAGGAGTCTCTGCATCAGTGGAGTGAGATGGGCACAGATCTATCGAGCCTACGTAGCGCAGTTGAGCGCGCTCAAGCTGAGAAGAGTCGCTTCGAACTGCTGCATTGGCTCTGCGATGTTGATCCCTCTGAGATGTACAATGCCGCTCGCGACAAGCACGGGACCGGCACGGGCGAGTGGCTGACGAAGGAGAGTAAGGAGTTCAAGGCTTGGGAAGAGTCTCCCGCCTCCCTACTATGGCTTCACGGAAATGGTACGTCTCCGCTTGAGGATGTCTAGCTGGGTGCTTATTGATAAGCATTCGTTGACTGACAGTGTGTAGCCGGTGCTGGCAAGTCCGTCTTGAGCTCGGTTGTCATTCACCATCTACAGGCTCAGTGCGCGTCCAACCCCTCAATCGCCCTCGCATTCTTCTTCTTCAGCTTCAGCGACCTCAAGAAGCAGAAAGTAAGCCATATGCTTTCATCACTGGTCAAGCAGCTCTGCTCTCGACGACCAGACACGCCCCAGCCTCTCAAGAACCTGAGCGAGTATAAGGAGAAGGGCCAGCACCCAGATACCGAGACCCTCGAGTCAATACTGATGGCTGTCGCAAGGGGCTTCTCATCTGTATACATTGTCATTGACGCTTTGGACGAGTGCCCGTCCCTCGAGGGAGAGCGGAAGAGGCTCCTACGCAGCCTGCGTCAAATAATGGCGGTAGCACCTGCTAACCTCCATATCTTTTGCACGAGCCGGAAGGAGGCGGATATCGACGCAGCAATGAGTCATCTCATGTGCCCGCCCCCGAAGGCAGCTGTCATAGACTTGAATGCTCAGCGGCAAATTCTGAACAGGGACATTGGCTTGTTCATAGATCTGACCTTAGCCTCTGACGGGTGCCGCTCATGGCCAGACAGTATCAGAGCAGAGGCGAGGAAGTCGCTGATGGAGAAAGCAGATGGAATGTGAGTATCATCAGAAAATGTGGCAAACTTTTCATTCAGCACCTGACCACAGGCCCCAGGTTCCAATACGTCTTCTCCCAGCTCGAAGCCCTCCAGCGGCTGTCCTCCGCTCGCCTGATTCGTGAGGCACTTCGGAACCTACCTCTTGGCCTCGATGCAATGTATGACAGGCTGCTGCTTGGCCTCGATGCAGCATTCCGGTCCCAAATCATCAGCTGTCTAAAGTGGCTCGCTTTCTCAAACAGGACTCTTCGGCTGGAGGAGCTCGCCGAGATATTCATCCTTCGCCCCGAGAGCGCGCTTCCCTTGGACGAATCAGACCGGCTTTTTCGTCCCGACGATGTCTTAAAGTACTTGTCCAGTCTAGTTGTTGTCCAAACAATTCCGGGTTACGGCACGGACGTCCGCTTGGCTCACTTTTCCGTGAAAGAGTACTTGGTCTCCAGCCGCATCCGCGAAGGGCCGGCCAAAGGCTTTGCATTGAACGAAGTCGACGCTCATCTGCATATCGCGCATTGCTGCCTGGCTTACTATCTCCAGCGCGGTGCCATGGCCGAGCGCGACCAGATAGGCTTTCGACTGAGCAAATACGCAGCCGTCGAGTGGCCATTGCATCTCGAGATGGTGCCGCGCACATCTTGGCCCGCTGAGGTCACACAAGCCGCGGTACAAGCCCTCACGGTCCGCAAGCCAAGCTCAGATAACCTGCTGGGAGAGAGCGAGCCAAGGCATGGTCGGAACCTTCTGCTTTTCCCTAACGGTTTTCGCGACAAGGCCCAAATGATGCTGCCGCCGCCGTGCTATACCGCGCGATATGGCTTCCTCCAGCTCACCGATATGCTGCTGTCTCAAGAGACTGGTGTCAGTGATAATCCAACCCAACACGACCTGGATGCGGCCTTTCACAATGCGGCCTTCGGAGGCCACATGGCTATCGTCCGACTCTGTCTCGACAAGGGCGCCGACGTCAATTCGAAGAGCAAGCTCTACGGAGACGCCCTGCAAGCGGCAGCCTTTTGTGGACACGTAGCGATTGTCAGTCTTTTGCTGGACTGCCACGCCGACGCAAACGCGCAGCGTGGCGGATGGGGCTCTGCTCTCCAAGCTGCTGCCGAGGGAGGCCAGCTGGATGTGCTGAAGCTTCTTGTTAGCCGCGGGGCGGATATTGACCTCCCGTCAAACGAGTCCGGCTGCGTACTTGCATCCGCCGTCAGATGTGAGTTATGTTCTTCACCCACAAGATGTTTGGTATATCTGCTCGACGTTGGCGCCGACATCAACAGGCGGGGCAGCGGCGACCACGGGACAGCACTCTATGAGGCGGCGGAGCGCCTGCCTCTTTCCAGTGAGCATTTCCGTATCCTCCTCGGAAGAGGCGCGGATGTGAATGCCCCGGGCGGATACTACGGCTTCCCGCTCCAGGCAGCATGTTCGCGCTACGGACTCGCGAGGGCGGAGGTGAAGCTCTTGCTAGACGCGGGCGCCGAGGTGAATGCCCAAGGAGGCTGTTGGGGCAACGCACTGCAGGCAGCCTGCTTCACCAGTCAGACTGAGGTAGTGCGTATATTGCTCGATCGAGGTGCCGAGGTGAATGCACGAGGAAGGATCTTCAGGAGACTGCTGAAGTTCGCTTGTGCCGGTAGGCAACCCTATGCAGACATAAGCATGCTTCTGCTTGAGCATGATGCCGATGGTAACTCCCAGGGCGGCTTCTTCGGGAGCGCCTGGCACGCTGCGGTGGGAAAGCTGGTCGGCAAATACACCCAAGAGCTGGACCAGTTGCTGGACCTCCGGGTTGATGTAGACGATGCCCGCGGAAGGGAACGCCCCAGCGCCCTACAACCCCCTATTGAACAAGCCGCTCGTCTGGATGAAATTCTGTTCTCGACAGCAGGTGAAGCTGCTGGGTTGAGAGGTCGGATGCGCTTTCTCATCGATCACGGCGCCGACGTCAACCAAGCAGCCGGAAAATTCGGCTTCCTGCTCCAGCCGGCGTGTGAGATAAAGGCCCGTCGTTCCATGGGTCCCATTAAGCAGGCTTGCCATCTTTCTCCTCGGGACCATCGCCGATCTCGAAGTCAAGAGCCGAGAAGGACACCCTGGATTGGCTCTGCAGGCAGCGACGAGGACGGGAAGAACCCGCCTGATGGGGAACCTGCTGCCCGAGGAAGTCGGTGTCCATGTACGCGCGGCAGGGAGTGTGGCAGTCTGTTGAGTGCGGTGCTCATCAAACGACAGCATGATAGCCGGGCTGGTGCGTTCGTCCCCAGGGCGGATCACGTTTCGATTCTAGGCGCCGATGCGTATCGTCCGGTCCGAGGCTGGGGACAGATGGCGTATCGATTGCCGTCATATCAGGTTCCGACAAATATACCGGATTACAGAAGGACAAAGATGTTTTGGAAGACGGTTTATCTAACACAGAGACCCACGATTGACCTCGCGACAAGAGACAGGGGTGGAAAAGGCATCTCGGATGGGCTCTAAAGGGAGGATGTCTGACTCTATGCATGAGCGGCTAGCATAGGTATGCCGATACCATGGAACTACCTTAGTCTTCTGGAAACTCTGGTGTATAAGATTTTGGTCTTGTGACCGATGACATACTTGAGTAAAACAAGCTGAATCTCGAGTCGGACGATGTACGAGTTGTCACCACGTCGGCGGGATGATGTAGTCTCTCCAACGCGCCGTCCCAGCGTCCTTGAACGTATTAATGGTCCCTTGTACCCCTTCCGGCCCTACAGACCAGATGCCCTCCTCAATGAGCTTGCACCACCATTCCAGAAGACGCTCCAGACGTTGGGGGCGGTAATAGTCTCCCCCAAAAGGCTTGTACCCATGCTGAAAGAGATCCGCCAGTTTGCCTCCCTCGACGAGCGAACCATCGCTTTTCCGCGCGCCATCACGAGCACCCCAATTGTTGTCAAAGCCGTACGGCAGAAGCAGCCAAAAGCCCTCCTCGGCGTAGTCGTGACCCGAGTCCCTCTCCACGGATTCGCTGTATATACCAGCGCTGACTTTGGATGGAACGTGCGACTTGGCGGAGGTTGGACGGAAGTCGTTGCAAAAGGGGCTTGATGATGCCGTCAAGGCGACTTCACGCTCGCCTGGTGCGCCAGGGAAGAGGCATACTGGTGGTATTACGGCATCATGAGAGCGAGGCAGCCCAGTGAAAGGCTGCATTGCGGCAAACGCAGCGGCGTCTGCAGGGGGCAAGGCAATGCCCGGAGCAATGTGAAGGAAGCGAGGCCGGCGTGCGCGGGTGAGGAATGAGCGAGCGAAACAAGGATTCGGGATTGACGCTGCATCCAGGGCACTGGATGATGATAAAGGCCGTGAAATTGCTGTATCGGGATTGAGGCCTGTTGATGGGATACGCTTCTCGATGGCTTCGCAAAGCCGGTTCCATGCGGCTACGCAATCAGAGACTTGAGCCTCGCTGTACGGCCGCCATTCCCAAGGTCCGATCTTTTCGTTGCCAAAGAGGCCGGGCTCGTCTCTGGGCGAAGCTGTAACAAAGGCCTGTCCGAGATGAATGAGGCTAATCCAGCTGGACAGGACCGTCTCGAGAGGATGCCAGAGCTCTTGATGGGCCTCGTATGGGAACACGTAGTCGAAGTCGTCCATATGCATGAGCACAGCGGCTCGGTGGTGGCCTTGGTGATATATTAGGCCGCCCCCTGATTCTCCGCCACGACCGATGTTGGGATAGTACAGGCAGACTAGGCTGCCGACTGGCTCGTCGAATAGGTCGGCCGTCTCTTGAAGGAACAAGGTGTCTGGCTCGGAGATGCCTGCTGCCCAAACGAACAATGGCGCAGGATCGGGACCATTGGGAGGCAGCTGAGCGGCGGCAAGGAAAGCGGCGAGCGAGGGTTCGAGCCGGTCACGGAGCACCTCGGCCGCAGTTCCATGGGCGGTGAAGAAGGTATTATTGTTGTTGACTTGTGGTCTTGTAGGCGGGCGACCTTCGGCTGTCCAGGCATAATGGACGAGATGGTTGTGCAGAGCGGCGCAGCGGTCGTGATCCATCTCCGGCAAGTCAACGCGCGCTGGATTGGCGGCTG
The DNA here is from genome assembly GCA_023628735.1 of Trichoderma sp. PF4103. NCBI lineage: Eukaryota > Fungi > Ascomycota > Sordariomycetes > Hypocreales > Hypocreaceae > Trichoderma > Trichoderma sp. PF4103. The sequence continues at coordinate 22,440 of JAMAKC010000036.1, read as the reverse complement.
TCACAAGTAGGCTGCTCGCAGCTGCATATAGTGAGCCTTCCATTGATTCTCAGGTTTCGAAATGTAAGAAAGGGGGGGGGGTGCTGATTGGTGGTAACATCAACGACTGGAAGTTGTTCAGCGGCTTTCTCTTAAGCGTCGTCCATTCGAACAAGAGTTTGTTTACCGCTGCTCAGCCACCCCACTCACTACTTCCAAGGCCGGCCTTGTTTTGAACTTATCACACTAGATCCTACCTTAGTGTTGGCCGGCGTTCACCAGAAAGCAGAATAGTTCGCAGCGGAGCCGTATACTAGGCACTCACACAGGGTCCGAGAGATCTATTCGATGATCAATGTGTACTTTGTAAGTGAAGAATCGAGTATCATTAGGACATACTAAATGAATTCATGGATGTTAGAAGATTGGTAGAAATCAAGGCATATTTTCATGTTGACACACCTGTCATTACTCCTTGGCCGTGAATTTGTTATACGAAGCTATGTGGGCCATTCGTTCAGCGCTGCTAAAAGACAACTTCTTCAACATACCGGCCCATCTATTCAAGTCCACGTCTTGGCGGAGCAAGCTCTCTTATATCAAACTTCTCACACAACCAGACTTCTCTTACCCCCCTCCCACAATACACCCAACGTAGAATGCCATGGTCTTCCGAAGCCCTTCTGGCAGCGGACTCTTGGCAAGATGTCCGAAATGGCAACTCTTCAACTAGATTTAGGAGGTGGAATATTTCGTTTGAAGACGAGTTGTTTCTGGTCGTTTGGGACAAGGTTGACTAGGTACACAGTTGGAAACAATACAGTCTGCGATGCGGCCGTCGAGAGCAATGTGCGTGATCTGCGACTTGACAGATTCGACATTATACTTGCTTGAGGAAGCTTCCAAGTCTTCGACTTTTTTAAAGCACATCCTATGTATAACGCGGACGGTCTCAGTTAGATGGGTGAATGAGTCGCTTCCTGTAGAGCTTGACTGATACGCGCCTCATTTATGTCCTAGGCCCATGACTTGCATGATCTCGACGTATTAGTCTTCAGCTAATTGCAATTTTGTGCTCTAAGCCTCAAGCACTCACCTGTCCATTGCTATCCATCAGCAATAATCAGCCTCGCAATGCTCCGTACTATCACCTGGATTTGATGGGGGGCAATATTGAACCTACCCAAGTCGGCGAGGCTCGATACATAAGGCCGCCGGAATAGTCAGAGGTGGACCGTCAGATCGACCAAAGATTCAAAACCCCATGAATACACATCACTATAGCTCTAGCTGAGCCGGCAGCATACATAGAGCTTACATGATTGGCCAAAAGCAACATGGGAAGCCGGCAATCGCCATTGGACGATAATGCACCTATTGTGTTTGCTGCCTTGCTTGCCCATATAGGCGCGGGGCAGTGTCTTGGTGCCTGATCACGGGGATTGCGATCCAAGAGGTTTCTGCGGCTGAAAACAGGATTGTTGCTCACATGGAGTCTAACAAGCTTACCTCTATGCTATGCATATTCACCAGTTTGACCTTCTTGACCTCGAGAGAGAAACCCTTCAAGCGCAACCATGTCTGACCCCCATAAATACACCGTTGGCTGGATCTGCGCCATAACGTCCGAGTACGTTGCCGCCCAGGCATTTCTGGAGGAGAAGCACGAAAAGCCTGAATATGTGTCCCCTCAAGATAACAACAACTACACGCTGGGCAGGATTGGACGGCACAACGTCGTCATAGCGGCCCTCCCCTATGGTGAATACGGGCTAGCATCTGCGGCGAGCGTTGCGAGAGACATGTTACACAGTTTCCCCAACGTCAGAATCGGTCTCATGGTTGGCATCGGTGGCGGCGCGCCGAGTGCGAAGCATGACATCCGCCTTGGTGACGTTGTCGTGGGCATTTCGAATACTGGACAGGGTGCTGTTGTTCAGTATGACTTTGGAAAGGCCATGCAGGGCCGAGGGTTCCAAGAGACGGGTTTCTTGAATCAGGCACCGACTTTGTTGCGGGCGGCAGTTGGTGGACTCAGAGCAGAGTACGAATCTGAAGGTAATCAGATCCAGAAATCAGTCGATGAGGCACTTGCGAAGAAACCAAGGTTACGGAAGAAATACAGCCGGCCGGAAGCATCTTCTGATAGACTTTACAAAAGTCTAGTTGTTCACCCAGCAGAAGGCAAGGCTGAATGCTCATCGAGTTGTGGTGACGATCCGTCAAGTCTTATCAAACGACCTGACCGGGACGAAGACGACGATTCTCCGGCGATCCATTACGGTCTGATCGCTTCGGCCAATACGCTCATGAAGGACGCCTTGGCTCGAGATAGACTCATAGCAAAGAAGGACGTCCTTTGCTTCGAAATGGAAGCTGCCGGATTGATGAACCACTTTCCATGCCTGGTTATTCGTGGCATCTGCGACTACTCAGACTCGCATAAGAATGATGATTGGCAAGGCTATGCAGCAATGACAGCTGCAGCATATGCAAAAGACCTTCTCTCTCAAATCGCTCCAAGGAGGATTGAGGAGGAGGAGAAGATCAAAGTGGTTCTCGCTGGTCAGTCTAGGAATCCAAATCCCACCGTGCATATTCGCTAACAACATGTAGACCTCCAAGAACTTGCTAAGGAGCGCCGAGACATTGCAAGAGAACAGCTGCAAGCGCAGAAAGATTTCGCCAAGGAGAGGCTGTCAAAAGAAGAACAACAGTGTCACCAGCTATTCCGTCTTACGGTCAGCGGCAAAGATGCAACGTATGAGTGGTACAAGGATCGAATCGAGAACAGGGTTGAGGACACATGCCTCTGGTTTCTCAAGCATGAGCACTTTCAGGCGTGGCTGAAGCAAGAGTCCGGTCCATTGCTCGTCACAGCAGACCCTGGCTGTGGAAAGTCGGTGTTGGCCAAGTACCTTATTGACGACGGTCTGCCACGATCAGCAACTATCTGCTACTTCTTCTTCAAGGACCAGGATCAAAACACCTCCCGTCAAGCACTTTGCGCCGTACTCCACCAGCTCTTCTCTCAGAAGCCGTTTCTGATCAAACATGCCATGCTGCAATTCCGCACAGATGGCCAGGGTTTGATCAACTCTACAGAGTCGCTCTGGAAGATTCTGCGGGATGCGATCAGAGATCCCGAGGCAGGATCCATCATCATAGTTTTTGATGCCTTGGATGAATGCGCTGAATTGGAGTTTGCGAGCTTGATACGGAACATCGAGAGCCATCTTCACAACGATCAGTCAGGCAACGGCAAGCTCAGATATCTTCTCACATGTCGCCCATACGAGCAAATCACCTCACAATTCCATGGCCTATTGGAGGCCTTTCCAAATGTCCGCATACCAGGAGAGGAAGAGTCAGAAGCTATCAGTCAGGAGGTCAATCATGTCATCACGCATCGGGTCAACCAGCTGTCAGCCAAGAAGAGGCTGTCGTTTGAGTACACAACCTACTTGGAGACAAGTCTACAAAAGATTTCCCATCGAACCTATCTGTGGCTATATCTTATATTTGACTATTTGGAGAAAGAAGACTTCAGGAAAACACTGGATGGGATTGATCATGCCATTCATGCACTTCCAAAAAGTATCAACGAGGCATATGAGCGAATCCTGAGTAAGTCCAAGCAAGATAGAGGCGTCCGAAAAGCCTTGAGTATTATTCTGGCTGCTAGCCGACCACTGTCACTCGAGGAAATGAATATCGCCATGAATATAGACGAATCGGCACTATCTGGCACAGGACAAGATCTCTACGATACCGAACTAGAGGATGAAAGCGACTTCAGGTCACGCCTCAGATCCTGGTGTGGACTGTTTATCTCGATCTACCACGGCAAAGTTTACTTTCTCCACCAAACCGCGCGCGAATTCCTTCTCGCAGACCTAGCGTCTCGTACATCTACTCCGTCAGGGCTACGATGGCATCGCTCTATCACTACTCAACAGGCACATAACACTCTCGCGGAGCTCTGCGTCCTCTACCTCAGCAAGTTCAACTCTAATGTCATCCCTGCTGCAGAAGTGGATGAGGAATCCGAATACATGTACTTTGAGGAGGCCGACTACTTAGCCGATCGCCTTGCCTTTCTGGAATACTCCTCGGAAAATTGGGACGCTCATTTTCGTGAAGCTCATATCATCGATAATGCCCCCATAATTACAATAGCTCGAAGGCTATGTGATCCGAATTCGAAGATCTTTTCAGTATGGTATTGCATACAGTTTCGGAATTCATACAAACTCCCTCGCCGGGGTCTTACAGGCCTCATAGTAGCATCATACTTGGGCCATCGCGCTGTCGCTCAGCTGATGGTTGATGAGGGAGCCGATCTCGAGGCGAGAGAGGCGTATGGTCAGACAGCGCTGTTCCGGGCTGCTGAAGAAGGGCATGGGACTATTGTCAAGCTGCTAGTTGATGAAGGAGCCAGTCTTGACGCAAAGAATTATGATGACCAGAGCCCACTAACACTGGCTGCTGAGGAAGGGCATGAGGCTATCGTTAAGCTGCTAGTCGATAAAGGAGCCGATCTTGAGGTCCGGGATGCATTTGGCAAGACGCCGCTGTCACGGGCCTCTGCGAGAGGGCATGAGGCTACCGTCAAGCTGCTACTTGATAAAGGAGCCAGTCTTGAGGTAAAGAATCAGTATCCACTATTACTGGCTGCTGAGGAAGGGCATAGGGCTATCGTCAAGCTACTAGTTGATAAAGGAGCCGATCTCGACGTGCGGGATGCGTTTGGTAAGACGCCGCTGTCACGGGCTTCTGCTTGGGGGCATGAGGCTGTTGTCAGGCTGCTGGTCGATAAGGGAGCTAACCTGAAGACAAAGGATATAGATGGACAGACTCCGCTATCACTAGCAGCTCAACAAGGGCATGAGGCTGTTGTCAGGCTGCTGGTCGATAAGGGAGCTAATCTTAAGACAAAGGATACAGATGGACAGACTCCGCTATCACTAGCAGCTCAACTAGGGCTTGAGGCTATTGCTAAGGTGCTACTTAATAAAGGAGCCGATTTTGAGGTAAAGGATAGATATAACTATACGCCGCTATTGCGGGCTGCTGAGAAAGGGCATGGGGCTATTGTTAAGTTACTAGTTGATAAAGGAGCCGATCTGGAGGTAAAGAATTACGCGAACCAGACGCCGCTATTATTGGCTGCTCAGGGAGGACATGAGGCTGTTGTCATGCTGCTGGTCGATAAGGGAGCTGATCTTGAGGCAATAATTAATGAGTTTTATAGCAGGACGGCGGTATCATGGGCTTCTTTGCATGGCACGAGGCTGGTACAAAGCCGCTGGAGGATAAGGGAGCTAATCCTGAGGCAAAAGATATGATACTTGGCGGATGATGGGCTGCTAAGAAATGGCCTGGGGCTGTTGCTGGATCTGATGAGAATGAACGGATGGATCCCGGGAGCCTCTAAGGAGTTGATCAAATGCGGTATATATCTTAGATGATGAGGAGCAGAGGCGGTATTTGGAAGTAGAGAGAATCTTGGGCTGATGAGAAACGCGTCTCACCCCTTATCGTCACGTTGAGCCTGGCGGAGGTTATGTGCACAGATGCTGATACTTATGTTCTGCTTTTGCTTTGCGAACCACATTTTGATCTACCAACGGAATACTGATCTCGAGCTTCGCTTCCCTTGCTGTGATCAATGCGATGAAGGCCAGAATTAGGCGCTGAGACCGTTTTGTTCACTGGGGCGCTTACTGCACCTTGCACCCTGGATGGCCCTGACGGCAATATCTTGAACTATTCACTGCCTGTGTCATCTATACGATATAATACTGTGGCAGCCTTGATCGGAGCACATGGAGGCTATATCACCAAGGCATTTCAGGGAAGACTTAAGCTCGACCTATGAGATAGTTGTCAGGCGCCTCCTCTCATACAACAAAAGGCGTACAAGGAATCTATTAACTCACCGAGACCATGGGGTTCATGGCACACCAACGCACTCTCCTACCAAGTCAGATCGAGCACCATGCCTACTACCCACGCAAAGGTCAGGCCATTTACAAGGAAACGAATATAAAAAAAAGGCAAAAAGAAACATACAACAGCCGGTGTTCGCTGGTGGTCACCCACCCAACTACTAATCTGCCGGTTAGTGGCTTATCTATGGGGGAGCGGACGGGACCCCGAGTTTTCCACTACCTATGGTCGTATGTGCTAGAGGTTGGCTTGCATGAGTATATATTCCGATACTCAAACTCAACTGAAAGCTCGCACCTATGGGGGAACTACTCTCCTCTTCTCCAGACCACAGCGTGGACAGCTACGAAGAGCTCCGCTTGTGCGGATGTTGATGTCTCGGCAATGGCAGTATTAGGCCGCAACTTGGGACTGACTCAAGACAAGACAGCCCCGAAGCCCGGAAGCAATCAACCTTTGGGTTAACTGAACGCCCTTGTACAGCATCATATTACAACCAGAACATAAGCTCTCGCCACTCATCCACATCGTCTGTGGCATGCTCGTTGTTGGCTTGTAACAGCCATATGACGGGCCAAGTTGCAAGCCAGCATTGATTACCCAAATACGAGAATCACACAGTTTATCCAGTCGCTTGCCAGTTACGCTTACAAACGAAGTCGGCACCTCATTGTATTCATCTGACTAACTAACGGTGCATATCTCATCTTTCCTGTCTAGCTGGATCTTCAGTCATCACCAAAGTTATCATAATACTTGACGTCAAACCTGCCATCGGACCCTTGGACCACACGGGCATAGACCTTGCCCTTGCCTTCGCCTTCGCTGAAGTCGATGGTAGCACCCTCTCTGGTAACAGACTGGTAGTCCACAACTTCGCCGGCAACCTGCTGGCTTTCGGTGATGAAGAACTTCATCTTCGGCTTGACTTGCACTTTCATATCGGTGCGGGGGGCAATCTGCAATCCACGTATTAGCAACCCGAGGTGTAGCATTGTTAGACACCTGGGGGAGGAGATAATGTGACGTACCGATGCAACGGGGGCAACCTGGCCACGGTTATTGATCTTTGCGAGTCCGAGCAGATATGTGTTGTTGGGCATGGTGAAATCGGAGCCGGTTTGGACTTCGAAAGCGCCAGAGGCAGCTGTTGGGTTGACTTCCGTGATTGTGGGGAAGCTTTGGATGACCTTCTTCTCAAAGGTGCCTGATCAAATAGTCGTTTCAGTTAGTCTTGGGTTTTTGAACTGACTTCATCAGAAGAGTGTGAGATTTTCAGCTGGTCGCCACTTACTTCCAGGCACATCATCTGTTCCGAGACGGGCCAGCAGACTCATGCCACTGTAGACGATGACGCCCGGTGCCGGTGCGGTAGGAACACTCCCAACCCCTATGATCAGGTATACTTTTTAGCACAGGCATGGATAAGTTAGGGTCATGTCTGGTATTTCCGTACAGGCGTAAAAGTCGTTTCCAGTGCGAATCTCAAAGTTTCCATGGTAAGGGACGAACGAGGTATACCAGACGTTCATCCAAGGTTGCTGTCCGCCAGAGAACTCCGGAGGCTCCATGAACACGGCATAGTTGGTGTTTTCACCGCGTTCATTTTCAACGGAGATGATATAGCTGATAGACATTTTAGATGATGTTGAAGGGATGTGAGGGGAGTGGCCAAAGGGCTGTGGAAGTTTGTTGTCATATATGGTCTGGTGTTGAAGATGAGGAGAAGAAGATGAAATGGAAGAGGACAAAGGCCTGCTTATATAGATGAAACGGCATGGGTCTTTGCTGGAAGGTATCGGAGGCTGGATATTCGTGAATAGTAAATGCTCTCTGATGTGCAGCCTGATTGGTGCATTCAATATGTTGTGCACGTAGACATTGTATGATGCATCAGCTGTGGCTGGCTGACGCCAAGATCTAGATGGTTCCTTCTGTCCTCCTTCCCCTTGTTCTTTTGACTACGCTTCTTTGGCATATCCATGCATCCCTCTCTTCAAGGCCCAGGCCTGACGATGGTGACTAGTTCCAATTACGTTCCCTTGTCTATGAAAGCGGAGGTATAACGTACCTGTATAACGTAAAGTATCTTTTCACGACCAACCATACTGGTATATTCGATGATCGACACCAACGCCTATGCCCCAAAGCAGTGTGCTGGCAGAACACCAAGTGTCTGCCAGTACTTGCAGATATCTCAGGACTAACACGAAGCTGCATGAAGGTCCCCCTGTCAGCCGCTCGGACAACAGACAGGCCAATTGAAAGCTGCCATTGACGCAGCTGCAGAGCGCCCTGCAGAGCCAGTGATCTGGAACAGGGAACATTGCAGCCGGTGAGTGCAAACTCACGTAAGGCTTCATGCTGCTCAGCCGCGTCCCCGCTGTGGCAAAGGGGGTATATTGGGAATTGACGATCAATAAGTTGGGTATTGAAGGCACGCAACAAGGATCCTACTCCAACTTCTTGACTGTTGATGGGAGTCATCTACATCTGATCTGTAGTCGTCAAGAAAGCTGAGCAGATCGTAGATCGTCCCCATGTTGTGCACCACTACTTCTGATATAAGCCACTGATCAACCATCCACTCATATGCGACGTGCCAAAGCATTTGGGCCTGTTGAATGTCGACGAGTTTCACACGTATCGCACACGCACCACATCTGCGTTGCAACGCATTAGAAACTGAAAAGAGCTCTTCTTCACCGCAACAATCTCCTCTGTGTCCGGGACTCATATGGACACACATACACTATCTCTCGTGGACCTGCGCCGCTCTGGGTCCCACGATGGTGGCCATTGTGAAAAATCACGGGCCGATGATTTAGACTGGCATCGGTAGTTCTCGCCAGATCATATTATCCGGAAAAGGCCAGCACCTCATGCCCTTGCATGATGAGCTCCTACCCTGTTTGTTACTTCTTTGAGATTAATGCTCGAATGATGGATGCACTTTGACGTGACATCCATCGTATTACTTAAAAGCTGAGGCATTTGCATCTGTCTGCCTTCTGAGATATGCTGTCGACCTGAGACATATGGACGCCTCTTGCTTCTTCTTCTGCGGAGAAAGCAGGGTCTATTGGAAAGGTAACTTGCTCGTGTAGTTCACTCAGCTCTCGATATCCGAATGCGTGTCTTGGAACTATCGAGGACTAAAGAGCCGTGGTTACCATATACGAACATTGAGATGCAGTATGCAGTGAAGCTCCAATAGGCCTGCAGGTAGATGGAGTAGACTGGCTTGGTGAAAGTTGTGGACCGGCAACGACGTGAGCTCATCATGTAATGTCACCAAGCTATTTAGAATGTTTCACCTCTTAGAAAAAAGCGTGGCGAACATGGCCGCAAGTCAGAAGCTGAACTGCGGTAAGGGAGGAGTAGCCAATAGCCATATATTATGCTTGCGTAACAGAACGGAGTGTGAAACATGTAAGTTCAAACTACCTCAGGACCAGCACGGAAAGCTGTCAGTGACTTGCGCTGTTACTTTCTAGCTGCTGTCTGTCCCGGCACTGATACATAAGCCTTCTCGCCCAGATGTGCATAGAGGTGTCCAAAAGCTTGGTGAGAACCACGTAAATACGGTGATCGATTCATCTAAGAAGCCGATGCCGGAAAGGTCCAAGAACGGCTTTATTTCCTCTGTGATGCTCAGCAGGACAATTGAGCTCACCGTCGTCTTATAGCGAAAGCTGTGAGCCTTGCAGTCCTTTCACAAATCCTCCATATGTTTTGACATGTCTTCTCCTGTCAGCGACTGCACCTTGTCTTGCAACATCCACCACCCCGATCGTGGCTGGAAAGTATCGATCTCCCCATGTTTTTCGCTTGCAGTTGCTGTCACACCGACTGACCCGGCAATGATGGTGGTGTCGTACTCAAGCATCGTGTACCCGTCCAGGACTTTCACTGGAACCTCAACCGACGCTCGCGGCACGCTTTTGACGCTATTAATTGGAAAGACAACATCGTCGATGATCAGCCTCTTCCTATCTTCAGTCTCTTCAAATGAGCGGTCAGCCAGCTCCTTGTCCGTATACTGACGAATCATGCGGCCTTTCTCATTCCAGAAGCAAAACGCCGTGATCCAGCCCGAGAGAGAGATGAGTTCCCGTCCTGAGCCCTCCTCGCCGGCTTCATGCACTGCCCTCATCCAAAATCCTTGACAGCTTCATCGTCTGGGAGGTCAAACGTTCCAAGCATCTTCTCCACTACCTTGATGAGCAATCTGCTCCATTGAGCAGGCTCGTCGCCAAAGGTCGCCAGCTTAGGCAGCCTCTTGAGAAGCTTTACCCAGTCATCCCTCTCCCCTTTGAGCGTGACGCTTGGGAATCCGCAGCCCATCAGTAAGATGTACTCAAAGTATGTCTTTGTGGTTGCCATCATGACTAGTGCCCCGACGCTTATATCATTGTCGGTTGTGGTTGTAAAATTTAGCAGGATCCAGTCTCGAAGCCCAGGGTCTAGCATTTTGCTTTGGATCAGTGCAGTGAATTTTCTGCGGCAGATGCAACGTCCAGGGCCGCCATGGTTTGGGGCGACATGTCGACGACGAGCTTCTTTTTACCATTGCGATTGACGAAATGGTTCCTTAACTCTTCGGCATGACCGTTGCCATAGAAGCTGAACTGGACTGTAACGGCCAGCCAAACATCGTCAGGCTGGAGGATGAGACGGAGATCCTGCTGGAACGCGCGGATAACGCCATGTACGAAACCGTTTGCATATGGTACCACGTTCAGCGCCTGGTTGTGGTGGTCGATGTCGCCAAAGGAATGATGTAGGACTTTGCGTGATCCGGGGCCTTTTGGCTTGTCGGTCCTCACTTTGTCGGCATATTCCGCCTCTGGGCCTGGTATGCATCTCCACTCTCTCGACGCCTCTTTGAGGAGGTTGGCGGAAGACTTGACTGCCGCGTATGTTTGATCGGACGGTGTTAAGCTTTAGAGTTTCACAAAGAACACCAAAGTTTCCCAAGGGACAAACCGTTCGAGTGGATGGCTCTAATAAGAGAGGTATCCGGGTTTATGTTGGCGAGGTGTCAGGTCGGTTCTCGGGGCGCGTAACGGTCACGTAGCTGCAGTGGATGTCTGAGTCTAATCTGTCTGTACTGAGAATGCTGTGGTGATAAAAACTGGCTATCTAAACTATCTGAATGAGTGAAACGAATGCGACTTTTCTATCCAGTTGTCCTGGAGGCTCGTAAGGCTCCTCAGTCGAGCCTGTCGAGTTCTCCCGTCTCGTGTGGCTCGTCAACCGAGTTGGACGAGCGACTCCTGATTGGCGGACGGAGGGTTGCATACAACATGTATTCCGTCCCGAATCCTACCTACCTAACACGACGTTGGGTCGTGACACCTGCTTGCATCTCCATCGGTCGAGTGTAACTGCTTACTGAGCCACCTTCTCTGTCGTACCGGCTCCTGTCTCTTCGTCCTGCCTGCCGGCTCCCATGTTGTAGTAGCGTCCAAAAACACGAGTCTCCAAATCCGTAACGTTACAAGACGCCTTGCGGGCCTGGCGGCGGAAGTAGACTCGCTTGAGCCATTTCCAAAACTCGATTCCCATAAAGAAGACGACCGCCTCGATAAAAACGATGCCCCATTCCCAGGAGATGGGCGCGTGCTTGAAAACGACAGTGTTGAGTCCGGGTATATAGATGATGGGAAACATTGTAACAAAGCCTGCGACAATAGCCCAGAATAGAAAGGGGTTGCGCCAGACGTCGTGCATCCACTGAGTGAAGTATCGCTTGCTCTTGGGCTGCATACGGAAGAACGATCGCCGCATGTTGACCATTTCCCAGGCCAGGAACAGCGCAAACCACGTGAGGCACGCAAAGGTGGTCGAACGCGCTCTGAAAATAACTCTGCAGTCCTCGCTGTATGTGTTGTTACAGTTCTCACCGATATCATCGGCGCCACGACCAAAGCCATAAAGGACCAAGACAAATGAGGCTAGGCATAGGGCTGCCATCCAGAGGCCATATACTACCATATCAAGGAGCAGCTCTGGGGTAAAAACGCCTTGCTTCAACTATTGCATTGTTAGCAAAGTGCATACTGAAAATAACAAGTATGAATAGGTACTCACATTCTGGGGTGGGCGCTGGATGATATCAGGTGCCGCAATCTCAAAGCCAAGGCCCATATCTGGCATACCAGAAGTGATCATGATAATCCACAGAATTTCAACCGGGGCCAAGGGGAAAACGGACAATCCATTGCGATCCTTGAAGGCTAGTCCGATAAGGAGAGTGCACGCCTGGGCGATATTCTCTGCAAGAACGTGGAGGATAAACTTTTGGATGTTATCAAACATCCGTCGACCTTCTTCAACGGCATTCAGAATCGATGCGAAGTTATCATCCGTGAGGACGATGTCGGAGGCCTCTTTGGCTACATCTGATCCGGACAAGCCCATCGCGATACCAACATCGGCTCCCTTTAGACTTGGCGCGTCGTTGACGCCATCACCGGTCATAGCGACGAAAGCTTTACGGCGGTGAAGGGCCCCAATCATGCGGAGCTTCGTTTGGGGAGCGCATCGTGCAAGAACAAGCGGTAGTAGAGGAAGATTGTCGATCTCAGCATCAGTTAGCTTGTCGAATTCAGACGCGGTCACGACCATAGATTTGGCAACGTCCTTGGGGATCTGCGAAATCTTCTCAGGCAGAATGCCGACCTCCAGGGCAATGGCTCGAGCAGTTCCGGGATGGTCACCAGTAAGCATATGAACACTGATTCCAGCCTGGTGGCACATCTTGACCGAGGTTGCGGACTCAGGCCGAGGAGGATCATACAGGCCAATCAATCCTCGGAAGATGAGATGATTTTCAAACTGGGATCGATCCAGATCGGCCATGCTATCGATGACGCTGGGGATATCAGTGCGGCTAGCCAGGGCAAGAACTCGTAGACCCAAGCGGGCGAGTGATTCCATGTTGCGAAGGATGTCCTCCTTGACGTCCTCTCCCAGCTCCCGGACCTCATCGCCAACAGTATACCCAGTGCATGAGGTCAAGACACGCTCAACAGCACCCTTGGTAAAAATCCATTGCTTCTGAGATTCACTGTCTTCGAAGATCACAGACATCTTCTTGACATCAGAGTCAAATGGAAACTCGGCAACTTCGCGCCAGCGAGGCTTCTCACCACTTGCAAGTCGTGAGCGGTTCCAGTTGAATCGTGAGGCGAAAACTTGAATAGCAATTTCGGTAGGATCTCCACGGCCATGCCATTTACCCTCAACTTGGTGGACAGTGGCGAGATTGGCTAACGAGGCGATGTTGAGGTAGGCTTGAAGAGCTCTATCTTGGGCCGCGAGCTGCTCAGGGTTGATGAGGGCACCTTCAGATTCCTCAGCTTGAAAGTCGATATCCTTAGGCTGAGCTTCTTGGAGACTTAGGTCACCCGTGGTAGGGTTGAAGGGCTCACTGGTAGCACCGATGGAATATGTGCCTCGTCCAGGAATCCACGCCTTCTTGACGATCATAGTGCCTTGGGTCAAGGTGCCTGTCTTGTCTGAACAAATGTCTGGGGCTGTTAGTGGAGTGGCAGGAAGGTCACCTTGGATGACTTACTGGTTACCGCGCCTAGGGCTTCCAGACTCTTCAGATTGCGCACGATTACATGTCTCTGAACCATACGCTTGGTACCGGCGGCCATGGTAATAGTGAGCACGACAATAAGGGAAGCAGGAATCATGGAGAGACCTGTTGCAACAGCGTAGATGATGACCTCCTTCTTAGTGTTGAACTCGTTGGCTGCAAGAACAATAATAGAGCAGACGATAGCCACTCCCAAAAGCAAGATGGCCAGCTTGGCGAGCTTGCGTTGAAGGGGCGTCCCAACGTTGACACCCAGAAAGCGCCCAACAGCATCGAAGAAGGTCAGAGTCCAGGCTTGCATCCAACTGCCTGCCAAGGCCTTCCCCTCGGCATCTCTCTTGGGCTCGCGGCGGCGGGAGGGCTTGCCACGAAGGGCAACAGCGATTTGGCCGATCTCAGTGTAAGTACCGGTAGCAAAAACAATTCCACGAGCTCGTCCTTTAGTCACTGTCGAGGAGCTATAAGCAACATTGAGACGGTCGCCAGGGCCAGTGTCATCAGGGAAGGTAGTGTCAACTTCCTTTCGAACGGGCAGTGACTCTCCGGTGAGCAATGCTTCGTTGGTCTCGAAATTGACAGCCTCGACGAGGCGGATATCGGCAGGGATAGTGTCACCTGTCTTCAATTCCACCAAATCACCAGGTACGATCTCTGCCGTCACCACAGCCTCGTTGTTTCCATTGCGGACAGCATGTGCGGTGGGCGAACTCAGTGAGCGGAGAGAGTCCATAGTCTTTGCCGCTTTGAATTCTTGGAGAAATCCAACGACAATGTTCAGGAGGATGACGGCAGCAATTACGCCACCCTCAATCCACGACTGGATTCCGAGTGATGCTGCCATAGCGAGAATAAGCACCTAGTTCACCCCATGACCAAATCAGCGACTTTACCATTGCCTCAAAAAACCTTCAACTCGACATGAGGTGTCATGCGTTCAAGTCAAAGGAGGGTAATGGAACATCTCACTAGAGTCAAAGCATTGGCAACCTGGCCTAGAAGAATCTTGAGAGGCTGGACACCCTCTTGTTCGCCGAACTCATTCGAGCCATACTGGCTGAGGCGTCTCTTCGCTTCTTCGGTGGTCAATCCATCCTCGAGGTTGGCATTGAGTTCCTCAGCGACTTGTCGAAATGAGAGAGCATGTGCCGGTGCCGACATGGGCGAATTGGCCTGACCCGAGATGTGGGCAGGCTCTGCACCTGATTTCTGCTTCATTGCGAGGATCTTAACTCCTCTAAAGATGCCAGAACTGTTGGAGAGAAATAAATCGAACCGTAGCGGGAGGAAGCGAGTGAGGAAGTGAAGGAGGAAGCGAGGCCTATAACCACTCTTAAGTCCAGATGGGGGTAGTCAGTGGCCAATTCCTGCGAGAATCATGTGGCGTCAATGTCTGCATGGGGGAAAATTTCGGTGAGGGTCAAGGCAGGGAAGGTTCTTGCTTGTTTGCGGGACTGGAAGTTGTTCTTGGCAGCTTGGCAGTATGCAGTAGGCTTCCAGTAGTCAAACTACACATGACGACTCACATTTTGTACGCTCCAATGGAGAACCCACCAGTTTTCAAAGTGACCTTCCACTGGCGTAATTTTTATGGACTGGCTCTAATGGAAACCCCTTTGCCTTCGCCTATCTCTTATGGCTACCCTCCTTGGCTGAGCATAGATGCTCTTGGCTGAGCATAGATGGATGCTCTTGGCTAAACACCGATGCTCTTGGCTGAATATAGATGCTCTTGGCTGAGCACCAATGCTCTTGGCTGAGTAAAGATGCTCTTGGCTGAGCACTGATACTCTTGGCTGGTTATAGATGCTCTTGGCTTAGCACCGATGCTCTTGGCTGAGTAAAGATGCTCTTGGCTGAGCATAGATGCTCTTGGCTCGAGGCGTCATTACAGACTAAAAGTGTTAATTGACCCCTATCCGGTCGGCAGTGAATAAAGAGCTTTTGGTAAGGTGGATCTTGTCGACAGAACCTTACTAACGACTTCATGCCTACCTTATGTGAAAGGTGGCAAACTTATACCTGAAGAAATAAAAGACAAACTTTGACACAAGTGGCGCTTTGCTTATTGAGCTCTACCGGGTCTTTGTTTGACCCAACAGTGTTGGGCTTTGGCCTAGTTATCACGCGCTTGTCTGAGGCTGGCTCAAGGGTTCTGAAGTGAGTAGATCGAGAATAAGTTGAACGGTTTGGCAGGAAATTGAGCAGCGCAGCCAGGGCCCAGCAAAAGAGGAACAGCCTCCAGACCAGACGAACGCCCTCAAGGCTAATTCTGGGAGAAGAACGTGGATGAGAAGCCTCTTTTGTCATATCTTCGCTTTTCTCTTATGTTGTGCTTTGTCTTGGTTGCTGCTTAGGCTTCAATGCGAGGTAGGTCCGGAATGCCTTCAAGGAGACAACCAGAAGAAAGGCCAGATGGCCCCTTCTCGTATTCTGATAGTTTGCGTTAATATATCGACGTGTGAGCCTAACCGCCGGCCAATGGGCAAGATTCTGTGCCAAATGCCAAGCGACTGCACTTTAAGCATATCGATGAAAAGAAAAAACGATATCAGAGACATGGAGCCCATAGAAGTCCGTCAAATTTAAGCTGACTTTAGTTCATGCAACCTTAAAATAAAGCGGGTTGTAATTGCAACCCCGCCCAGTGCAGGAGATGGCTTGAATGTCAACCATCTTTCTTGACTCCATGTCGGTCATTAGTATTCTACTCATCTCCTCACCCTCTAGCTACGTAGTGTTGTAGCCTTGAGGTAGAATTGCTTGAAACACCTCAGCATACGCAGCCCCTCTCTGTTCTACAGACTGATTCCTATCTCGAAGCTTGACAGAAAGTGAAGTGGATTGTATTCGTCTAATCGTTGTAACTTTATCATTCTATAACATCTGTTTTCCATGTGCCATTTCATGCGCTCTATATAAGGCTCCGCTAGTCTGCAAAAGCCTGGTCTTCCCCTTTCTCCCTTGATTACTTCTTCGTCTGCCATCTATCCGTCAGACATCGAAAAGTCGTGACAGTTTGCAAACACCACTTAAGTGCTAGAAGCGGCAATCTTGGCCTTGTGAAGAGCGACAATCTCAGCCTCATCTCTAAGGGTCTTGATAGCAGCGGGACGAGCCTCAAGGCGCTCCTTCCAGGCAGCAATGTTCTTGAGGTGACTGATGTCTACGCCGGAGCGGCTGTTCCAGAGAGTTGCCCAGACGTAGGCGTCGGCAACGGTAAGGTTCTCGCCAAACAGGTAAGGGTTGACCGCCAGGCGATCGTCGAGCAGCTTGTAAGCCTTTCTGAGCTTATTGGAGTTGAAATCGATGCCCTCAGGGGTCATGAGCTTGCGCATCAGAGGAATGTGTTTCTGGGCAACTTCGGTGGCCAGCTGCACGAGGACCTGGTCGTACTTCACACGCTCCAGGGTGCCGGAGGCGGGGATGAGGCCGGCCTCGTGATGCTGATCGGCGAAGTAGGAGCAGATGACGATGGTCTCGGAGATGACGTCCTGGTTCTCGTTGTCCAGCTTCAGGCAGGGGACGTAGAGGAGGGGGTTGACGGCGGCGAAGTCGTCTCCATTGGATGTGCTTTTGTCGAAGACATCGAAGTGGACAAGCTGGAGATCGAGGTTGAGCTCGTTAGCGATGAGTTGCGTGGCCCGAGAGCAGGTGTCGTGGGCGATGTAGAGAGTGGGAGCCATTGCGGCGGTAGTTCTGTTGTCGTTTGGTAGACTGGTGTAAGTCTTTGGTGGGTGTGTCGCTCGAATGTCTTGATCTTGTTGGCTGATCTGACCTGGGATTTCTTGTAGATTGGACGCTTCCGTACATCCAGTCGAGCGTTCAGGCACGACTCTTATAGACATCTTCCATCTTCCATTGTCGCTGTTTGTTGCTCTCCAAGCAGATCATTGACCAAACGTTGGTACCTTCTCTTTGGCGCTTCGCCAGAACTACCAAGCACTGTCGCCGCCATGATGAATTTCTCAAGGCAAACGGTAACTATTTGCATCAAAACCGGCCCTCAGGCGGGGAGAAAACGCCAGGTGAGCCACTCAAAAGACGACGGCCAGCGGGGTGGCACAGTGTTGGCTTCGGGCCCAGAAAGATGAGCTGGCAGCTAGCAAAGCTGGAAAGAAAATGCGACGATAAAAGGGGCTTTTTTTTCGCTGGGATTCTAACAGATGGGCCTCGCAGAGCGTAGCGCAGTGCCGCAGGAGGGAAATGGCCGACTGTCGCTCATGTATATGGTGCGACTATGTCTGATGTGCTCAGTTCCCCGTGCCGCTTCTGCTTATGAATCAGATTCCAGGACGGGATTGATGAATTTCAACGGCATTATCGTAGGTTTTTTTCTCGATAGTTCAACGAAGGGTTAGAGCAAAGATCAGTGGTTGGCCAAGAATACTCCAGGCGTAGACGGGGGAGCAGTTCCTCATCAGGCTACTTTGAGAGATCCTCACAAACACCTTACTGCCACTTTTCTGCTGCTCCAGTCGTGGAGACCAGCAAACTGTCAAGTCCATTTATTCGAGTGATAAGGCATCGAACGAGAGGTATCAAGAGCTCGTGTTTTCCACACTTGTGTGTAACATCAGCAGTTTGACGTTCCAAGTGATGCGGTAGGGGAATTGCGAGAGCTTTCATCTTTGCCAGATCACAGAATTGACGATCCACAGGTGTGATACAGTGTTACCATCAGTCATACATGAGACATGCGTCCATATTCGCTCGACCCTCGGCTCCAACGTTTCTCAACTGCACTTACAGCCATGATTCGCTTATATCCTTTACCCGCTCACATCCACTCGAAACCTGTTACACCAACGCACTAAGCAACGCTGTCGCCATCTTTGTCGTACTCAGTACTTTATCATGTGTTATACCATTCCCTGGTTGAGTCTCCTGTTTGACTCCCCGTAGGCCATCCCGTACTCGCCTCGAAATCCTGCAACAGCTCGACCGCGGCACTCATCTCTCTCTCGACTCCTCCAAGCACTGCCCAGCCAAGAGCAGCGGCTGCACTTAGTGGATTCGAGCAGCAGTCCCCGGCCGTGCTGCCACTATCCCGCGCATCTTAACATAATAGTCCTTGATATCCAGAAACCCTTCTCTATGATCTTTCAGCTAGATCAGCGGCTTCGATTGGTCGATCATTTCTGCGAGCAGCAGAAGCATGCGGGCAAGGTGAAAGTACGATAGTGTAGATACAGCAGTCGGGAAGAGAAGATTGTCAAAAACAGGCTCCATCGGGCCTTGTGAGAGGCTCCAATGGCTGGAGAGCATGTAGTGTGAATACGGCTTCAACTGTAGGTTCAGCTGGGTGTGCCACTGGCCCAAAGCGTCCCAGAGATTATACAAGCTACGACGCTCCGCACTTCTTATGCCAGGATCACTACTACTGGTTTAGCGGTAAACTTGTTGAGTTACGAGATACCCAGAGGAAGAGTTGTGCCCCAGGGTGTTCTGGACATGGATGCAGATTTGGTAGGATCATCAGATCCACTGCCAGATACCTCGGATGGCTGCTTTACGGGCCTTCAAGGGCTAGTAACGGTATTTATTTTGGTCATACGGGATAAGGGGTTTATATTTGCCGATTAGTCTATCACTTTGTATACTTTATGTTTATTGGATTGCCCTCTGTATTTGGAAGGTCTTCATGTCTGTCATTGACCTAGACCGTCTCCAAGGCTTCACTTTTATCCTTCCTCCACTGTTCAAAATCCGGCGCAATGAAGATCTTGCCATCTATAACTTTCCGAATTGTGCCAACAGCAATCACAATCCATAGCAGCGTTACAATGACCGAGGCAATCTGTGTGTGTACTGGTCAGCTCTCGTACATGTCTCTCTGCAACGGATGTCGTGAGATTTATTGGCCGGAGATAGCAAATACATAACTTACTGTTCCTAAGACATTGAAGAATCGAGATGGCATTTCCTGCCCAATCGCTATCGTTGCGCCAGCCCAGACACCAAGAGGGAACGTAAACCCCCACCAGCCAATGTTGAAGGGAAACCTGCGTCGACTGATGCTGGCCAGCGCAAAAAAGATCCATGCGAGGCCATTTGCCCACATGATGAACCCTACTATCCAGCCTACCACATACAACATCTCTCCAGAATGAGTGCCCATCTTCCCTAGTGTCCCAGTCTTTGGAAACACTTCGGCAGCAACTTTGCCCAGCTGTATGATTGCAAACCCGCCCTGGCCAAGGGGCGCCACGGGCAAGAACATGGAGACGATGGCTTCGGGGGGCGGTAGACTGTGCATCGAGAGCCGCTGGAAGAAGATGACCAAACAAGTAAATGACAGCGGCATCGCGGTGCCCCATAGGAAGTAAGATGTGATGAGAGTCCAGAGAGCATGCTGTTCGTTTTCGAGGGCTCCGGCGACGACCGCGCCGATGGCAGACGCGACGATGGCAGCAGCCACGGGGAGAAGCCAGGTTGCAGAAAGGGTGGCCAGCTTCACGTCGTGAATATGCATACTGACGATGCTGTTAGTTGGGGGGCTTCATCTTGACCGCGTATGTCACTTACATGACGAATGGTATAAAGTAGGAAATGACAATCGATATGGCAGCGTCAATCCACCACAGCGTCCACGCCTATTGAGAGACGTCAGTATATCCGTCGAGTTGTCATCCTACACTACGTCTTACCAGAGTAACCGCCCAGTTTCCCCATGCGGGCACGCAGACCAAGACGATCATCTCGATGATTGTACAGAGGGCTATGGGAAACGCTCCCAGGAGTAGGGGCACAGCAGGGTGTCGAATCATGGTCATGAACAGCCCGGGATATGCAAAGTATCGGAGCGCGGATACGAATGTGAAAAGAACAAAAAGTGCCAAGTTTAAAACAAAGAAGATGACCGAGATCCAGTATAACCATACACCGTTATATGGAAGGTTGTGAAGGAGGATCGAAACAATCCCGGTGCCCATATTGATTGTAAACCACCTATAAGGCTTTAGACTCGTTGACGGACATTGTTGTGATAATGTGATCCAGAGCAAGAACTTACGCTGGAGTAAATGCGCGGACGGCAATCCATATATTCCTCTCGCGCTTCTTATTGAGCGCAGGAGAGCTGACGTCTTCCTTGTCCATTTCATTCTGCAAAACCTTTGCTGCTGGATCTGTCGCATCATCTTCTTTTGGCGGTGACAGAGCCGTCGAAGAGGCGACTATGCCCTCCGCGCCATGTCTTGAGGCGGTGGAAGCGCCGATTGGATCGACAGCAGACGACGCTCCTCCCGCGGACGACACCATGCTGTCTTCCAGCTACCGGGAGATGAAGAGAAGGTCTGCCTAAAGAGAGGTAGTAAATTGAATCCGGCGGATTTCGGCCAGAGCAACGAGGTATGACCAAGGTTACATGCGGTTGAAGGATTATATATGTCGGCATATAGTACCGTCATACTGCTAACATCGTAGGCTCGCAATCCCTGACTAGGTAAGTGAAACGTTCTCGGCTCAATTCGCTTGACTTACTCGTGACAACCGCCGTACTACAGGTCGTCCCGCGCTCCGAGTTGGGCAGAGGGGTCCATTGCCTCGTATAAGAAAGCCCATCGGCCATGTTGAAGAACCAATGAGCATCATTCATGGACTACCAGAGTACACACAGAGCAGCTCAGTCCCCAGCCTCGGCCGCGCTTGAGCTCCATCGACCGCTATTCCTCACGTCCCCTCAAGAAGAAATAAAGTCCGCAATAAGATTTAAGCATCTCCGGTAAATGGCTTTTCTCAGCGCAGAAACAGCGTGGTATTGCCTCTGTATTTCCGCAAGCCTTGACACTTATACCACAGAAAGCTAGTCATGGCAATTTCCATTATTAACCGCATCGCTGCTTAGAAACCAGAATCCCGCGGCATTCAGGTCGGCCAAAGCGGCAAACGCCAAACTGATGGATATCCCAACTTTGATACCCAGCTCAATTGGTGAGCTTGCACATATCAATCTTCTTATTAGTGTGAATCAAGTCTTGGAAACGCACTTAGGTATATCTGCGACAATGCGTAGAGTGAAGGGCACAGGGTGAAGACTGCCCTTCTTCCTTGCAAAGCTGGCATGTCCCCATTTACATGGCAAGTTCCCCTTTCCCCTAACAAGTATATCAAGTATCACGAGGGCGCATATCGGCAACAAGCGTGACGGGCCACAGCCATGCCATCACAAAGTCGCATCCACACGACTCTTCACAGCATCCACTGAAACCAAAGCGGATTCAACCCTAGTATAACTACTCCCAGTGAAAGCCCAGGGATTGCAACCGCTTCTATGTATGCTTCTAGGCAAAAGGGGTAGCCCACAAACAAGGCGCATACCACCTAGGCATATGAATGACAGCGAGGTGCCGAGAGTCCTATCAACCTAGCGTTCGTCCTCTAACTTGCCCTCAATCTTTGGAGGTGACTATCGTTCAGAGCAGTTCCTACTCGAGAGTAGGCAGTACTTTACTTTCCAAGGCGCCGGTCTCAGACGTCTGGAGGATATTGGGAACTAGCCACAAAGCAGGACGCTTAACGTTTCAAACAGTGGCCCCTAGCAGCTGCAGAGCATTCTATCTACATCTACCAGAAAATCCCCTTGGTGTCGCCGTCTCTGCCATACAAACATCCCAGCATTGGTCCTCTTGATGTCCCCTTGGAACATTACGAAAGGACCGAGTCTGCCAGCCTGCTGAAGCTAACAACTCAGGCAGATCATACACCGATATCAACGAAGAACCTGTCCCTCGATATGACGAGTAGCGTTCAAAGACCAAAAGAAGGGAACAACAGATACTCGACCAGGCCACAAGAACAACATGAACCAAAAAAAGACAAAAAAACATACAACAGCCGGTGTTCGCCAGTGGTCACCCACCTGACTACTAATCTGCCTCTCATTGGCTTGACTCTGG
>JAMAKC010000035.1:0-320682 GCA_023628735.1 Trichoderma sp. PF4103 | reverse complement strand
CCCCGCTTGCCCGCCTCCTCGCAGAGGCGCCACTGCTATTCCCATGCTCGTATTTAGGCCATCTTCCGCGACGGAGAGCTTTCCATTCGCACAAGCGATCGGATGCCTGCCTTGGAATGGATGGATCTGGGCAATCTGCATGTACGTCGACCGATCGAGCAGAGCCCGCCTTGCCACGGACACGTTCCGTTGCCCCTGCCGGCTCGCATCATCACTCATCAGCACTCTGTTTGTAATAACCCCTTCCCTGCAACTAGGAGCTTGGAATTACCGATACTCCGTGAGAATAGCTTCTCCTATATCTTCTGTTCAGGGGAGACTTAGAAAGAGACGAAGGCAAGGTTTTACCACACTTTCCCGCTCTCACAGGTTCGATCGCTTCTCTCGCCTACAACTGGTTACGACACGCCCGTCCATCGATTGTGGCACGAGAAAGACGAAGGTGAACTACAGACAGACAGACATACATACATGGACCTCCCTCCCTCTTTGGCAATCGCCGATGCGTCTTGTCCTGGGGCCTGTGGATCTGGCAGAAAAGAAGCCGACAGGGACCGACGTTCGTCAGGGGGGGTCGCGGCTCCAGATCACATGGCTGATAGGCCATGTAGCCATCTCGAAGGGGGTGGTGGAGAAGGGACATGGGTTAAGAGCAAAAGGAACGAAAAAAGATTGTGTGATGCGAGGGCCACGTACAAAAATCCCGGATCATCGTAGCGCCCACGCCCTGGAGCCGTCAAGGCTGAATGAGACCCTCTCCTCTCTCCATCACACACGCCCTTGTCTTACTTACTTACTTGGCAACTTATCTACCTCCTCACTTACTCCTACACATAGTACTGCTGAACAGACGATGTCAGGCCTCAAGTACTGTGGCTAGGTGTGGTGGACAGAATCTATTACATGTATAAGACTGCAGATGGGCTTCCACTCTCGTACGCCTGACTGCAGGGCAAGCACATCGACGACCCGCAAAGTGGATGACGAGGGGCGCCGGATGTTTTCACCACAGGAGAGAAACCTGCGGAAGTTCGTGTCCTGTATTGTGTTGCTATTGTCATGCAGCAGCAGCTGGGGGAAGCGCAAATCTGATGCCGCGCCGAGTGCGAGGGTGCTGTACATGAAAAGGTTCCTCGATCGGAGCCGCCCGCCTTGCTCAGGGTCCGATGACATTGGTGGATGAAATAAAACAGAAAGAGGCCAGAACGATAACAAGCATCCGCTCCATGACAAATTCCAGGGCGCAAACGGAGTTTTGTCCACCCCGTCGTCGAGGAGGCCTTGTTTTCCCCGTGCAAATCAAGCTCGGCCGGTGACAGACAGACAAGGGGCCCAGAACTTCTAGCAAAGCAGATCACGGACAAAAGACCCCCCCTGTTGTGTCTTTTTTTGCTTTGTTCCGCTTGACAGATCCCCCGGGGTTTGTAGGCGGTGATTTCGGTGATCTTCTTTGTGGAGTGGTAGTGTCCAGCAGGTAGGGGTGGTTTAGAGCCGGAAGGCCTTCCGCTTAGCCTGGCCTCTTCTGTTCATGGTTCTGAACGAAGCCCGTTCTTGGATCGACTTTCAGCACACACCCCCCTTTAATCTTGCTCGTTTACTCAGCGCTCCAGCGGATGCTATTCTTCCCGAGACTACTAGTAGTATCTACGTCTTAGCAAGCGGGATTGACTCATGAGGGGCATCTCGTCCCTGGCCAATGCGATTCGCCATCGATGACAGTCTCCCATGCAGAAAACAGCCCTTCTCGAGCTTTCAATTACACCGAGCCCGTGGCCTCCGAGCTCTAAACGAAACGGAGCTACTAGTAGCAAGCCACCAGAAGAACAAAACAGCCAAGCCGAGGTACGGGGAGGAATGCACCGCAAACTAAGCATGTAGCTCACGCACGAGGAAAGGAAACTCCGTCAACCAGACCACTTCAGGACTCAGAGTACAAGACTTGCCATGATTGACGAGCAAGAACCCCTTGGCCAACTACAGTCGTGGCGATTTGACGCGCGGGTGATGGACAAATAGCCCAGCGGCTCAAGGCAGGGCCCGTATGGGCTGGCTAAGGCGCTAAATGGGGAAGAACGCGCGAGAGAAAGGGCTCGACGGCGGCAGCTTTCACAGACCCTCCTTCGACTGTTTTGCCCTAATGTCGGATGTTCTCAAATCCTCATCATCAAATGTCTTTGTTAGGTGACGATGGACTGAGACTGAGGAGGTTCGGTGAAGATAGATTTCAGGTTGTTGGTGCTCTCACAGTTTATTACATTCATATGTTTGCTAATACAAGGAGATCGTCTGGATCGGGGGGCCCCTTGCATTCTTGACGTCAGAACAAGTCTCGGAAAGATCGAGAGACAAAAATGTCATTGAGTTTTTTTCATTTTGTCTTGGAAGTTGTCTCATCAGCGTGCTCGAAGCGTCATCGAAAGGAACCCCCCAAAAGACCCCCCCAACTTTGACAAGACAATCGATATCGACTCGAAAGAAGCACGGAGAGACAAAGACGCTAAACCTGTCTCACATCCCTAAAAAAAAAGCTTTTTAAACACTCCGAAGTAAGGGGGATGAGGGGGAGAATGAGGGGAGTGACGGGAAACCGGTGAAGAGAAGATCGCATTTGCCCAGCCCTCATTCTTTTTCGTTTGTCTCACGTTAGTTGAAGATTGTTTCTCTTTTCTTCGCGTGGGGGTTTTTGACAAAAAGAAGCACCAAATTCATGTTCTCTCGGGGCCGCCCTTTTTCCCCCTTCAACCCCACGTGGCCCTCTAGAAGGGAAAAATGATGCCGCCACAACGCAGCAACTCCGAGTTGAAAGGCTGGACAACGGCTCAACTCTACGCCCCAGCTTCCTTTCTCTCCGTGAACGGTGGCTGTAGCCTTTTGGCCCTCTCATCTCATGATCATCTCAATCTCATTCATGCCTCCATTCATTGAAGCCATCCAAGCCAGCCGGAAACTTAGCTGCTCGTTCCCCCCGACCACCCCCCTTTTAGCGCAGTGACAATTGTTTCCGCTAGAGCGCCATTGCTGGTTACGCTACGCGTTACACGCTATACTACTACTATGTGAAAGGGCCAAGTGCTGTCAAGCAGCTGGCGGAGGGCTCGGGAAGCGAGAACCTCGGCTTGGTAGGATTCTAACTTGTTTCTTCTGAGGTATTCTTTGAGCGAGAGGCCGGTAAAGTGTGCTGCCAGAGCGGCTCCTGACGCCTCCGGTGAGCTTTCATCGTTGACTTTAAAACATAGGTAAAGCCAGCCGGACAGACCCCCAACGTTCTCCTAGCCCACGATCTACGAAGCTTTAGCCCCTATCGTGAAGCCACCAAAGAAGGCCGGAAAGAAATCCCATTTGCTAACAGATTTCTCAAATAGCTCTCCAAAACGAATTAACCCACATTCTTTTTCACACAGAATCTTCAATCGACAAAGAGGCACATGTAACATTACATCCCCCCATCAAATAGGCCAAGCCCTGCCAATCTCACTCAGCCCTGTGGGAAATCTGTTACTTGTTCGCTGAAGATTTCTCTCTCTCTGCCAACCAACCCCGGGACGTCCAACAGCAAAGGAACAGAGAGCAGCAACACGCTTCGGCATTCGCAAATTGCGGGAGGGAAAGAGGGTGGAAAGGAGAGAGTGGCCTCGTGGCTTTCACACCCTCATTTTGCCTCGTGGCTCTTGTCATTGTGAAGGATTCTCAATCTGCCCGTTCCGTTCCTGAATCCTCCATGAAATGCCGCTCCCACGTCCTATCTTCGGGGAAAATAAGAAAGGGGGAGGGCAAGGGCGTGTGTCATTGAGACGTAAGTATTCTTCCTCGTAGGTATAGTGGCACATACGAGTAGCGGCAAACGAGTATGGATCAGCATCAACTATACAGTGTAGCGCAGAAAGGCCACGGTAATAGCTTCAGAGGGACACATCATGTAGTCTGTCCAAGCGCAGAAGAAGCCCCCAAAACCTGTTGAACCACATCTCGGTTTCTTGTCCCCCCGCCAGCAGAGCACTACATCCAGGAACCATCTACCACAAACGCAAAACAACAAGGCCCCCAAAACCTGTTCAACCCCATTCCTGTGCCTTGTCCTTCCCCTCGTCGGTTGCCTTATCCCCAGGAACCAATCTGATTTGTTCCCACCGCCCTCCCTCACCATGCACATCCATGCTCTCCATCGTCATCCTCCCAGACCGTATCTTCTCTTTCAGACAACCCGCCAAGGATACTCATCAATCCCATCCCCCTTGGCCCAAAACACCCCTCCCCTCGCCTGAGCCAAGGCAAAGTAAACCTTTCTTTCACGGTTGGCCCGCGTAAACACCAGGATGTGGCGTCGTAAAACAACCAATCAAAACGCCATCACCGAAAGATGCAAACGCAGACATGCCATGCCATGCCATGCCATGCCGGTCATCTTCTTCCCCCTCGAAACGAGCATTTTGCCTTATTTTTCTTGTGCTTCTATTTCTCCTAAAGCGGCAAAATCGAGGGTCTGCTTCCCCCCCTTCTCCCTTCTTCTTCCTGCTGCTTGCTGCTGCTTTGCTGCTAGTGCTCCTTTAGCTGCGTTGCTGCTGGTACCCGTGATGGATGGTTGAGACACACGACACACCACGGACACTTACACGGAGACTTTCTTTCAAAACTCGCCCTGCATGATGTTTTACCCTACCTATGAGGTTTGCATCATTGGACGTGCCCATAGCGGCTGCACGTCTTTGCCATGCTTCGTGCTCAACCGTTTCTGACCGGAGCGGGCATATAGGAGATAGGGCCTCGTGTTCCACAAACTGTGTGTTTGCCCGAGTGCCGTTCCTTGTCATCGTATCCCCCCAGTGTGCCGTTCCTTGTCATCAAATCCTCGGCGCCTGGCGTTTGTCGGCTATTCGCAGCGAAAGCAGCATGTTACATATCCCCCAGCCCTCCGCATCGTCACCGCACCACACAGGGGACCATCTCCGAGAATACACAGGCATTTCTAGCATCATACCGCCCTGTCAAAACATTGATACCTCACCTGCGTAGCTATTCCTCCAACGGAATACGAAGTAAAAAGCATCTAAAACGACCAAAGTCAGCATGATACAAGTCCAGCCCCGACAATCGGTGTAGAGAGCAAATGTCTGCTGCATTTGCGCATGAAAGATACAGAATGACAGAGCTCTGAAGACTGACTTGGCACAAACCTACATGGCATCTGTCACCTCTTCTCCACATCCCAGCCCAGAAGGGGGAAGAGAATGCCGTTCATCTCCCTCTTTCTTCTCTGTCTTCGTGTTACCCAGTGTGAATACAATTCAATCTTGTGTAGAGCAGTACGCAGTGAAGAAAAGTTACAAAATCCTCCTACGATGACATCCCAAAACCCGCTGCAAAAGGTCAAGCGCCGGATTTCGAGCCAGGACGGGGGTTTTTTGAGCCGCAGGGGGGGTAGGGGTGTGGGTGTGGAACTGGTGGGAGTATGAGAGAGGGGGAGGGATTCGTCGTCATCCAATACAAGCGCAGCAAGATGAAAGAGAAACCTCTTCTTGCTAGGTTTCCTCTCTCTGGTCAAGGCAAGGTTATCCTGGGATTTTCTGATGCGGACTCTGCTTGCGAAGTATTCAAAGAGGCGGATGCAGCAAATGCCGAGCAAACACCGTTACCGCAATTCCGTTGCTTTTTCTTCATCTCGCAATCCCAGCCATCGTCAGACGGCCTGTAGTAACAACTCAGTGTGAACGAGTTACAATAAGAGAGAAGGCAAACGGGACTGTCCTACCGTGGATGCCATGCGTCGGCATACAAGCGCCATCGGCTCTTGTCAGACATCCACCAGGAGTGGGAGTGCGGCAAGCTGAAAGGAACAGTTTGGAGGTATGCGGCTGCGCACGTCTCTTGTGGAATATGACGGGGCGGGTAACAGGTGACACAAATTCCAGATCAGCTTATGGGAGTTTCTAGCATATCAGACAGCAGGTGTCAAGACGTATGCAGCTTATTTGTGTCAACAGAGGCTTACCTTTTGAGCATGCCACAGGCCGACAAAAATAATCGAGTCTTCCTCGATACCGTCATTTGGTCGCGTCCAGACTCTTCGAGTACCATGGAACCCCAAAAGAAGCCCTTCGGCCACTAGGCCAGCCTCCAATCACCCGCCAGACTCCTATGCCTCCAGAGTCAGCATTGTTGATCATCCCAGACACGCGCACATGCTGGACACGGCCTGCAAGTTATCGTCAAGGCACGAATACCCGGTCACCCCATCGACTTGCTTCGTACTACCGGGCCCATCCATGCTAGCACGACAGGAGTGGCAGATCCGTAGCAGGCCCGGATATAGAACCAATTTGGCTCCTGGCTTACCTGGGTGAAGTAGCAGACTGCCATGCTAGACTTGGTATAGACTTGTGCCTGTAAATAAACCGCCTCTTCTCACCTTCATCACTGATGAGACCGTGCTGCAATGGCCCGTTCATCCTTCGTCTGTGAAACGTTCACTCCGAGAATCGCCAGTTGTGGCAACCAGCTCCCGCCGGGGGGGCAAGGATGCAGATTGATGCGGGCGACGCCTGCAAGCTGCTTCCTGTCTACCGTTCTGTCGTATCCTCCGATGGCCCTGTAGGCAAAGCCCTGTACAGGTAGCACTTCGATAGCACAAGTAGTACGCACTCGCCTGCATTCATCCGACGTGGCATTTGCTGTCTGCCCTGTCCCACATCTGGGGCAGTTCAAGTGCAAAGAGCCGCAGGGACAGAGAGTATAAGACAGAAGGCCAATGTGTGTCGCACGCACCACCCGTCGATACGTCTGTCATGCGGCCGGCCGGCCGCCGTCTTCAGTCTTCAACACGGGGCTTGTGCGAGATTCGAGAAGCAGCACAGCAGGGGAGTGGGCTGTTCGTTTGCCACGTAGCAAGCTGTAGCATTGTAGGTAGCAGCAGCAGCAGGATATGCTTGCATCATTCCTGCACTGGCCTTGGTCTTGATGGAGCTGCCGCCTGGGATCATTTTCGGTCTTTTGGAGGACGACTCCGTCCAGGATGACACGGGCTCCGCATTGCAACCCCGTCGATCGACCGGCCGGGGCGCGCCGTTAACAGGAGCAAAACGCACGGCCGCCAGCCGAGGTGCTATTGCTGGCCGAATGCGTCATGCCGCCGTTCGCTCTCACCCGAGCTTTCTTTGATCTCCTTGTGCTTGCTCGCTGTCCGAGCGGGTAAGGGAAGAGCAAAGGCAAGGGGGAGAGAAGAGAGAGACCGAGGGAAACGAGGGAGAAGAGCAGCCCCCCTTGCTCGCCGTCCAGCTCATCCTCCAATCGTTCCCGTCAGCAGCTGCTGCTTCATGGACCTCGAGATTGCGAATCCACTTCCCACCGCGTCATTTTCCAGACTGTCGGGACGGAGGGGCGGTGGCCTGAGACATGGGTGTTCCGTACAGTGCGGCTGCGCCCTTCCGCGAAACCCGCCCGAAAACACAGGCAGAAAGCAGGCAGAAAGCAGGCAGAATGGAAGAGCAAGTGTGAGAGTGAGAGTGAGAGCAACGCCAGCGGTAGAGGGGGCCGGTGTCGAATCAGCAATGCGAACAGAGAACGAGACTCACGTCGCGACGCTGCATCAAACAAGCCCACCGTCTTGGAGCGGCTATAGACCTGCGGAGCGTTTGGCAGATCGCGGCTGTCGTTCTAGCGAGCGGGATCGATGGGCACATCAGGCGGCCCCGAGGCGCATCCTCCGCCGGCTGGCTCAGCAGTGTGGGCACATCTGATGCCGAGCCCATGTTGTCGTGGGTGCCAGCAACCGACTCGACGGCGGGCAGGATGGGCGAGGCTAGGTCGGCAAAGGGCAAGACTCCGTCTCGTACTTCGTACTCGTCAAGCAATGCCATGGCAAGTTGCAGAGAGATGAGCCAGGGACGCCTTTTGTTGCCCCGGTGCCCTGGTTTAGGCAATGGAAATGGTGCTTCTCCCCGCCGACAGCATATCCGTACCGATCATGGTTCTCGAGCCCAGGCCTCAGCCCCAGCCGTTCCTGAGAGCTCTGGCAACCCCGGACAGCTCCAAGGGGGGGCCTCAACTGCCATGGCCAGAGCTACAGCGATCGTAATGGGCTCCTAAGCGATGCGATTCCAGGCCAGCCATGTGCTGACCACACCCTTGTGGCAGGCCATCTCGCATTGGCCGGTGGTAATGCCGAGCTGGACGGCACAAACGAGCGCATGGCAACGATGCTTTTCCCGGACCAATCCTGCGGTTCCTCCAGTGACAGCTGGATTTATCCGGTTGATCCAGTTGATTGCCACGGGCAGGCAGAGAGGAGTGAATATGCTCTTCTCACTGTAACAGACCGCCAACCTGCCAGCATCATTCGTCAATGAGAGCAGAAAACGGGCAAAGGGCAGCACAACATACCGCCGCCCAGCATGCCAGCTGCAGAAGCCACGCTTTCGGTGGCATTGTCTATGGGCCCCAGCAAGGGCGACGAGAGCGAAAAGAGCTTCTCCGCCAGACAGTATCAACGTAGCATCGAGCAGCGCGTACAGTACAAGGACCGGTGACATGCGAGGAAGAGAATGGTCATTGGTTAGGGGACAAGGGGGATGCCCACGGATGTACGCGTGAGTGCCGCGGCCAGAGGAGCCCACAGTCTCTGTACTGTGCAAACGGGAGGAGGGGAAGGTGGCATGGGGGTCCACGGTTGTGTTTGGCTGGGCGCTGAGGTGGGCAGGCGCAGGCGCATGTCTGCATGTGCGAGGTACTCCGTGCGCGGCTGCAGTTGCGTCAGCACGGTGTGCAGACCGGGCGTGCGCCTGGCCTAGGACGCACTGTGCAGCAGCTGTGACGGAGCGTGTGAGTGCGTGTGTGTGTGTGTGTGTGAGAGAGAGATACCTTACCTAGGTGGGCAGAGAGAGGAGGAAATGCTCCCCCAAACCTCCTCAGATGCAGCAGAGACACCCATCAAATGACGGCCAGACCAGAAGCAAAGAAACGCATCTTGTCCATTTCTTCCCATCTTGTTTTCTGTCTTCTCTTTCTGTATTCTCAACTCTCTGCGCCTACCTTCCATCCATCCCTCTAACCGCCCCCTCATACTTTGCACCTAGTAGTAACACTTCTCATACCTAACCATATGATGCCTTCACCTCTTCTCCTCATCCTCCTTCTCCCTCTCCCTCCCTCCCTCCCTCCCCTTTTCCCCTTCGCCCCCCTCTCCAGGGATTCCATGATGCAGCCTCTTCTGCATCAAGCAAAGCGCCTACCCGACAGATGGGAAACGGAGGTGTGGGCTCGTCTCGCACTGGACGGCCGAGGCCTGCAACTGGCATGGGCCCATGCCAGCCTGACCACCTTGCTGCGTGTTTGCGGTATCCGCTTCGGCGCCTGTCTCGAAGCCTTGACTGGATGATGCCTTGCCATCTCACTTTTTTTTTTTTTTTTTTTTTCTATTTTTTCCCTTTTCTCTTTTTCACGGATTTTTTTCAAGAGGCCCTGCAAAGTCGATTTCTCCATGCAGGCATGTTCGGCCACACCCCGACCTTTTCTCTGGCCCTCTGTTCCCCTGTCTCTCGCCTCTTGATGCCTTGTACTCCGTATTTGTTCTATTTCCATCTGTTTCAATGTCCATTTCTAAGACCCATAGAATGGAAAAGTGAAGATAGGCCTCCCTAGGCAGCAACAAAACGCATCGAGTTTGGAAAACGCTGCGGTAGTAGTCGTGTGGTGCGTCAACTTACACCGTTAGCAACAGAGCCCTAAGAGAACCAGGCCCTGCCATGTCATGCCGTCTTCTCGAACGAGTGCCAGAATCAGCTCAAGGCCGGGGCGGCATTTGGCACCCGTGCATTTGTCAGGATTTCGATATCCGTAACATTTGTCATGCTCTATGCCCAAAGATTACGAGGTGAACATTCAGTTCGCCACTAAGTACTCGCCGTGCCCAGTTGCTATGGGTTTGATTTCATTTCCCTGCTTCGTTCAGCAACTCACTGTGAGTCCTCAACCTTTCGTGCTCGGGTTCCCATCGACTTGTCAGGCCTGGACTGCTGGCGAAACTTGCTGCCTGCATCCATAGGTATCTGTACGATTATATCTACAAGAGCAGCCAAGGTGCTACAGGCACAACCAAGCTCGAATGTTATTGGGTCGATATCTATATATCCTTTCTCTTTGTATTCTGTGGTCGTTTCCTCGTAGACATGGCGGCATAAAATTTGATCTAGGTAACCGGATGTATCCAGGTATAGGTAGGTATCCATCCCCCTTGCAGTCGTCTCAGACCCTCAAGCTCCTGTCCCTCAAATCACCAGGTAGGTATCTCGCGAATATTCAAACCAAATCATAGAGACAGGAGAAAACAGTAAGAAGAATATGGAAGCAGCAAAACAAGTAAAAGAGATCTGTAAGAGTAGCGCATGAAATTCCAAAAAAAGGAGTGAGTAGCTCTTCGTCGAGAAGATGAAAGCATTCTAGATTACAAAAGCAAAGATGGGGAATGTGTCGAGCATTCCCATTCACAAAACCTTCCGCCATAACCAAGGTGCCGCCCTCTTCCGCCCCCTAAGCCCGATGCCGTCCCAATGTGTCAAGTTGCCGCACCGATTGGCTAGCGTCGAGCGCCATCTCCGATGCAATATATGCAAGGCCTCCTGCTTCATGGTGCCTTGGGCATTGGATGGTACGCTGATGACACCGACCGAATGCAAGGGTTGCCGATGGGCTGCTGGCTTGCACAGTTGTGTAACCGTGCCATGTGCTCGCCCCCGGAGGGCACCAGTCCCTCTGTTTCCATCTTCATCGGCGCCCGGTTCTCCCACATGTGGGAATCCATCATTTCGCCGTTGACAGATGCCACGTCCTCTTCCCAGCGTTGCTCTCGTGACTGGTCTCGCCGAGCGGCAAATACTTGGTTGATCACGTCGTCTTCATTGTGGGGCGTTTGGGAAATGCGTAGCATGTCGTCGCTCACGGCAACGTCGCCACCGGGCTCTCCTCGACCGGTCGACCGCTTCTTCACGATGGTCTTGCGGCGGCGGCGGACGCATTCCTCCATGCCATCGATGTAGATTGCTTCCTCCCATTTGAGCTCGTTGACAATCTTGACCTCAATGTCGCTGGGGCTCAGCAGCATGTTGCGGGAGCCTCCCATCTCAAGGAAGTTGTTCAGTATGAGATTGTATCTTTCCTTCTCCAATTTCTTGAAGGCGGCTTGCAGGATCTTGATCTGTTCCATCAGACAAAGTGATTAGTATAGCTCATTATTCAAAGGTAGCAAGTGTGTGACGGAGCCGGCAAGGTGCATCTACTTACATCCTTGTCGAGCCACTCGTAGTACTTGGCTCGGCCCCGTTTGAATTTCATCTGGAGCATCTCCTTGCCGTGTCTCTTGTCAAACCTCTTTTGGAAGTCGTTCTGGATACTGTCCCACATGTCCTGCCCGCGCTGATGGCGGTGTCGCCATCGAGACTCGAAGATGCACCGCTCTTCCTCCGGGCAGTTCTTCTTGATAAGAGGAGGGGCCTCTTGGCCAAAACAGTTCTTGTGTTCGTCGCCGGGGTCGACCTGCTGCTGGCTTCGGAAGGAGGGACCTGACCGCTTGGACGGCCTCGGTTTCTTCACACGGGATGTGCCCGGCGCGATGGAGCGCCGGCCGGGCGAGCCGCTGGACGAGCGGCGAAGGGCGTCGGTACGGCTGCTGTAACTGCGGTCGTCTGTGCTGGCCCGTCGGATATTGTTGAAGTGCGAGTGCGCCAGCAGGGACGGTGCGGGAGCGCGGTCCATGTCACGAGGGTGCGGTTCCATGGGCATGTGACGAGCGTCGCGCATCATCATGTTCGAGCTCTGGTTTGCCATCTCGAGCGGCACATAGAAGGACTGCGGCCCCTGGTGGTGCATAGAGTGCGTGTCTGGGCCTTCGGATACGCTGAAGGACCCATAGTACGGCTCCGTTGGAGGGTTGGGCGTGCTGCGGCGTTCATCAGGAGCCATGTAGAAGTCCGATGCTACCGGCACTTGGCTGTTCATGGGCGGGGGGTTCTGTGCGCTCTGGGCGTGCATGTCGAATTGGCTGTTCCACTGTTGGTGATACATCTTGGAGCTGCCGGGAGGCGTCGGGACCTGGGTATAGGGGGTGCTCGGGGGAGGAGGATATTGCGGTGCCAGCTTGCGGATCTGGTGGAGCGGGGGAGAGTTGGTGGTAGAGACGGGAGTAAGAAGGCTAGAGTCGCACGCCGCGGGAACGTTGAAAGAAGACACCTGGGAGAGAAACAAGAAAAAAAATCAGTTGTGGGCTTGGAACCAATGCGTGCGAAACAAGAAAGGATGGGAGGATGAAAAAGAGAAATGTGACAGCGAACAGCTCTCTTTCTTGAAAGGACATAGGGCGTGGGGCTCAATGTCTTCCTGGCTGTTGCTTGGAAGGGGAAAGGACGCGCATAGTCAACTTACTGCTGAGAAGGGAGCCACTTCTGGATAGGCTGAAGTTCCCGCAGGAGCTATGGATCTGGCCTCAGATAAGCCGTGGGATCCTGCCAGGTCACCTGTGTGTGGTAGACCTGCAGGAATATACTGTTGTTGCTCTACCATGTTCATGCAGGCGGCACTTTGGGTAGGGCTCCTTGGGCGTTGATCAAGTCAAACAGCCAAGGAATAATATGTGGTGTCGGATAGTGGCGGCAGAGGCGGATAGTCAGTTGCGGCACGGCCTGTGAGGGCTCAGCAACAAAGTGACAGGGATTGAGGGCGTTGGCTGCTGGTTTGTATGGCAAGCCAATGTAGGTTGAAGGTATACAAGGGAGTTTGTAAGGAAAAGTAAAGAAGAGGCTTCGACTTCTGAAAGAGAAAGAAGAAAGAAACCGTCGATTCGAAGCCCGGAAAGCGACACGTGGCTCAGTGAGGTTTGTCGGAGGGGCGGGCAGCTTGCAATGAACGGAAGATGAGCCGCCAAAGTGTCTGAAGATTCTGCCTACCTTGGCCGCGGCCGTGGTTGGTCAAAGGTATAACGATAAGGTTGGAGATGATCTAGCGGGGAGAATGGGGGCCAGGAGAGGTGCAGAAACGGCAGATGAAGAAGAGAGCCTTGCGAGCAGGAACGGAAACAGGAGGAGATGGCACGACTCTTTGTACAAATGGAGGCTCAGATCAACAGCCGGGTGAGCTCTCCAAGGTCGCAGGACCCGTGAGTCGACAAAGCACGGGAATCAAAGTATGAGCACCCCGACGTGGCCTAGTGTGTGCGACCAGGGTGCAGGGATCTTGCTCTCGATCCTAGTCGACCAGGGGGTTCGGGGAGTGCAGGCGTATGGCCTCGAGCTAGGGACCCCGGTCAGCCACAGACAGGGCTGGTCGTGTTTGAATGTACATACAGTGGCAGGCACTGTCGTGCATGAGATAGCCGCCGAGGCGTGCCAGAGCTGGAGATGGGCCTATTTGCTGGAGAAACGGTAGGGGCGTGGGCTCGACGCAGCCGGGGCGTGCGGACGTGCCCATGGAGGCTCCACGAATCTGTCAATGGTGGTCGATAGGCATGGCGTGTCTCTGCCTCGCGTCCGATGAGGATCAACTCAAGCGTGTGCGGTGGACACATGACAATAGGAAGGTAATAAGCAGCCGGTGCCGAGCAGATCAAGGTAGAGAACAATCAATAGCAGCGGGGACACTAGGCAAAGGGGACCAGAGATCCAATTGCCCATCTCCCCAGTCGATGATGCGCGAGCACGGGCGACTGAGAGTAATTGCCAATATGCCCGGCTGCCCCCAATCCAGGCCTAATTTGCCCTCTTCGGTTTCCATGGCGGCGATGTGCGTCCCGCCAACTTCAGGCTCGCAACGACTTCCTGTGACAACGGTTAGGGCACGGAATCTTGCGGATCCGGCATTGTACAGACCAGATAAGATGAAAAGAGGGGATTGCGACAGCAGTACCCCAGATAGTTGCCAAACAATAGAAACGCCCTGCAACGGGTTTCCAAGGCCACGAATAGGCATCTTGCACGAGATAGAAGATCGCTCCAGGATTGCCACTGACGTATTCGATCACCCTCAGAAGGATCTGGGCAGAGATGGGATTCTACGCAACAGCTTGAAGTGTCGGCGAATGAAAGGACCCTGCAGGAGCTGAGGCGGACTGCGCTGAATCGGGAGGACGCTCACCAGGCCTCGTTTTCAAACCAATTTGCTATTTCCCCAATACTCCGCAGAGCCTCAAGACGTACACGGAACGATGGTGCCATCCAACGTGAAGTCATTTCTGGCTGCTGCTGCTTCGAGGCCGCGACGCCCCGCGCCAGCCTTGGAAGCGAAACAGATCAACCTAATCTCTCCGCCATGTCAGCCATGGCCTGGAGGCCACAGAAAAGCAAACAATAAGTATCCGAGATGAAGACAGATGGGAATTGTATTCAGGGCAGAGGCAGCCGCCACGAGGGACGATACTCACCTACCTTACCTTATGATGGCGGCATGCATCTGCTAGCTCTCCGTAGCGGCCACATATTCGCAGCGGAATTCAAGCCGCGAGAGCGAGACACCCGGAACGGTACGCAGTACCTGCCTCAGGTATAGGGCACGCGTATGTAAGTAGGTACCTAGGTACTGTCGACCAGCAGAGCAGAGCCAATGTCTGGAGAGCAGAAGGAGAGACACGCCGATTGCCGAGATCGTACTAGCGAGCGCTCTGCTAGCCCGCCGCCTCGAACGTGACAGATGAAGATGGCCGAATGGCGGAGTGTGGAAGGAGGGAGCCTCAATAGCCTGGAGCGGCCGAGAGCAGGATCCGCCGCGTGGTGGAGAAGGGAAAGCGCAGATCAGAGGCGGCTGCTCGCTGCTCGCCCTGGGGCTGTTTTGGCTGAAATGCCACTGCCGGCCTGATCGGGGCTAGCGTGGGCAGGACGCAATTGCCCATTTTCTCAGTGGTCGCATGCAACGGCCGAGGCACATCATACTTAGGTCCCGGCAGTAGCGGTACCTCGTCGATAGTGGCCACATTGGCGTGCAATAGCCCCGGGAGACGTACCCTATGCGAAACAATACCTCGTACGTAAACCACCTGAACTCAATGCACTGCTCACTCGTTCGGCGGCTCACTCAACGGCAGGAGCTTGGGCACTTGCTTTCCTGTACGGAGAACCTCCCACGCAGAGGGTACCTGCCTTGGTACAGACTCCGCGCCAATGTCGCCAGACCTGGGGCATGTGCGACTGAGCCGGTGCGGGACTTCCTGTAGGTCATTATTCTGCGAGTGCAGGAATCTTGAGTTGTACGTCAGGTTGGCCCTCAAACTGACGCAAATTCAATCTGTACCTATACCTTACTGCACCAGGATGCGAAGCAGCTCGAGTCACTGCGAAGACCCGGCACATACACGCAGGCAGCGATTCAACTCCCTGTCCCTGTCTGCCTTGACCCAGAAAACCACCACAGCACTGCCATCGCAATCGTCCACAGTGCGGCCCAATTCGCGGCCCAAATGCTCCCGTGGAGTCGACAGTGGACGTGTAAGTCGTCCTCCGAGTTCCAGTCTTACGGCGCTGCTGCCCACAGAAGTTCTCTGATGAATCTGGAACTGTCAGTATAGGATACATCCAGGCAGACGTCCATCCCACGAAGAAAGCCATGCTGTCCTGAGCCATCCAAGCAGTCCGCTTCTCAGCGTGCCCCTGCGCCCTTGGTTACGATATGTTCCCGAGCCAGCATCTCATTCGCGGTGCTGCTAGCGTTGCTGTTCGAGCACAGCGACCCTCAACGTCTCAGAAGCCTCTAATCATGGGTCTAATACGAGCCTCCTCCACGAGCAAGTAGACTAGCTTCTAGTCGACGGTCAGAGGCGATATGGCCCCCGATTGTGTTCTCCGGACGACGTACCCGTCATCGGCTCACGCTAGGGGAGACGGTTGTCGAAGCCAGCTGATACCCGTCGCGGACGACGGCTGTGTACGATGGGAAGGAAGCGTCATATGCCAACATTGCTATACAAGCCTTACGATTGTACCTCCCTGCCTACCTGCATGATATCTATGCCTTGCGTGTACCAGGCAATGGCGGCTGGTAGGTCTGGGAACCACTGGATCTGCGACCTCCGATTCTCATGCGTGAGCCCATCGAAGCTCAATTGCCTGCCTCTGATCAGTAGGCTCGCCCAAACCGAACTTTGAAAGCGAGAGTCAATCAATATCCGTCAACTGGATGCCCCTTGAAGGGGTCACAAGAGTGCTTGGCTGCTGAAGCTGATCATCCGGTGGATCGTGGCTGTTAGCCAAGGGAACGGTGAAACCTGTCTTCGGTCATTCATTTGACATTCAATCCATCGCATCACATTATTCAATCGCCTGCTAGGCTGGGCGATTGTGCATTCAATAGGTGCCAAGCCAAGTTAGCGCAGCGGAAGCTTGCCACGATATGCCCCGTGCTCATATACACAGCTCGCAAAAACGACTGTTGACGCCTCTGGCGCAGCTCCGTCTCAGTGTTCCTGGAGCAAAACTCACAGGGATCATCAGCCAGCCTTTGATAGTGACGGGAAGGCCGAGCATGATGCATACTTTCAACATCAACGCCTTTTCTGGTCGACCTTTCTGATGGGTGCTATAGCATCATGCCCTCGAACAACCGGCCTTATTCTGAGAATCGCCGCCTCTGAGCTTCACTCGACTCTTGACTTGACCAGTTATTGATCACCTCCGGCTGAGGACAGTGCGGCGATGAGCGCAAGCATGCTTTGTTTCCAAGCGCCCTACGAGGACGCTAAGACTGCGACTATGGGCCGAGTCAAGCTCAGAGGCCTAGGCGTGAGGGTCATGACAAACCGGCCACCAGCTTGAACCTGGAGAGGAACACGCCCTCTGATGTCTGTGGCCCATGCACACATTGGCCGACAAGTCGAAGGTGGCATCCGCCCATTCTGTGCGATGACCCCCGTACAGAGTGGCATCAACACAAGATGTCCTGCCACAATTTCCACGCTGTCGGGACTGCACGGTACCATTCTCATACCTTGCGCGGCGGAGTCATGGACTTTTGGTTCTAGGCCACGACAGGCCGGTCCACAAGGGGAACCATGCGGACTTCGTCCGAGACGCAGCAGTTCCTGTGCGTGGCAGTGACTGCGCAATGTGCCTGAGCTTGCCTGTCGAGCCTCAACATGGGATGTGCGGTTTGCGCAGACAGACCCATCTCTTCATCGCCCGCTGTAGAGTTTGGCTCACCGACAGCAGACATAGCTCCCATAGCACTGCCGACACGATCGCGCCAACGCTGGAAATCTCTCTATTCTAGACGCACTGCTGTGGGATTTCAGGTAGCGACACATCACAAGATTGTGGAGAGCCATCACGCAGTCGGATAGATGACCGCCGACTGACGGCAATGGGCGTGGGTGAGGTGGCGCCACACCGTCCCCCATGTCCTTGTCTGCATGCGTTTGAGTGGTGGGAGTACGAGGTACGACGTGCTTCTCGAGCGGAGGGAGAAGCCCGAAGTGGAATGAATGAATCACTTGCCCACGCAGAGCCGTCGACAGGGAGAAAAAGGTGCCGAGAGGAAACAGGCCGAGCCAATCGACGAGTATCATCCGACCTGGGAGGCCGGGTAGGGGGATACGAATGGCAGCTTTCTTTTTTTCCCTCTCCTCCCTCTCGCACTGCTGCTGGGCTCAGGCGGACGAAGCAAGAGAGTTCGGCCCCGCGTCTGGCCACTCATCTGATGGCGCAGTGCTCCATTACGCTAATGCACACTAGCATAGTGCGATCCGTCCCGTCGGGACGCGCTAGCAGGGGCCTCAGGGCCTGGCATTGGTCGAGGGTAGCACACGCCCCCTCCACTGGCCAGGCATCCCTGCCACTACCCGCACAGTCCCTGCCCGGCCAATGGGCGACCTCTCCGGACCTGCGCGCTAGACCGAAAGCAGAGCGCCTACGCGCGCGTCTACCCGCTGTGAAACGGCCTGCCATTGGGTACCGACAGCGCCGTAAGCGAGCCTGCGCTGCAACTGCAACAACAAGCAGACGTCGCTCGCTGCACGGCCAACACACAACCATCCATGCCCTCACCATTTGCCAGCCAGATGCTGTTGGTCGACTAACGCCGCTTTCTGCTCTGATTTTCGCCTGCTCTGCCGCACCTTCGCTGGCTGCCGATGGGCGCCGCTCGGTGCCGCCTTCAGCGCACTTGCTTCTGCTGCTGGCTTGCTGCCTCTACGATTTACATCTTGGGCGCATTTCGCAATTTGATTTCGCAAATTGCGGCGATCTCTCTCATTTCCGCTGCGCAAACTTCTCTGTTCGGGAGGAACGTTGCATGGTACAATGACGTGCTCACTTCCTGTTTGGTCCCTGAGAGCGTCCTTAGTCTGCTGCGCCGCACCACCCAGAGACCTACCTATCGCGAGACCCTCGACGAGGCAGCCTTGCGTTGAGCCATCCCACAGCCTTACTCGGCGCCGTTTCAGAAGGTCCCCTATTAGGCGTCCTTTTCTCTGGCGTGAGCAAGTCAAACACAGGCAAAAAGCATTTGGCTCTTGCCAGTTGACCTTGCCCCTGCCTTCTCCCCTGGCCGTTCCATGTCTGCACGAGCTGCTTTCTGGGCATTGCAATATCGTTGGTCAGGGACACCGACCGCGATACGGCGCCCAACGAGCAATTTCCTCGCCATAAGCAAGATGCTTCTGGCGCCTCGCCTCTTACTCCATTTCGCCCAAGGTTCCCGCTTCTCCCGGCCCTTTCACGTTATCGCCGTGCGGACATGTGGAGGTCTTCCACGGTTGCCTGCCATCACTTAGTCGGTGCATATCCGGCGGCTATCTCAACTGCGGATGCTCATACTTGCTGATCGTTGGTGTTGTTCACACCTAAGCGCCAGCTTTGGAACCACTGCCGCAACTGAGATTGCCGCCTTTCTGTTATATCTCGAGGATTTTTGCGTCCCCCCCACGGCTCCATCCGCGTCTGTGAGACAGCTCCCATCAGCCGCGAGGTGGCCAACGACGGAAAGACACGTCAGAGAGCGGCAGATGGCTTGTCGTATTTGATCATCGAGTTCCTGTGTGACCTCGTAATCAGTCCGCACGGTTCTGATGTGATGTTAACTGGGCGCTACCGGGCTATTGGATCTTGCTTTGTCTGGCTCTTCTCTCTGTGGGAGGGGGAGGGGGAGGGGGGCCAATGTCTCCCCGCTCGCCTGCTCGGTTTCCATCCCTTGCGCTTCTTTTCTACGTGTGGTTTACATTGCCTGGCAGCATGTTGGCTCAAGGTTCTTGGCCAAACCCATGCTTTGGAAATCAAACGGCACGCCGTACAACGGTCCGCCGCAAGGCGTTAAGGTGCGAGAAAGCCGGCATCTACTACCATGCCGGTCTGACATCCCGTCAACGACCTGAGGGGATGCCGCCGCATTAACCAACATTCAATCGGCCGTTCCCTTGGATCATGCACTTTGGCTGCGTCGGCCCGCACCCCTGCAGAACCTGTCATGAGCATCCGCATTTGTGCTCGCAATCACGCCTGCGAAGTCATCGTTTACCTTGAGAGATTGCTCGATGTTCCATGTCTCCCGCTTGCCACCAATGTCACAATTCCCTTACAGAGCTGTCTGAACCAACTCAGTTGCTGCCAATCTTACGACATTTGCCTAATCGAAGGGCTGCACCACACAGACTAGACATATCTGCAACCCTTTCTAGGATATCTGTGAGCTTGAGGCCCAGCGGTCTCCTGTGAAAGCCTCACAATGAGACAGGGCCAAGACTCGTCAGACGGCTCCCCTCACTTGAAGAGTCCGAGCGGTGGCCACTTGCCCTCCCGCACCAACCCTCTCCCCGGAATAACGCGGCTCAGAGATGTCGAGAGCTGCTATTGGCTACACTGCAACCGCAGGAACCAACAAGTCCGCTCTATGGACCGATGGAATGCTCAAAGGGGCGGGCCCGGATTCATCAGGGACAAGAAACGATCGGTCCTGCGTTCAGGATTCAGGCGGCTGCAGGTCCGTTTCCACATAGATCCCCGGCCCAAGCGTGGATGAATGGGGGACAGGTCAAACGGAGGTAGTGACACTTCCTTCTTGCACTGGTACCCTGCTCCTCTTCTCTCTCCTCATTCCCACCACTACCCACCATGCATGCGGACACTGACAAAGGGGGTCGGGGCGAATACGGGGTTCTCCGCCGTTCCGCTACCGTCATTTTGACTTCATCAAGACCATTGGTTACACTGCAGACGCTTGGCCATGTTATGACACTTCTGTCGGTTTTGCTCAGGCCTACTTCGTGGGCCAAGAGGATGACATTGGGCATGGCAAGTTGCCCCCCGTTGTCTCCCTCGACACGCTTCGTTCTGTCCGTTCCAGGCCCCTCCCTCAACACCACGATATCTCCTTTTTCACTCGTTTGCGTTTGGTTCGCTCTGAGCTCTGTCACTGAGAGTCAATGCTCTTGCGCGTATATCGTCGGCCGTCACGAAGATCCAAGGCCAAGGACATACTACGATCAGTTTTGTTTACTTGGCGTTCTTATCTGTGGCCTACGCTCTTGCTGACGGCTCGTCGACGCTACTCCTTCTTGACCTGCTAATGAGTGCGCACCCGCACTAACTCTCTCCATGCAGGTATATGGCATGGTTTCAAACAGTATCTGCCTCAACTAGCCACTAGTGGTTGGGGAGGGCGCTCTACCATCCCTTGTCACTCGGTCACTTTCTCCCCAGATTTGCTGAAGGAGGAGGATAAGCTCATTCGGGCTTCACAGACAGCTCTCATGGCAACAAGGCAAGTTTGGTATAGCAATCTCTCAGTTGAAAAGCATGATCTGGTCCGGGCAGATCATACGTCACTCTCAAACCCTGACTTTCCTCAAAACGTCATGCTCATCTTGGGATCGTATCGACGGATATTGCCTGAGATGAAAACTCCGCTTATGCCTATTGCGATGGTGGGCCGTTCCCTCAACGGCGATCCTGAGGCCATACGGAGCACACCCCTGGGCTCTACGGACAGTTCACAGCAAGCCAAAAGGAGCCATGGCCATAGCAGACCTCCGAGAGAAAATCCTAACACAGGCCATCTATGGAGTACCGAGCGCACAGTACACCTTCGTGTACCGTGATCTCGTAGGAGGGGGTCTACGTAAAGGGACGGTACTACTATCTCGAGAGAGCGTTTGCATTCTTCATGAAGCTTGCAGTCTAGTCCTAGCGAGGAAGTGCCAAGCGAGGCCAGGAGAATCAAGGAGCACATAATGGGCAGTGCGCTTCTCTGAGATCATCGAGTCGTGGGCGTTCGCCTCAATCTTGCGCCGCCGGACGCTGACCTTGCTCGGGGGGGCAAGGGACTTTGCCTTCTCGCGTGTGCTCGGAAAGATAGGGCTGCGAATGCTCGCCACAGATCGATATCGGAATAGTAGTTTCTTTTGGTTTGAGATCATCTGGTTCATCATCGGTACGTGTCTGACATCCCCTTGCGTCGACATGTGGGCAATTTGCACGCTTGCATGATCCAACATCGATGGTGATCCCAGACAATCCGCGAGCCGTGTGTCCGCGGAGCCACGATACTTGCTTATCGAGTCCTAGGGATATCGCAGTCACTTTTGCTTTGCTCAGAGCATGAGGTTCCTCCTTATTCTCCTCTGTACACCCGGCAGTGAGAAAGCCCCGGATTCAACACGCAAGCATGCAGAATCCACAGTGTCTTTCAGCCCGAGATGGTCCCGACTTTATCTTCATCTTCAAATTCTCTATGTCGCAGGCTTCGCAACAAGATGGCAAGTGGGCAGGCGGCATAATCTTGACTTGCAGACACACGGGTGCGATCCGGACGAGTGCGGCCAACGCTGTGATTGCTCCTAGATCTACAGACCTGTGGCTGGATCGCGCGCAGCAAAGCCTGCCGGCAGTTCGATCTGTGCGGCGGCGACTTCTTGCTTCACAAAAGTCTCCGCTAGGCCGCGAGTTGAAGGCGAAATGCAGAGGCCTCGTCGTTCGTGTGAGCTGCCTCGATGACCTCTGTCTTGTCGTCTCCTGTAGTGCCTCCTAGTCACTTCTTTTTCCCTGTTCTTTTCATTTTTGTTTTTTCGTCTTCTTTTTCCAAATAATGTTT
Source organism: Trichoderma sp. PF4103 (assembly GCA_023628735.1). Classification (NCBI taxonomy): domain Eukaryota; kingdom Fungi; phylum Ascomycota; class Sordariomycetes; order Hypocreales; family Hypocreaceae; genus Trichoderma; species Trichoderma sp. PF4103. The sequence goes on along the minus strand of JAMAKC010000035.1, from coordinate 298,641 downwards.
ACTCTGCCCTGAAAGGAATGAGACGGGATCGTTGGCTGCTGTTGGCTCACTGACGCAGATTCGGTTTTTCCCTCGATCAGTTCTAGACTTGACAAAGCCAGCACGCACCCCTCCCCCTTTCATCTCTCCCCACTTGGGAAAGTCAAGGCCGTCTTCGTGGCCGATACCAAGGAGTGGCCTGAGCATCTTCTCCCAGTCTGTTTTCAGAGCGACATGTACTCCGTATGAGCTTTGTGAACGATGACTTGGAGGAGTGGAAAGTCATACAAGTCTCGTTGGAGGCGTGAGGAGAGCAGGAGGGGGGCGTGCGTGGTTTCTATGACGCCCAATGGCCTCCCCTCGTTCGACTGGATGCTGTGACTGGCATCTTTTGACGATTGCATTGGGCCGAATTGGCAAATTGACTCGTCAGCCTGGCGTCGGATGCTTTGAGGAGTGACGTGCTGGCTGGTCTTCGTCTGGGCGAGAGCTGTGACTCCGAATCGTTCGTCATTCAGTCCAAGCATGATTCTACCAGAGGATCTGCGCCTCAACCAAGGCAGAATCCAGGTTAAGAAGTGGAGGCAAAATGGCATGCGCCTCTATTTGCTCTTATATGGCTCCTCGTGGATTGGAAAGAGACGTCGGAGCTGATGTGGCCGCTTTTTGGGCCGGCCGGGCTTTGCGGCCTCGGGAGGGCCAGTTTGGGAGGCCAAGCACGACGATACGCCACGACACAGCCGGCCTACAAGGAAGTATTGACTACGGACAGTACCGAGGACTACGATTCTGCATGCACAAGCGGATGAGGACAAAATCTCTCGCCAGACAGTGCTCTTTTGCTCCATTTGCCTCGGGCTGTGTTGTGTGATGGTATGCCCAGCAGGCGGTAGCTAAGGAGAGAGCTAGACGCAACGGCATCTGGGGTTTCAAACCGGCAATTTGAAAAGAAAAGGGCGAGATTTGGGGGCCCTTCCCCCCTCCTGTTGGCGGCTTCATCCGCTCTTCCCGTTTGAATCTTGGGGGTTCGTCGTTGGCATGAGGCCTAACACCAACATGAACAACAACGGCAGCGGCAGCGGCAACGGCAAGGGCAACGACAGCGGCACCTATCTATCTCGCGGAGAAATAGAAGAGCGACAACGGTCTTGGTTTCTTTCTTCTCACTGTTTCGTTTCCGCCCCCCTCCAATATGAGAAGGACTTGGGCGCAACGGTGAAGCGACCTAGGCGAAGAGACGACCAACAACAACAACAAGGAAATCCATCATGTGGAATTTCAATCCGCGTCAAAGGAAGAAATGCTACCGTGAATATTTAGAATTCAATGATTGGCGGCGGCGGGTAAATTGCAGATGTACTATTTTGATAAGAGGAGGGGGGAAATAGACGGGCCACGGCTGCCCATTGGTGTGTTGGTTCGAGGGTGAATTTGAATCCCAAGTGTCTGGGTAAGATGAGTATCCTTCGTTCCATCACTATCATTACATACCCTTACCCGATGATGTTAGCCCATCGACCCTGGGGATGTGCAAGGTGCAGGATGCAAGAATCCGATTCAGGCGAGCTCACTGTTTTTCATACAGGCTATTATGACCCCTTTTCATTTGCCATGATGATTTGAGTCACTCAGTTGAGGGCAACCAAGGACAAGAGAACATGACAAACCCTGAGGTTTGGGCGTCTAGGTCCACAGCCGGGTGTAACATTATGTTATTCTTTTTCCTGGCTGTTGTTGTTGTGTCTTGTTTTTTCCCCATCCCCTTTTCATTGGGGGGTTTAGAATGGTCCAGGGGTCGGACCAACAGCAGATTGATGGATTATGTACGTAGCACCATCTCGTTTAGCGATCCCTGAACGAGTGGGAGAATTGAGAAGGGGTTGAAAGGAAGAGAGTAATGTTGAATATGTTGTGGTTCATATTTGAGTCGATGGGATATATATGTTGCGTGAGTTTTATTGGGGTTTGTCTGAGGGAGATTTGGCGGGTATAGGGCAGAGGAGTTGGGTTTTACCAGAGCTGTCATGGAGGACGAGGAGGGTATTCTGGTGTTTGTTTGACAGGAGGACGAGGGAGTCGTAGTTCGGTATATTGGATTCCCTCTGAGTTTAGAGTAGTTCGCTTTATGTGCTCGAAAGTTAGAGGAACATGTTCCTTTGGCGGCTGTGAAGGCAATACATGGCTTTTTATATTCATCTCGAAGATGGGTCGTAATTACAGTGTGGTGGCATCACACAAGGGAATTTACTGCAGTCCTCTCTCTTTTTTTTGCACTTTGACTTCTTCCTCTATGAAACTGCTCAGTATGTTGTCCATGCGAGGTGAACTCTCTCGTTGAGAATCCGCCTCACCCGCACTCTTAGCAATCATGCTTCTGGTACGTGGCCTGCTAAGGAAGAAGATCTGTAGTTACTGAAGAAGCATGACTTATACAATACATACTGATATCACGGCTATACTTTACCCAAGAGAAAATATGCTGTCAACGGCGATTTTGATGTAGGGTATATGAAAGAGATATGAAGATTCAACGAGTCATGAATCTGATCAAGACAATTCGACGTCCATATGTCATTCAATGAACAGTCGTTCAATATACAGTTGTTCATTACACTACCTGCATAAGTCGCCAGTATGCATGCTATCGCACAGTCCAAGCCCCTTTTGCGTTCGTCATGAGAAAAAAAAAAAAAAAAGCGACCAAGATCCAACCAATGTGGTTCCCCCCATGACCAGCAACTAAGAGAAATATAATGAAAGCCATGACAGAGAATATAGAGTATGAGAACCATGCCGGCACAAAGTAATAAGAGTCTCAACCGCAAAGCCAAACATGATTGTAAACCTGGGCAAAGTTCCCGCGAGAAATCTCACAGCGGTATTCTTGGGCCCAAACGATCTGCTGTAACGTACGCACGCGTACTCGAGGTAGAAAAAAGCACTCTGGTATAAAACAAAAACTCACAGGCGAGGACCCCGACTTGCCCCCTCACTTCACATGTAACGCTGCCAAAACAAACATCATCTCGACACTCGTTCATAGCACGAAACCACCCCTGGACGCAACCGATATAGTAGTCCAGCGGTCTTCTTGAACCGTCGTCTCTGCAAGCTTGGCATTTAGGTTGGGGCCTCTCCGGTAGCAAAGAAATGGGGAATCAGGAACAACGGGGTATGGTGAAATGGGGTATGGTGGAAGAAGAAAAAACGGAAGAAAAAAGAAAAGCACCGACTCATGGATTCAAGTCCCCGACCCCCTCACTCTGCTTCTCGGCACTCTATGCACCTTCGAGAGGCGGCACAAACGAATAGTTAAAGTCAAGGAGGCCGTCCAGCATCCAGTGCTGGGGATCGAAAAAGTCATAGTTGGTGTCGCCGCCATAGTTGATGTTTCCAATCATGCTGGTCGTTCCGGTTGCAGGGGCAGACAAGCCTGGGGCGCCTGGTGTTAGTACACCATTCGCAGGGAGCATGTTGTTGGACGTGGGGAGACTGTGTGATGGCATCAACGTGCTGTCAAGTTGCGAGGACGCGGCTGAGGACTCATTGGCCGAATCCGGATTTGTAGGATGCTTCAGGGCGGCTGTATGAACGACACAAGGTTAGCTTTATGTCCGACCTTCAAACGACACAACTCCTACCCCCCTCGATTCCGATGCGGAAAGAAAGTGGAAGTAAAAGAAAAGGGGGAGGAATTCTGCAGGACTAAAATGCAGCTGGTGTACCCACAGGACGAATTGTATCGCTTACCTTCGAGCGATCCTCTGCCCAAAGCTTGATACTCCTCTCTCCATCGCCAGACGGAGTCGAAAACAAGGCTCATGCTGTGGCGACATCGAACTTTGAGCTGCAGGCTGTCGTCGACCTGGATGGGCGAGTCGTCTTCGTGGTTGTAGTTCTTCTGGTCCAAACGGGCGCCGTTCCACATCTGCACCATTAGCTCGGCCAAACGCCACTGCAAGTCATTGGTAACCACACTGGTGGCCCGGATGGCCTGGATGGAACGGTGGAAGAGATTGCGCCCGCGCTGGAAGTCAATCGTCTTGGAGAAGAAGGACCGCATCAGCTTGAGCAGGGTAAAGGCAGCGGCGACTAGCATCTGCTGGATGTAGTTGGTGGCGTAGAGCAGAAAGGTGCCCCCAATGTTGTCGTGCGGAGAGGATACCTTGTCCACTTCCAAGAGGTCATCCAGGAAGCTGACCGTCGCCCGCCACAAGCCCATCAGGTCGTCTAGATAGCCCGGCGTCTTGCTGGAGTCGAAGAAGCCGGCCAGCCTCATGTGGAGGGCAGCAGCGCGCAGGTGCAGGTTGACAACGGGGCCCAGCTGCTGGGACATGATGGAAGCATACAGTTCCGAATACTCGCGTCGGTATACGCGCATGAGCATTGCCCTGTGCTCGTCTCCGGCAACGCCCCTAGGGTCACTTGCGTTGCTGTACATCTCCTTGGAAACCTTGTCGCAGAATCTTTCGATTTGGAGCCGGGCCTCCAGCTCAGGAGACAGATGCAGCGCCGGGTCGTCGCCGGGTCGGAGGGCCAGCGTCCAGTCGTACAGAGAAGAGGCTGGTTGGCCGTAGCCGGTGCCGATGTTTTGCGCCACAATGTTGCACACGGCCCACGTGGTGACACGGTCGGCAAGCTGCTCCTTGTTGAGATCGACCGATGTCCTCGAGAAATCCTGGATGTGGTTGGGGCGATGCAATCCGATGCCCGTGGCCGTCTTCATCATGACGCCGCAGAGGATGTGAGTCGGATCCGAAGTGGTTGTGCTGGTGGGCAGCGGCCATGCGCAGAGCAGACACATGGCCTTGACGACATAGTAGTTGCTCGGTACCTCGCCGATGGTTGTCCACAAGAATCGGGTAAGGGGCCCAGACAGGTTCGAGATGAGGTTGGGGCAGTTGGTAGGGCTGAAGCGACGCGCAGCAACGGCGATAATGGACCAGAAGAGGAGAGGATGTTGTTGGTGGTATTGGTCCGGGGACTGCTGAGGGTTGAGGAACGGAAGGAAAGGGTGGTAGAAGGCGAAGAATTCGTTAAAGAGGTGGGTGACTGCTTCGTCCGTCAACTGGACGCCCTCCAGCTCGTGGGAGAAGCGTGGCATGCTGTACGATCCGCCTCTCTTGAGGTGGAGCAGCGAGGAAACAGCCTCGTCGGAGCCCATCAGAGAAGGGTTTCGCGTGTGGCTGTAGGTCGCGGTGCTGGGGGCCATTGGAGAATTGAGTGTTTCGTCGTCTTCGAGGATGTAGCCTTGCGCCTGGGCGCGGGCAATGTTGCGCCGCAGACGGTCAATCTCCTTTTCCATCTCGGCGTGCTTGGACCGCTTGCCAATGCGCTTGAAGTTTGATTCGATCTTGCACTCGAGCTTCAGACGGTTGCACCGCGAGCAGCTTTGGAACGGTTCCTGGACGACATTGCACCGTAACTGTTGCGCAGCAATTGCACGACGGGGGTTAGCCATCAAGGAAGAACAACCCAAGTAATTGGCGGCCAAGGAGCCAGCCATGGCAAGGTGAGCTGGGACAGAGCGGAGCAGAGCGCGGAGGAAAGTAGAGTGCACGCCATGGCAACAGCAGCAACTCTTCGCTCTCTCTCTGTATTTCTCTCTCCATCTCCGCCCCTCTCTCACCTCGCATGTCTGCAACAACCTTGGCGGGGAAACGGGCTCGCAGGGACAGAGGGGAGGTGCCAGGGTCGGAGGGGTTGACTCACCTTTTGCTGACGACACTCGTTGCACGCCCTCTTGACGCCGGGCTGTCGCTTCTTATCGTGCTCGCCGTGGTCGTGCTGGTCGCCGTGATCGTCTTCGTTGATGCTGCCGGGACTGCTCTCGAGGCCCATGCCGGCGCTCCTCTTGCGCTTGGGCATTCCATTGCCTTGACGAGAGCTGGCAGGGCTGGTCGGGCTCATGGAAGAGGCCCCACGGCCGACGCCTGGTGAGCCATCCATGCCGATGTGTGAGCGCGCTTGGACCGGTCCTGGCTTTGCCTCTGTCTGTGCCTCTCTGCTGGCCGAGAGACGGTGCCTGGCAGCAAGTCGGTGTCAGGCGCTGGTGCGAGGCCGCTGGAGGATGGAGGCTGTAGGATGGAGGGGAATCGAGGCGAGGAAGGGGACAAGTGCGAAGCTCAAGTGGCGGCTTTGCAGCAGCCGGGCTTGGTCGCGCGAGGCTGCGGCGGAACTGCGGCAGTGGGCAGGATGCGACGAATGCTGGCGATGATGATGATGCTGCAGCGGTTGGTGTTGAGGGCCGACAGCGGAGGAGAGCAGACGATGCTGGGAGGGCCCTATGACTGATGTCTCGTAATTTTTTTGGCGACGGTGGAGGAAAAAAGTCGACAAAAAGTTGGAGCACCCGCACGCGGCCTGGCAGAAAAGGTCGACGTGCTGGGACGGTACCTGCCGGCGGTGCCCAGTTCGGGTGGAGCGTGGCCGGGGAAAAGGTACAAGTACCGCGCAAGTACCTCCTGTATCGTACTCCGTGGATCCAGTGGAGGTTCAATATTGGAATAGCAGCTGCAGCAGTCCGGCCGTCAAGTCACATCACATCCGCGCCCGTGGCAGCAACGCATCCATTGTGGCCGTGAATAACTCCATTTTTGTTCTCTGCTCTTCCTGAGGACGACTCTGGATATCATTCATCCTGATTATGTGCTTCTTTTGTTTTGCCACAATCCCGCTGACCCCGCCTTCTCAGGCACTACGTATGTCTTCCTCGTCTTGCCGTGTCCTACCTCTCATTACTTACCAGCCTACATACCACGCCAGCTACTTCCCAGCTACCCTCATCCTCCACCACAAGCTGCCGCGACTTTGGTATTTTCATAGCGCCCTCCATATGCAAGTGCTTGCCGTCCACCTGCAGGCCTTGTGGAAAACAACCCAGAACTGGCCCAGAAGAGCCCTCCCGAGGCTCCAAGCCGTTGCACCCAAAAATCCGTTGAAGTCCACGAGGCGCGGAGACACGGCGAGTTGAAGCCAGCCACGGTGGGGTCCGCGAGTTCTGATTGGACGCATACTACGCTAAGTATCACGTGAGAAGGCTAGATGCCTCTCCAAGCCAATCAAAGCCCGCAAACGGGCCTTGAGAGCGGGGTATTGTTGAGCAGCGAATGTGGGCATCCGCCGCCACTGTGGCTCTTGATTGGTGGGCCGGCCGCGGAGGGCGTCGGTCTCATGGCAAGGTGCAGCACTAAAACGCCCACTAATGCCGCTGTGCAGCGGAACTACTGAGTTTGTCTGTGAAGTCGGGATTCTTGTTTGGTCAACCACGGGCAACGAGTATCAGGTAAAGAGCAATGCTAACCCTCTATGTACTTTGTCGCAATACGGAGCCTGAAGAATGGAGTGAGAGCACGCCATAGTCTATCATGTACAGGATTGCCAGAGGCGATGCGATGAATGCCTATCGATTACAGCTTCCGCACCCTAGCCCGACATGTCCAAGCTGAACCACTCATGCACACATGCTGTTAGCGGACGGGGCGACCCTTTCCTTTCTGCCTTTCTACCTTGTTACTACTACTAGTACAGCTGAGCTGAGGCTGCTTGTCCATATTATACGGACGAGGGCTGCTGCATTTCAGCTCTTGCGATTGTCCACAGCCGAAAGGCATCTCATGTACGAAAGAAAGTACCTAGGGAGTATGCGGATGGTTTTACAGAGTGCTCTGTGCTTAGTAAAGCTTGAGCCGGCATTTGTTAGATGCCCTGCCTGTTGAGGACGGCTTACCTAAGACAGCAGTTGGTCGTTCATCATCTCATCTCTGCTGTAAGCGCTTGGTTTCCTCCAAGGACTGCTTACCTTATGACCAACTTACCTTACTTTGACCACCTACAACATCACAAAGCACAATCATCACTTCATCTTCGCATTCTGACTATTCGGGTGCCGGCATCTGTAGATCGTGCTGCATCTCTCCAACTCGACTGCAGTCAGCCAACCGGATCCCGCCCTTTGATCTCAACCTGGATTCCACTTAGAACGGGTTCCAGCGGCAGATCGGGAATCTCCTCTCCTTGTCTCATCAGCCAACGTGGCACCACTTCTGATGGCACCGCCTTAGGCCAATCAAAAGATTGGTTTTTGTTGTGCCTGAATAAGCTTTGTCGCCAATCGACATCGTGAGACATCTTTCCTCATCTGAGCAGACTTGAGTTGTCTCGGACCAATTGCTGGCTTCTAGCTGTGTTCCGGTCCGGCCCTACCTTATTCTTCACCCTCCCGGAAGCGCGGACACTTTATACATAAGCTTCTTTTTTTCACCTCTGCCTGTGGTTCCTGAATCGGTCATCCTGACCTCACCGTTGTGATTCAGCATTGACTTCAATTTCCTCTTCTCTTCTCTCTCAACTTGTCGACAACGCCGATTTCTACTTCAGAGACGTCCAACGGTTACAATGACAGACAGCAAGACAGTAAAACCGCCAGTGAAACGAGTCCTGGAGCCAGTCCCTGATCGCTCTGATCGCGGACTTCACGTGCATTCCTCAAAAACTAAATGCAACGACCAATTTGCTCTTCCCGGCTCTGTGCCGGAGCCTGGTAGGTATCTCGTCGGCTGCCCTGTCCACGCGTCCAGAAACTGGGTTTCTTGCTTACATGCCATGGCCAGAAATCGTTCGCATCAACACCATGGCGGTGCCACAGCCATTTCTCGAGCCCGACAAGCTGGAGCAGTGGAAATGAAAAGCAAGAGACATCCGATGACCGTTGCCCGTCTTCGGCTTTATCCATGCTTCACCACGACCTCTCGGTCGGATATAGCCCAATTTGACGCCTGTTTCCCGAAGGAACCTGACTAATGGCGATGCCGGTTCGTAATCTCTGGCTGGGGATGCGCACGTCTGCCGGGATGTGGGACAGCCATCATGCTCACCAAGACGTTGCTCACCAAGATGTTACTCACCAAGCCCGTTGCTCACGAGCCTCCTACGAAGCAACTCGGGAGGCCACCACGGCTTTTTCTGCGCTGCTCGACGTTGCAGTGCCGCCTCCCGGAGCCGACGCTACCAATCAACTGTCTTAGTGTTCAGTCTGTCGAGGCGCCTCTGGACCTGACCCCGCACAAATCAGGGTGCCTTGTTTAAGACGACTATCAAGCTTGCCTAGTCCGCAGATCACTTAATAACCATGTCAAATTCTATCGTCGGTTAACCTGCATGGATTCGTCGGCTCTCATCTCAGTGCTGTCCACTCTTCTGAGGGTATAAGTACCTGCCTCTGGCCAGACGAGCAGACGAAGGAGCCAGAGCATATACATATAGCCAAAACAATCAGGTCGCGTGCTTGGTTCGCCACTCGGCTTGGCCTCACAACAACCTAATAGTCGATCCTTCGTCAACAGGGCTTTGCTCTGCTCTCGCTCTCAACCGCAGCCAAGCCACGTCGTATATCAAAATGTTCCTGGGAGACGCCAAGGAGGCGCACGTCGTGCCCTTCTTCATCAACGGCAAAGACTACCATCCAGAGCGGTCATTCGACGTCGTCTCCCCCCTCACCGGCAAGGTCTCCCATCGATGCGGTGCTGCCACGGTCTCGGACGCCGCTGCGGCCGTTGATGCGGCGGCTGCGGCCTTCAAGACATGGAGGAAAACGACGCCTGCCTATCGCCGCGATGTGTTCCTCAAGGCCGCCGACCTGATCCAGCAGAAGAGCGGCGAGCTGGCCGACATCATGGCAAACGAGACGGGGGCCACCCTTCCCTGGGCTCTCTTCAACCTCAAGACGGCGGGCGAGCTGATTCGAGATGCTGCCAGCCGAATCTCCGCCATTGAAGGCTCGTTTCCTTCCCTGGCCGATCCCAGCAGCAGCGGCATCGTGCTACGAGAACCTTACGGTGTTGTCCTGTCCATCGCTCCGTGGTATGTTTTCTTCCTACGACTCACCATCCTGTGCAAAATTCCCGAAAAAAGTCCACATCTTATAGCATCGATCAAAATAGGAACGCTCCCTACATTCTGCCCACCCGCTCCATAGTCGGCCCTGCTGCGGCCGGCAACACCGTCGTCCTGAAAGCCTCGGAGCACGCGCCCGCGTGCATGAAGGCCCTCATATCCGTCTTCCACGAGGCGGGCGTGCCCAGCGGCGTCATGAACATGATTGCCCACGACCGCGACACCGCCGCCGACATCACCACGGCGCTCATCGCCAACCCGCACGTCAGGAAGATCAACTTCACGGGCAGCACGGCCGTCGGGCGCGTCATCGGGAGGCTCGCGGGCGAGCACCTCAAGCCCGTCATCCTGGAGCTCGGCGGCAAGGCGCCGGCGATTGTGTGGGAGGACGCGGACCTGGACCTCGCGGCCCAGCAGTGCGCCATCGGCGCGTTCCTCCACGGCGGCCAGATCTGCATGTCCACGGAGAAGATCATCGTCCATAGCAAGGTCCGGTCCCAGTTCCAGGAGAAGCTCGTCGCCGCCGTCAACGAAATCTTCCCGCCCGACGGCCCCGCCCCCGTGCTCATCAACGAGGCGGCCGTCCAGCGCAACAGGGCGCTCGTCGCCGACGCCGCGGCCAAGGGCGCCGCCGTGATCCTCGGCGACGTCCACGCCACGGAATCCCGCGCCGCGGAACTGCGCCCCGTCGTCGTCGGCGGCGTGACGCCCGCCATGGACATGTACGCCACCGAGTCCTTTGGCCCGACCGTCTCCCTGCACGAGGTCGAGGCGGAGGCGCAGGCGCTGCAGCTCGCAAACGACTCCGAGTACGGCCTGACGGCGGCCGTCTTCACCGAGGACCTGCGGAGGGGCTTGCGCTTCGCGAGGGAGATTGACAGCGGCGCCGTGCACATCAACGGCATGACTGTGCATGACGAGCCGGCCCTGCCGCACGGGGGGACAAAGTCGAGCGGGTTTGGGCGGTTCAATGCCGCGATTGGGCTGGAGGAGTGGGTGAGGACCAAGACGGTTACTTTTAAGCACTAGACGGCTATACTCCAACAGAAACGAGGAAATGTTCTGAGCGGGTATTGCGTGTATTCGATGTAGTCTTGGCATATCCATCTATGAGGCAATTCATCGATGCATTGACATAAGATTGCTGGTCGATCCATTGACATAAATTTGCTGGTCTAGACAACTAATACTAAGCCTGAGAAGCTTTCTAAAGACAAGAAAAACCAGATTCAAATATGGTGAGTAAAAATAGGGGTATCAGTGCGTGCAAGCACGCTCAGGCATTGCATATTTGGCAGAGAAGCCAATCAAGACGGGGAAAGAGGGGTGAGAGGAGAGGAGAGGAGCAAAATGCCAACTGCAAAAACAAATAATGCAACAAAATCACGAACCGATATAAGCAAAAATGTTGTCTACTTGCTGCTGCTCCTTTTGTCTCTCCCACATCCTAGCCAACTGCAGCCACCTACCATATGTAGTCTCCCTTTCCACCCCTATTCAAGTGCGAAACTGCAAACGAATAATAGAAAACAACATATTCTGCAAAACGTGAAGCATAACAGCAACGCTCGTCGGCAAAAGCTCCGGCCAAACAGCCAAGTCCAGCTTCCCCTCCAGCCCAACGTCGATGCCAAAGAAGAGGGCAATCAGCCCCCGCACGACGAGGCTCGCCACCAGCTCGCACCCCCACGTCACCATCGAGGCGTAAAAGGTCAGGTTGAAGTCGTACTGCAGCGTCTCGTCCTCGGCTTTATCAAAGGCAAAGTACGGGTACACGTCCTTGTTGGCGCCAAAGTGCAGCACCAGGATGCTGCCCAGGAAGGTGGCCATGGAGGTGTTTTCGGCCAGGAAGCGGATGAAGAGGTTGCGCGTCTGCAGCTTTTGGTACGTGCCGTACGTCAGCCCACTAAGGCCGAGTATGGTCAGGATTCGGTGGAACAGGCGAGTCATCATAATGGGTGTGATGATGACCAGCCCCGTGGAGGAGAGGATCTGGAGGATGACGAACTGGGACGGCGAGCGGAGGCGCGCGTATAGAGCTCGGACGTAGGTCTGGTAAGTCAACATGAAGTAGCTGCGTCATATGTTAGCAAGTCAGTTCCAGTTTAAACCTCAAAACCACGGGTTTGCCTAGCGGGAGAGGCAGAAGAGAAGGAGATGGTGGAAGAGAGACCAACAGCTTAAAGACCCAGCTCAGGGGATAACTCCCCACGCGCTCGCCCTCCTTGATGCCCAGCACCCATCCCGTCAGAGCGTCTAGCAAATGCACAGTCACCACCCATCCGTACACGTACACAACGGTCTCAAAGCTGTTGTGAGGCAACGTGCGCAGGTAGATCTCTGCATACGCCTCTCCGAGGACATAGGCCATCAGCCCGATGAAGAGCGCTACGCAAAACCACAGGAACCTCACAAAGCTGGCCGGCAGCCATCGTCGCCGCAGCGCCACCCTAGACGTGCCAGCCGGAGGCAGGACCCTCAAAGCATCTTGCTCCCAGAGGTCGTCGGTGAGGTCGTGGCGCCGCCGCTGTCGGTTAGGAAACGAGTCCGGCTCCCCCGTCCACCATGAAGTCGTGAAGATGCGCTGGGTCTCGGAGAGGGACTGCCGTAGCTTGATGTGGCGCTCGTTTGTCATGAGGATGAGAAAGGAGATGGCAACTGGCATGGCCATGACGATGAAGGTCCAAGATACCCATGCTGTGTTGTGGGCGGTGAGAAAGCGGGTAGAAGGCGTAAAGTACACGGGAATGGGAACGGCGAGAGAGATGACGGCGAGCAAAGAGACTGTCACCGGGAAGCCAAAAGACTGCGGCCACCTACAGAATACGGAGAGCCACTGTCAGCTGATTTTCACTTATCCAAAGGCAATAGGACCGCGTCGCATACCAGTTCAAGTTGTAGAGATTGAACACTTTGGTAATCCAAATCAGCGCGCTGAGATTATAAAAGCCATAGTAGACAAAGAGGAAGAACCAAAAGTTGACCTGCACGCGGGCCTCTCCGTGACCGGGAATCTTGGGGTCGAGCGTTGCCACGGATCGTGTAAGTTGCAGCCACAGGCTGGTCGCAGGATCGCCATCATCACCGTCGTCCGGGATCGAGTACTGCGGGAAAGGCACTGCGCACCAAGCAACGGCCTGAAGGAACACATGTGTCAGCGTCAAGATTCGTGAGCAGAAGCGCTCACTCGCCGGCGTTGGGAATGGTAATAGCAGTCAGAGCAACGAAGGAAAACTTTGAACCGAACAAACATACCAGCGCCGCAGGGAGCAGGACTAGCAGCCCATACCGAGTCCACCACCTGTCCACGACGCGCTTCACGGCCGAGGGCCTTGGGTTCACAAACAGATCGATGAAGTAGCTCTGCCACAGCCTCTCCCATTTTGATCTCGGCTCGCCATCCTCGGTTGTGTCACCAGCACTGGAGCCATCCCGACCGTCCAGAAGCCCCGCCTCGATCTCGGCCACGATCAGCGCTCCGTAGCCAACATGTATGCTGTCGCGCCCGTTTTCAGAGCGAGCAGAGAGAAGGCCTAGCGGACTGCTTGGTCGACGCGGGCGAGGAGGCACAGCTCGATAGCGGCCGAGCAGAGGCGACGAGTCTGTAGGGCGGACGCGCGATTCAGAGCCCTGAGTGAACTGGAAGAATGTGGGCATGGCTGGGCCACGGGCAGAGAGAGAAAGACACGGCGTGAAACAAGACGGAGCTGGAGACGAGAAGCAAGGGCGCAAGCCGAGGACAAATCAAGAGACGGATGACAAGGCTTGACAAGGGAAGCGAAGCGGCGAACAGCTGGGCGCTGCTCGTCCCTTCTCGTCCGTCTCGTCTAACACAGCTTGCGCAGGACAGCGACAGCTAAGGGACAAACAAGACAGCCAGATGATTGAGACGGACAGCAGCCAATTCTGCGGGAGTGCTCTGAAGACCAGAAATGCGAAAAGTAGCAAGACTGGAATGCGATTTCGGGGCGTCGACCTCGCGCGCGGAAACAACGGCGGCCAGCAGCGGAGAAAAAGAAGCATGTGGAACTGACCTACGGCAGGGTCTCGTGGGCAGAGGGGCATCCCTGCAGCTGCATGATGGGGGTTGGATCGCGGGCGTTTTTCTCTTGAAGATGGGGGAGATGGATGGTGCGAGATGTTAGTTGATGAGCTACTTAGTAGTACGTTCGGTCAGGTAACACCTGGAATATTCCGTGCAGCTGGAGCTGGAGATGCAGTTGATGCTTGTTGGGCAGAATCGGCGCTACAGCAGCAGCTACAGCAGCTGCAGCCGATTCACAGCACCCTCGCAGCACCTCGCAGCGGATGCACAGCACAGCAGACGAAGCAGATTTGCGGCAGAATGACGCGGTTGCAGCCAGAGGACCCCTGAAAGCCACCTGGAGGCACAAGGGCGGTGTAACCGGGAATGACATCACTGGCGTCTGCTACTGCACGGGAAAACAACGCCAGCTTCGATTAGGCTGTGAGCTGAGGCCAGCGCTACTCGACTTCAGCCTCGGTTCATTACTTGACAATTCCTACCTAGGTAGGTAGATTCTCAGCATAGAACCCATCGCCAAGATGATGTAGAATCACGCTGCTCTCATCAACTTAAAAAACGTAGATGTGAGATTTCATGTTTTGTTATGTCTATTAAGCCCTTTTGCCTGGTTTATATATTGCCTTACCAAGATGAATACAAAAAACGCTGTTACTCCCAATTGCCAAACTGTCCAAAATAAGCGTCCCATCAGCCCTACACAGCATGTTGTACAAGACAAGCAATTCCTAGCCCGAAATCCAGCTGAGTATGTGCAACCCAGACCCCCCTCTTTACAAAGTCAGATCAAGCGTGATAGTCCCATGCTTCGCGCCTTTTCATCATATCAACGCTTCAACACCTCTGTTCCGACGCCCTCCTGTCTCGAAATGACCGATCCTTCATCGGACCCTCCAATAACATCGTCTGAAAACGCCACCGTCTTGGTCGACGTTGACTTGCGGCTCGGCTCGAGCACGTCGCCGTTCCATGGCTTGCATTCCTTGACATGCTCTCCGCACCGCAGACACGTCCAGCCCTCGCCCTCCTCCCGGTCCAGCCGCGTTGCGATACACACAAAGCAGTAGATGCACCCACAGGGAATGGCCTCGTAGGGATTTGTGACGTCCGTCTGTGCCGACCCAATAACGCCGCTCGAGGCTGCTGCTGCCATGATTTCGGACTCGGATGACGCCGCAGCATTCTGGTCCTGGTAGCAGATGGCGCAGGTCCTCTCGGGCAAGAACCCGTACTCGCCGTTGGCAGAGTCGCCCCCTTGTTTTGTGTTGATAATCTCTTTCGTCTTCCGCCAAGTGCGGCTGAGCCATCGCCGCCAGCGGTTGATGCCAATCAGCGGCAGCACGAATAGCAGGAACTCGGTAAAGGCGTGCCACACCAGCTGGCGGTTGAGGTACTCAAAGGAGACTTCACGGCTGACGTGGCTCGTGGGGGGCGCCAGCCGCATGCGCAGGACGCGGTCGAGGACGGTGCGATACCGTCCGCGGAACAAAAACACCAGAAAGGAGACGCATGCCGCGGCGGAGTGCACCGTGGTCAGCCCAGACGTTAACCGAGACAGCCTCTGTATCCGAGGGCTGGGGTCGCTGTATCCATCGTCTTGATCTACGAGCCAGTCCTCCCATCTGTTCCAGGCATATTTCCCAAAGACTGTTACTAGACCGTACAGGGACTTTTGTAGCTTCGTCGGTGGTGCCAGCACAGGGCCCCCTTTTCTGGCGTCGGTATATTTGAGGTTCTGCAGGGCCGCTCCGTACGTTGCATCGTTGTCCCAGACCGTCAGCTTGAACAGTACGGCCCTCAGCGCCAGCAAGATCTCGGCAGACCAGTCATCCTTGAGGTGGCCGCCGGCGTAGTACTTAAGTGCGTCGCCAACCTGCCCCTTGAGGAGGTCCAGCAGCTCTTCGTCCAGCAGTTCGGCATCGACCTGCGCCACGCGAAACGCCGGTCGCGCGCTCTCTATCGACGAGGCGGCATCCCAGGCATTGACGAGGCGGTTGAGTGGATAGGGCAGACGCTGTAGCTGTGCGTTGACGCGGGAGGACTCGCGCTGGGCCGCGATCCGGGCTCGTTGTTCGGCCTCGCGGGCCTGTCGTCGTGCAGCGACGCGCTGCTGGGCTTGGACGAAGCTCGAGTCGTTCATGGAGCCGGCATCGAGGGTTGGAGATGGAATGGTCGGGGTATCGCTTCGTTGTTGCGTCAAGATTGCATGCTGCGCACGGGGGGAAGGATGGCGGGAGGTTGCGATGGTGTTGCAATTGAAATGGCGATTATGAAAGCTGACTGGAGCTGAGGTGAGTGAGCCGAGGTTTAAAAGCTGGGGTGACTTCGGCTCGTGGATCTGCGCCGTGATAGGCCGGGCCCGAGCCGTCATTTAGCACCAACAAGGCTTCATTTATCGTACTGTCTATTTACGACAAGTCTACGGTTGAGACCCCAAGCACATGCAATGGACGTTGAGACTGGGAGACAGAGGTATGTTTGGCTGCATTGTTGGCGGTTTCACTGCCATCGACTCCGAACGTTGCTTTAGCTGTGTGATGAGACAAGTCATGGTTAAACGCTTGTCATGTGATGCGGCGACTCCGTAGGTATGGCTGCCAAGTATGAGCCGTCACTGAGTCTCTCCACTGCGAGGCCGATGAATTTGATGGTAAGTCTGATCTTATTATCTGCATTGTGCTTTGGAACCATATTCTGCTTCTTTGTCATTTTCAGAGCCAATTGTTCTCTCCCAAGAGCGATTGTATACATTACATTACTGCCCGGCTAGGGTGAATCCCATTTCTTCAGAGCCACGATATCTTCTCCAGATATCCAAGGTACAACCTCAACTGACATGTTGACCATCTCACATTGATCATATCGATCTCAACTGCTCGATTCTCTAAATAGTCTAGCAACTCTCATCCTCAACCTCGATACCAAGCTCTACCACCATGTTACCACTTGTACCCTCACCGTCGCCCCTCCACACTCTCCTCCACAAGGTACTTCAGGTAAGGTATCCTCAGATGGCACTAAAGCAGCCGGGACCCGCCCTCGATGCAGCCTAGCTCCCTCTCTTATTGCTCCATAAACAAACTCCCCTGCTGCCTCTTTGACCAGCTTCAACCATTACGACTCCATACAACTGCATCTCCCGCATTTCCATTGACGATCAACCCGCATCTGCCTAGCCGTGACCTTGTGCTTCTGCCTCTGCTCGTGCTTCAGCCTTGTTTCGCCGTGTCTCCCCATTCGCCATTCACTCGCCTGCGTGACTCATTCCTCGTCGCGACGCGATCTCGCCTAAATCACGTCAATCGATAGCAGCATCGACATACCATTCAAGGTCCATCGTGCTACCAGGGTATATCAACTGGCGACTGCTGCCTCGCTCGCGCCACTTGCGATTCCCGTCGTCGCGATTCACGCCTTCGCAGGCTTTAGATCGCCATTGTGGAGACCGACCTTGGCCCATGTTTGCGATAGCTCGAGCTCGTGGGCGGAAGACGGAGGATTGATCTGGTTCATCACTCATCCCTCGAACAAAACACCGCCAATTCCATCTGGACAAAGCAAGTTGGAAACAAAGCCAAGTGGCGACCGATTGCTTCTTTCGCACCTTCACCGTCGCATCTCCCTTTCCAACCTCCCAACATCCATCCCGACAGCAAGATGCCACCGCGGCGGCGCGAAATCCCCCCCGAGAGCTCGTGGCGCCTCGTCGACGGCGAAAACGACAGCTTCGACACCAGCATCATCGACCCTCCCCCGCTCGACGACGACATGAGCCCGCCCTCGAGCGCCATGCCCTCCTCGGGGCTCCCCGCCCAGTCCTTTTCGCAGAGCATGAGCAGCGTCGACAGCAGCGCGGGCTTCGGCTCGCAGGACAGCATCCGCGACTTTGCCAACTTCCAGAACGAGGACGACGTCATCCTGCGGCAGCCCTTTCGGCCTACCGTGCCCTCGAGCGTCGCCACGTCGCAGCGCACGTCGTATCCGCGGCCCGACATGCAGTTCCGCATGCCGCTCGTCGAGGCCAACAATCTCGTCGCGAGCGAGGCGTCGCGCAGCGCGAGGACGGCGGACGAGGACACGGAGGAGGGCAGCGTGTGGGGGGATGAGCATGAGCACTCGACCGACGATGACCCTTACCGTCCAGCATGGGAGGAGGGAGAACTTGCCAGAATATCAAAGCAGCAGCACGAGGCTTCCGCCAATGGCAACTACGGCGCATCACGCTCGTCAGCATCCAGCTCCTCCGGCCGATTATTTCGAGTCTTGCGTTTCGCAGCACTGCCCGCTGTAATCGCGGTGGCCGCATATCTAGTCAACAGCAATGGAATTTCCTTGGACGTCGCACGCCAGTCGTTCTCCCTCAAGTCCCTATATGACATCCCCAGCGTTTCCAATTTCCAGATGCCATTCTTCGAGGCCGAAACATCCCGCCCCACAGCTTCTACCTCCTTCATCGACTTTACCAGCCTCATGGACGTTCAAGCCGGCTTCGAGAGCGTGCTGGAAAAGACCACACAAGGGCTTGCCATGCCCCGTGAACTTAAAGAGTCAGAGATGATCACGCGCAACCTCAGAACGCTTCTTAAACAGAGCGAAGACGCGGGCAGCGAGGACCTCATGTCGGAGCTCAACAGCTTCATCGAAAAAGTCGGCCGCGCCGCCGCGGGCATGCAGACGTTCCACATCCACGTCGGCTCGACCGTCGACTCCGTCATCAACATCAACCGCTGGACCCTGCGCCACATCAACTCCCTCTCCGTGGAGCAGCAGCCCGCGGCCCCCTCGCTGCCCCCCGTCATAGCATGGGCCATCCGCCCGCTGAGCATCTTCCGGTCGTCCGGGCAGGACGGCAACGACAAGGCCCTGTGGGACAAGTACTCGGAGCACGTCATTCTCGTCCAGGACCGCCTGGACAAGCTCCTCGAGGAAGGAAAGGCCCTCTCGCTGCTCCTCCACCAGGGCCAGGCGCACCTGGGTGCCATCAACGAACAGGCCGAACGGCGCCTCTCCGGCGGCAGTGGCGGCGGCGGCAAGCCCCGGTCCGGCGGATCCTCGTCCTTTCTGTCGAGCGTATGGGCGTACATTGGGCGCTTCGTGGACGAGAAGAATACCTTGCGCCAGGAGGTTGCGCTGCTGAAGAAGGCGGATGAGCGATACGCGGCGACGATATCTTATCTCGTCTCGCTGCTTGAGAATCTCAAGGATATACAGGTCTACCTGGGCGACTTGCTTACGCGCGATGCTTCTTCGTCTGTCATCTGGGCAGATGAAGCGGGGGGTCAGCAACGGCAGACTACTACGTTGAGTGAGCAATATGGGATTATCAAGGGTGCTCTGGAGAGGCTGGAGCGGGCGAGGGAGAAGGCTGCTGAGGGGGAGGCTCGACTTGAGGCCGGTTTGCAGCAGGATGAAGGGGGGAGGACGAGGCAGGGTGATGCTGAGGTGGGAGACGATGCCGTGTAATTTCTTTGAAGGGCGTGCATTTTGATTTGAGGTTTTGCTGGTTTATAGCGTTGTAAGAACAGGGTGTAATGAAGCCATGGTATTGTGTTCTACTAGCTACTTGTTCTCGTACTTGTCTGTTTTCGGTGTTTTTCCTTGACATCAGAGGCTCTATTGGAAAGCGTCGTATGTCAAAGCCAGCGAGTGTCGGTGTTTTGCTATTTTCGTGCAATCTATCACCATATCAGAATGGGCATGATCGATGAGGACAGATACATGGATATGTTATTCAAGACAAATCACAGTATATCATCACAGCCTTGAAACCAGTGAACAAACTCCTGTTACTGGCATATCTTCTTGTTAAACTATACACGGGGCGCGGAAACCCTCTACTTTTTTCTTTCTACCCTTCTCTCGCTGGTCAATGTATTACACAGAACTGATGAAATCCACCCCCCTCTCAAACCCCTGAGTTTCCTTTCTCCTTGTTTATTCCACCCTCAAGGTCTGTAGTCTAGCCTCCGCAGCAATAACCTATTGTTCCCACGATGTTAGCAAAACTATCTTCTCACTCCTGATCTGTCGGGATTGGATGCCACTTACATCAAGCGCCTGCCGGACCTCGAGGACCTTTCGAGCCTCGGCCAGCCAATCCTTGCTCAGCGTCTTGGCCCAGCCCTGCAGGCCATTCATCTCCCTCGTCGCGGCGTCCAGGTCGCCCTCCTCCAGGAAGGTCTGCGTGCGGGTCAGGATGCTCTCGACGTCGTCTCCCTCGGCGAGACCCTGCTTCTTGAACATGACGTGGCTGAGGACCCAGCTGGAGGCGTGGCTGGCGACGCCCGCATCGTCGGGCAGCAGAGACGCCTTCCGGACCTCGCTGGCGACGCGGCGGAACCGGTCAATCAGCTGGGACGGGGTGGAGATGCCGCGCTGGTACGCCGAGGGCGTGATGGAGGCGATGGCGGCGTCCACGACGGCGTCGTCGGCCGCAATCTCCTTGAGCGCGACGAGCTCCCGGATGAACGGCCGGGGGTGCTGGCCGTCCTCGAGGCTGGCGCGGACGGCCTCGACGGCCACGTGCAGC
Organism: Trichoderma sp. PF4103; assembly: GCA_023628735.1. Lineage (NCBI taxonomy): Eukaryota > Fungi > Ascomycota > Sordariomycetes > Hypocreales > Hypocreaceae > Trichoderma > Trichoderma sp. PF4103. Next base: position 278,194 of record JAMAKC010000035.1, on the reverse strand, counting down.
TGCTGCGTCTTGAGGGTGGTGTCGACAACCTCGTTCCAGCCGGCCGTGAGCTGCTCCAGCTGCGACACGGCGGCGCTCAGTTCGTTGAGCTTGCCGAGTCGGCCGTTGCGCTCCTCCTCGACGCGGGCCTCCACCTCCTTGAGGAACTCCTTCTTCAGGGCGATGGCCTGCTCGAGAAGCTGGTTGTGGAGCTTCTCCTCGTTGAGCTTCTTCTCTCGCTCCATCAACAGCTTGACGCGCTCGTCGTAGCTCTCGCGAACAGACTTCATCTGCTCCTCAAACTCCTTGCGCCAGGCAACCTCCTGCTGAGCCATGGTGCCCTCCACCCGTCGAATCAGGTCGTTGGCAGCGACGTCGAACTCGGCAACGGTGGATCGGACATCCTCGGAAGCCTTCTTCTCGGCCTCGTTCTTGAGATCCTTCAGCCGGCTACCGATCCTCAAAACCTCGTCCTTGGCCTTTTCGACTGTGGAAGAGTACTTGCCGGAGGCACCGTCGGCGTTGATGACCAGGATGAGGTCGTTCAGCATGTGGACGAGATCTCGGACAATGGGCTCCTTGGCATCGGGCAGGCTCATCAGGTCAATGGACTTGAGGGGCTTGGCTGCGGGCGTATCCTTGGTCTCAGTCGGCTTGGGAGTAACCTTTGACGTCTCGTCCGTGGGAGACACCTTCTCAGCCGGCTTGGCAATAATGGTTTCCTGCTGCGGCGCGGGCTTGGCGGGCTCCTCGGGCTTGTCCTCGGGCTTCTTGACGCTGGGCGATGCGCTGGTGCGGCGCTCGGAGGGCTCCGTCTTCTCCGCCACCCTCCAGGACGCTCCGCTCTGCGCGGGGATCCTGACCTTCTCGCCGGGCTCGGTGCGTCGGCCGCCGCCGAGGCGGGCGTTGGGGAACCTCTTCTTGAAGTCGAGCTCCTCGAGGTACAGCACGGCCTGCTCGCCAAAGGGGACGTACTCGGTGAAGTAGTCGTGGAAGGTGTCGTTGACGCGCGAGTACCAGACGCCGCCGCCGAAGCCGACCGCACCCAGCACCATGAGGGTGAAGATGAAGTTGCGCAGCCTTCGGAAGAAGCCCTTCTTCTTCTTTGGCGGAGGCGGCGGGCTGGCCTTTGGCGGCTCGGCGCTCTGGCTGACGGGCGGGGGAGGAGGCGGCGTGGGGGGAATCTCCGAGGGCGTCACCGTGGTGTCGACGAGCTCCGGGGCGGGAGGAGGGGGAGCGCGCTCATAGGACAGGGTCTCGGACGTGGGCAGGACCGGGGGTGTTTTCTGGTCGGCATAGAATCTCTAGATGCAGCAACAAGATGTCAAGGTCAGCCAATCAGCCAGTCAGTAACAGAGTAACAACCTCAAGATGGCAGAACAACGGACACCACAGAACAATCGCTCTGCCTTCTTCTCAACTTCCCCCACCCCTCTTCATCCCCAATCAAGCCAAGCCCAAGCTCCATTCATCCACAGCCATATCGCAATCCCGGAGCAGAAAGCAAGAAGCAAAAAGAAACTCCATACCTTGGCCAAAGGCGCCTGTCGCGCCGCAGCAACAGACCATTGGCGCCCGGCAGCCGCCGCAATGGGCTTGCCGCCCAGCAATCTCGCCGACCGCAGCGATGACCGCAACATGATCGAGGTTGCTCAATGGCCCCAACAAGAAAAAGAAGTTGGGATATAGAAAGGAAAAAAGTCGGTTGGTATCTCGGTCAGATGCCCAGAGGAAGCTCCAAAAGTTGGCTCCAATGGAATTAAACGCTCAGGGAAAAAGTTCGGCTAATGATGGACCGGCTCTTGCTTTTTTTCCTTCCTTCCCTTTGGTACCACTGCCGGCGGGAACCGGAGCCGTGACGCAACGGGTCAGTCATGTACCTACGTAACTGGTCAGCTAACATTTTGCTGTGTGGCATTCAGTCGTTCAAGATATTGCTATGGGCCAGTCCGTAATATGAGCTTAGAATATGGTATATCGTCTCTCAAGCTTCCATGTCTTGATTGCTTTCAAGTTTGAAATGCGACTTCATGGGAATCTAGTCTCGCTGTTGCTCACACAATAAGTGACCCACTTGCTCATGCGAATCCCGGCTTCTACGGACCATCTCGATACCGTCACAGACAGGACAAACTGCTGAAAACACAATACAAGGCCGTAATCTAAACAACGCAGCAATCTATTAGACGCTCGGTCAGATACACATCGTCCCCGTCATCATTTCCATCAGGCATCCCCGTAGGCTCAGAGCGTGTGTCGAAAGGCAGGGAGAGTAAGATACCCTCCGTCCTCCCCTCAACCAAGACGAGCACAAAGACATCATAAAGTGCATATTATAACAAAACGAGGAAAATGAAAACAAAAGACCAAAAGTGGTAAATCGTCGGCCAGTAACCCTCCAAACCCAAGACTCCGAGAAATATACGACACATACCCTCGACTTGCCTCGATGCAAGCCGAGGCCTTGAATCACTGCTGTCAGTCTATCCTGGCCTGAACCTGAATCTCGTCAACCCCCAACCCCCGCGGATGTATTGCATTGCAGGACGTAGGTACATAGGTCATCATTAGACGTCCCACCGCAACCTTGATTTGAAAACAGCGCTTGTTCGTCTAGCAGCTGCAAGGTCCGTTGGCATTCGTGTTGGAGCTCTCTGGTGCGAGACTGACGCCGGGGCGCTGTCCGGGTCGCGCATGTCTGGGGCCGACTTGGTCCAAGGGCAGCTTCTTCGCAATGGCGGTGAAGAGTTCCCGCACGTTCTCGGCCGTCTTCGCAGACGTCTCGAAGAAGAGCAGGCCGGCCTCGCGCGCGTAGGCCTCGGCATCGGCGGTGGAAATGGCCCGCTTATCGGGCTGCTCATTGACCAAGTCGAGCTTGTTGCCGGCGAGGGCGATGATGATGTTTTCGTTTGCCTGGCGCTGAAGTTCCTTCACCCATGCCTTGGCCTTGTCTAGTGATGCCTGCGTTGTCCAAGTCAATATCCTCAACCCTATTTTGGTTCCGCCATCTCGGATGTCAACATACGGATTGCGTAATGTCGTATACGACGACGGCACAGTTGGCGTTTCGGTAGTACATGGGCGCCAGCGACTTGTATCGCTCCTGGCCAGCCGTATCCCAAATCTCAAACTTGACCGTCGTGTTCTCATCGAGCGAGATGGTCTGGGTGAGGAAAGCCGCTCCGATGGTCGATTCCCGGAACGAGTCGAATTGATCCTGATGAGCTCTCGTTAGCCAGACGGTCCCAGAGGCCTCCCAGGCCCGACTTGCGAATCATACCTTGACGAAACGAAGGACTATTGAACTCTGCGTTGAGAAAGTTAGCCTTCTTCGTCTTACATCTTCCTCTTTCGTTGTAGACTCGGCACCGCGAGCCAAAGACGTTGCTGAATCACCTTTCCAACCGCAGATTCGCCTGTCGCAAAACAACAATGTCAGCACACAACGCATCAACCACAACCTCCATCCGTCTGTCTGTCCGATTGTCGGCAAGTCTACGTACCCAAGAGGACGAGTTTGAACTGCGCAAAGCGAGTGTTGAGGCCCGGTCGGCCAGCGGGGGGTGCGCGAGCGGCCATTTCGTCGAGTGGCTGATTTGGCTGGTTTGCGCTCTACCGACGCAGCGAAAGTGAGGGAGACTGAGAGAGAGTGGCGGGGAGCCGGCAGCGGGCAAAAGAAAATGGCGTCGAGATTTGGAGCGTCGTCGACGTGCGTAGGGTCTGCCGAAGGAAAGAAGCGGAAGCGTCGCGAGGCTGCGGAAACACGGGGCGGATGATGGCGAGGCGCAGGCGATGGGAGAGGGCGAAAGGGCTCGAAGAGGATAAGAGTCGAAGTTGCACGTCTGCAGATGGAGGTTGGATGCGGCGAATGCCAGAGGCGGGCGGTAGGTACACGTCAGGCTAGAGGGCGGCGGGTCAGATGGTCCCAGCACATTGGCGGGCATTAGGTAAGCCGAGGCTGCCAATGTTGTGTCAAGGAGACAAGTTCCAGCATTTCCGGCGTCATTGATTAGCCCGTCAACCTCAAACTTGTTTATTGACGACTGAAATGGGCAAATATGGCGGCATTTAGAGGCTCAGACGGCCATCATTGTGTTATGAGAACGAAGGTTGGGTCCTAAGAGACAAGTTGACAGTTCACAGCATGAGGCGTCATCGATTCAGCTCTTCAGCCAGAGCATCTCCAGGTGAATGCTGCCGGTGCTGATGCGGACCAACAAGGCAAACTCAAGCCGGGCTTCAGCACAGACAACCAACAGCACGCAGCAAATATACGTCGACTCACTTTAACACCTTTCCACACATGGCACTCGCAGATATTCAAGAGGTTTTGCATTCATTACATCAATCTATATATACACGCACGTTTGTACTGATGCGAGGTACACGTCGTCAACCTGGTATCGCCGTCGAGATGCCACCCGCAACCCTTTTAACAACATTCAAAAGCATCGCCAACTCCATGCCCGAAAAACAACTCCAGCGCCGGAAAAGTCATAAACCCATGAAACCATCACAACCCAAAGTCTAGATCGGTCGCAGTCTGTAGATGGAAGCAGATTGCAGACGTAAGAAGAGAACCACCACCAAGTCACCAGCCCATGCGCTCCTCAAGGGAGCGGCGCAGGCAGGTTGGCCAAGGCTTGCTGCTGCCGCTCCCGCTCCAGGCGCGCATTCTCAATGTCTTGGATGATCCTCTTCTGCTCGTTCTCCGAGTACTTGTCCCAGTTGGCCGTGTCCTCGTCCCACTTGCGGACGCACTCGGGTACCCAGTTGCAATCCTCGACCTGGCCATAGGCGGGATGCTTGTATCGAGGGTGGCGGCTGGGCCAGTTGGACGCGTGGAAGTGGTGCTTGACGAGGGCGTTGCGGGCGTTGTGGTTGCCCGAGTCCGAGTGGCCCTGCCCGGCGCAAAAGGCCTCGACGGTGAGGACGAGGATGCCGCCCACGAGCTTGGACTCGTCCAGGCTGTGGAAGGCGTCCCAGGTCACCTTGGGGCCCTTTGTCTTGCGGTTCATCTCCTCCAGCATGGCCTTGGTAAAGGCCGAGGGGCCGGTGCCGCTGATGACCTGGTCAAAGTCGAGCTGCACCTCGCCCAGGGGCACGCCCTGGTCCCTGGCCACCGTCTTGAACCACTTCATGATGTTCTCAATCAGGCGCATCATGACGGGCTGCTGCGGGCGCGCCACAAACGTCCACTGGCAGAAGGACATGGACTTCTTGCCCAGGATGGGGTGGTCCTTGAACTCTGGCTGGTCAATCTCGACGCCGATGATGATGTCAATGTCCTTTTCGTCGTAGCGATCCGGGATGAAGCGGTGGAAGGGCTTCATGGTCTCGACGTCAATGTCTGCGTAGATGCCGCCCTCGGCGTACATGATCATGTAACGCAGCAGGTCGGCCTTGATGATGGGCAGGTTGATCATCTTGTAGAACTCGACAATGTCTGGCCGGTCGAAGCCGTTGGGGCCGTAGCGATCCTCAATGTAGGCCATCTCGTTGGCATCCGTCACGACCTCATACCGCATGCCCGGATTGATCGTCGTCCATGTCCGCGCCGTGACCAGGTCGCGCTCGTCAAAGTTGAGAGGATCGACTTTCCACGTCTGCCAGATCTTTTGCGGAAACGTGCTGCCCGGCAATGGAGGCGCCTTTGGCTGGCGGCGCAGGACGGAGGCGGGATTGGGTATGGCGAGGATCCAGTCAAAGTTGACAATGACGAGGAAGACGCAGACGACGGTGATGTAGAGAGGTAGACACCTTCGCATCTGTGTAGGCACCTTGTTGCGGAAGGGGCTGGCCGAGTGCATGAGCCTCGGCGATCCAAGAGGCGAGCTCATCTTGACGAACTCGTCTGTTTCTCGGTTCTTGTTTTAGAGTGTAGGTGGAGGGAGATCGAGGATGGAAATGTTAAACGAGTGAGAGCAGCAATGGCAGGACCGCTTCAGACAATGGACACCATGCTATGTACGGCAACAGCCGCAATGGGGAAGGACAAAGGGGAGGGAGGCGGAAGGTTGGAAAGACTTGATAGACTTTGGCAATGCCAGAGAGAGATGGCAAGTGCGTGTGAAGAGATGAGGTCAACTCAGAAGCCCGAGAAATCGGACAATGGCTCTGACTCGGACAGCAATCGAGGATCGAAAGCTCTGGGGAGACCCTGTCTGTACGCCACTCGAACACAAAGCAACAAAAGCCCTGGAGACTTGGAAGAAGAACTCTCAGGCAGGGCTAGGGCTTGTTCTGGCAAGGGGGAGGAATGGGAAAGAAGCCAACTTTTTCGGATGGTTTTTCCTGTGTTGGACAAGTCGAAGATACCTGGGTAGACTTTGACGAGGAGGCTGGCCGAGTAACTCGCCGTATTGAGGGATTCAACCGAGCATTGATGGGAGGTAAAGATACCTTGGTAGGTATGTATGTAATAGTACTCGAGTTGCTTGGATCAGCAAACCCGGGGAAGGAGGAGAAGCAGGTGGAAACGAGCACATCTCACCTCCACTGGCACAGGCCCATGCTCATCTTATAACTCGGCCACATCAAAAGGGCTATCCGGGCCGTCCATGGGTTGCAGTCACAGGCAGTTTCGCTGCTGTTCTGCGACCAAAAGCAGGGCATGGAGAGACGGGAGTTGCACAGAAGAGGATCCCATGTACACGGTACTTGCGTGGCAGCAGTGGTTTCCATCGGTTCCGTTGCAGTCTGGCTCGGTGGTGGCTTGTACCGGTACGTGTCCAGGAACATGTAATGGCTAACACGCAGTTGGATGGATGGACGGCTGGCTGTTGAAGATGCCGGGGATCCATCATGTGAAGGCTGTCGAACCCGCTCGCCGGTGGATCCCTGCTCCTCCGCCAGGAACCAGGACTAGGACCTTGTCTTGCTTGATGATGACGGCTGGGGAGCCACAGGCAAGAAGCGCTGCTAGAGCCGGACCAGCTGCCCAAAGCGTGCAAAAGGGCGGCGGAACAGCAGAGAGGCCAGTTTGGGGGAACATGGGGAGAGGGACAAGGACAAGGCCTGATAGCAGGCTGGTGGAGAGACGCGCCGGCTGGACCTGCAATGTCCGCAGAGCGGCCATACCTCACGTCTATATCGGCACAAGACGTGCACTTTGTGATACTCTCCTCACAGAGTTGCTATTTTGTTTCAACGGTTACAAACACACGGCATGCTCAGCTGCTCACGACATAAACTAGTACCGCCATGACAAGCCATCTACGACCCTGGGGCAAAGCATAATCGAATCGAGGCAAGCCACGGCCCGTCCAGCGCCTCTTCTTATCCGGACGTTCTGCTTCGCTACAGGTCGCTGTCAGCCACGGCTTGCGATTATTTCCGCGTACAAGCGCTTGTACACGTACATACAGGTGTAACGCCCGAACATGGCAGCTATTCTGCCAACAGGAGGTCAGAAGCTGGTGGAATCTGTCTAGCTGAGACGGCGCGCGGGAATGTCCCGACACCAAGTTCTGCATGTACCTGTACCTGTACTTGCACGTATGTATCACTTCTCGACGACTCTCTGCAGACAAGGAACCGCTCAGAATATCTCGACCAGGTCAATAGCTCTCGGGATTACTGAGGATTCCCCTTCCAGGTAGGGAGACATGGTTGCAATTCCTATTTTACAATGCCTGTAGCATCGCATCCCATCAGCTCGTCAGCATCGCCTATCGAATCGCAATGCCCGAATGGGAGTGATGCAGAAGAATCAGACATTGAGTGAATACGCCGTGAGCCAGCGTATCTCTACCCAATGACTGAACCAATCTCCAGTCCTTCAGTCGAAGGAACAAAAGACGCAAATTCGCCGGCAGACTAATAAGCTGGATATGCACGTTGGCTGCTCGTGTGCCCGAGGCGCCGATCAGCCACACACACACACACGATGCAGTTGTTGCCGTCAGGAATCCCCCTGTCTCATGCATGCAGCAGTTCTTGGTGTGATGGTGATGATTCAAGAGGGGCCAATAAGTCATGGCCCCTGTCGAGACTCCACGCAGCAGGGATCTGACGTGCCGCTTCTCCCCCAGTCGATGTGGACAAGCACTTTTGCTGGGCGATTGTTCCCCGAGATGGCGGGACGGACAAATCTTCAGCAAGTTGTGGGCTTTGGGCTATTACGGACTCCGAGATGTGCAGTATTACGAGTACCTTTCTTGGTCAGCTCCTTGGAAGAGGCATTCGTGCCTTGTGGCGTTTCGATGGCGTCTGCGTGAGGAGAAAAGATGGTGGTGTGGCCGTTGTGGGATGTACCTGTACTGTACATGCATGAACCGGCACATCACCGAGGAACAAGGCCACAAAAAGACGGAAAACAAGAGACGCCTTTTCATGTGAAAGTTGGAGAACCTCCAACCCTCCAGCACGAGAGCGTACAAGAGCTGGAACTACTAGTAAGAAGATTGCATCCCGGACCAGCGTCGACTCAGCTCCCACTGCCTCCAGCCCATGCCGTCATTGCTTGTCCTCGGAGTCAGTCTTGACCTCTTCTGGCACTCTCCCCCTTCCCTCCTCCTCCTCCTCCCACCACCTTTCTGGGCTGGGCTGGGCCATTCTGGGTCTTCCCTCGGCATCAAACAAGAGCTTGTGCTCAATCGTCTCTGTCGAGTCTCTTCTCCTCTCGGGTGGAATTGTCAGCTCGCAATTGCGCCTCCTCTCCATCAACTGCTGTACGAGTCACTAGTCGATCTATACGTGGAGGCCCGGACCACCCCCGCGCGCCCATCTCTCGCCTCCGCATTGTTCTGACCTCGGGACGAGCCTCTCATCTGAACGCCCGAGCTTCTGATCGTCGGCTTGTGAAAGCTGGGGAAAAGCCGTGCTTCTGGGGGCCTCTACAGTAGCTCGCTGTCGTCATTCCCGATTCCCAGATTAACGGATACGACGTGTCAACGTGTTCGTGAGTCCGTGACCCTCGAACTGGGGAATCTGGGGGGCTGCCGAAAGGTCCATAACCCAAGATCGCAGCCGTCTGGGGAAGCTTGGCGTTGCTGCCGGCACGATTCAAAGACGGCGGTTCAAGTTGACCTTGTCCGAGTCGTTGCCCCGTGCAAGGCTTGCTTGCTTGCTTGAAGCTGGGGCGTGTGCCTCTTGGCGTGCCCATTCATCCGGTTTCTTTTGTCTGTCTGGCTGAGCTCTGCATGCGTCAATCTCCCGCTACAACGCGACAAGATGCTTCAGCAGAATATCCTCAACACCAGCAGAGACTGGGAAGAGATCAAGCCCGACTATGATCCGGAATCCATCAAGGAGTCGAAAGGATATGCCATATGGAAGGCAATTCCCCATACCCCCAAGCACAAGCGCTACATTGGCCGACTCGTGAACGCGCTCTCCAAGATACCCGTTGCCTTTACAGTGGCTGAGAAGCTGCGCCCGACGTCGTATCTGGATGGCCTTCGGGGCTTCGCCGCCTTTCTCGTCTACTGGCACCACCACGAGCTTTGGGTCCACGGCTGGACGAAGCAGAACTCCATCTTCGAGAACGGCTTCGGGTATGACGGCAAATACTACATGGCCGCGTTTCCCGGCATACGCAACTTCTTCACCGGCGGACACTATGCCGTCTCGACCTTCTTCATCATATCCGGCTACGTCCTCTCGCTGAAGCCCTTGAGCCTTGTGCAGGCGGGCGAGCTCGCGAAGCTGGGCGACAACCTCGCATCGGCCTTTTTCAGGCGGTGGCCACGACTCTACATCCCCATCATCGTGGTCGTCTTCACTTACATTACGCTATGGCACATGGCCGGCATGTGGATTAACGGCATGAATCGGGCGGAGAGCTGGTCGGACGAGGTCGTGTCCTTGTATCGAGAGTTCAAGAACTTTAGCTTCGTCTTCAAGGAGGGAGGCGTTCCCTGGCTGAGCTACAACTTCCACCTGTGGTCCATTCCAGTCGAGTTCAAGGGCTCCATGGTCGTCTATGCCTCGCAGCTGGCCTTGTCGAGGAGCTCCAAGGCGGCACGACTCTCGTGCGAGGCCTTTTTGGTCTTTTACTTTATGTTCATCGCAGACGGCTGGTACTGCGCCATGTTCTGCACGGGCATGCTGCTCTGCGACCTGGACTTGCTGGCCAACAAGGGCGAGCTGCCCGTGTTCCTGGCCTGTCTCGAGCCGGCCAAGGACTTCATCTACTACCACCTCCTCGCCTTTAGCCTCTTCCTCGGCGGCATCCCCAGCGAGAACACGGAGGTGCAGCACCTGCAAAAGAGCCGCGGCTGGTACTACCTGTCGTTGCTCAAGCCCCAGGCGGTCTTCGACTACAAGTGGTTCTACCTGTGGCTGGCGGCCACCTTCTTGGTCGCGTCCATCCCGCGCATCACCTGGCTGAAGCGGTTCTTCGAGACCAAGTTCTGCCAGTATCTGGGACGCATCTCCTTTGCGCTCTACATGGTCCACGGCCCGGTGCTCTGGACGCTGGGAGACCGCATCTACGCCGCCGTCGGCTGGCGGACGGACGAGCATCTGCAGCGCATGCCGCACTGGGTCGACAAGCTGCCGCTGCCAAAGTCGGGCCCCCTGGGGCTCGAGGTGTCGTTTCTCGTCCCGCACCTGGTGCTGCTGCCGCTGACGCTGGCGCTGGCCGAGGCCGTGACGCGGTGGGTGGACACGCCGAGCGTCAGGTTCTGCTCGTGGCTGTATCACAAGACGTTGGGCGGATCGGATCCGGTGCTGGCGAAGCAGGCCAGGGCGTGATGCAGGCAGAAAGGGGGAAGCTGGATGCTAGTACTCGTCGGAATACGACGTTGCTGCATGTGTGTTTGATTGCAGTTGCGCATGGATGGGTGGCTATTACAGCCTGGTACAAGCCTTGTAGGATTTGGCACTTTAGACGGATGTATATACACACAGGATCTGGCGTAACGGAATACCTGACGACTATAATTCAGCGGAGATTTGTCTTGAAAGCTGACATGTAGGCTGGCGCATTCGAGGGATTGTGCCAACAACACGAACCAGGGCGAATGTCACCATCGGAGATGTCACTTGGATCAAGTGTCCCACTATCGAATTTCTCCATATGTTCATTCTGTTCCAATATCCTACGGCCAGCTGGAATTGTCCTCTCCCATTATATCTCACTTTGTTGCCTTTCCAAGACTGGCAGCAACTCATCAAGGCTTCTCATTCATCACTGCGACTTGATCAAGCACATAAACCATGACAGTGACGAGTTTCTTAGCAAAAGTATCTCCGAGGTACCGAGGCTTTGTTGGCGCTTGTTCTTGTGTTGGTTCCTGATGTGGCTGCACCTTAATTGCGCCAAGTCTTGTTGGTCAACTTATTTATTATTCGCCGCAGCCGACGAGCGATGGATGGATCTCGTCAATCTGCTTGGCTGCTTTGGCGCTGCAGTCAGGTACGAGTACTGCATACATGCCTAATAGTAAGTAGATGATTAGATGCGCTTGGCAGGATTGATCTGTTGTAGATTCGGAGCGGTGATGGAAGTACAAACAAACACCATGCTGTCTGTCACCACCATCAAGAGGTATTATCAAGGTAGAGACGAACTGTTGTAGGTCCTGTAAGTGTACAGTATTCCACTAAACCCTCGTCATCATCACAGTACCATCCTCCAATCCATGTCCTCCTCTACAGTATACCTACTGTACCGTAGTAGACACACCCGCTGGCCTCTCCTTTTCACTCTCTCAACCAAAAATCCTCCCGCCCCAAAATCGAAATTATCCAAAAGCTCACCTCAACGGCCATTTGCCCCGATCCAGCACAAGCGCCTCTTGATCCTTTCGTTCCCCCACGGGCTTCCCTTTTGCCGATCAAGTCGCGATCGACATGACAGGGGACCTAATCGGGGATCCCTGCAAGGCGCAAAAAAAACCGTCCCCCCCTCCCTCGAATCTGTTTTTTTTTTTTCTGATGGTGGAGGAGGGCACTTCTGTTTTGTCGCGCTTGACAAGAGATTGGCGTGCGGAGGTGGGCTTTTTCTCTGTGTTTTAGTGGCTTTTTGGTGGGACGCCTGGGCCAGAGGTTCGTTTGCGCGGAGGTACAGGTACATTGATGGATTAAACTGAACTGAACTGAAGTTGGTGTGTGTTGCGAGGTTCGGAGGACTGGAGGGTGTTTGGGGGCTGGAATACATTGGATCAATACCTGGGTATGTGGGATGGCATCGTTCCTCGGCATGTGGTTGCTTGCACATGACAATGATTGTAGTCTTCATCTTGCTCTGTTTCTGGTTTCCAGACTGCTATTAACGCGTATGATTTGTCCCATTGTCGAGCTGTTTGTTGTCCTCTCATCAGATAAGGTAGTCAACAGTCAAGGCCATTAACAGATGCATCCCGGCACTGCTTTTGCTCCATTGCGGTGTCCACTGCGAATGGGCAGGACTTGTCCATCCTTGATCGAAAAAGAGCTCGCCTCGGCTTGCCCCTCTTCGGATAACGACACCAACGTGGTAATTCCTCTACGCTTGGTCTCGTAATATCCATGGATCAGCACTCGCTAGGAGCTACATAGATTACCTGCTTGATAGTCAGAAGAAAGAAAAAGTCTCGTGAGGCTTTCTTTGGCTGTGAGCAGCAATGATACTGCTACTCCTACGAGTACATGCGTCCAGTCTACAACACAGCTGGCCCAGCCCTGACATCATTGCTCGAATCGACCACTGCGATCGTCCATATCACTTCAAAGCCCGTGTCCTCGTTGCGACTTGGATAACCTCGACCTGCCATTGGCCAGAGTCTAGACAACGCCGCCGTTAGTTGAAGGCCTTGACCGCAGAATCAACCGGCGAAGCCCCTGCATGCCGGGAATCCTTCTTCCTGCAAGCTTACAGCGTCACATCGCCGCGTCTTGACCACACGGCAGAACCTCGACCATCGAGGGTGTGGCCCGGCTCATCTTCATCTGACGTCTTTATCGAAGCCATATTATTCGGTATACTTTTCTTTGACAGCCGCGCTATAACGGGCGTCAAACACACACACGCACACACACAGCGTCTGTAATCGGGGCCTCTTTTGGTCGATGACGTCCCCGTCTGGCATAGCTTGGCCCTACGTTGCATCTCCTGCGCTCCTCTGAGTATCAAGACAGTGCCCGACGGCGCTTTGCCTCGATCCAAGCAAGGTTCTGCCTTGAGATATTCTACACGGAGACTTTCAGCGAGCCGCGCCTGAGACACTTCCGGCTAGGCACCTTTGAGTTATCCATCGAAGCCACACTCAAGCCTCGCGCTCAGAGCTTATTCCTCTCCCTCTTCACCTTGGCGTTACCGAGCCCTGCGAGCTTGCGCGGCCCAGAAGCTCTGCAATTTTTCTTTGTACAATTAGTCTTAGCGAGTCATCCTCCTCTCCCTTCACCGAGCAAGAAGCAGTTCCCCTGCTGCTGCTGGCTCAGGCGTGGAAGCCGTCCCCCTGTCACCCCGGATTGAACACGCCAAAGCCACATCTGATCTCGGGCATCTCCAGGCCAGCAGCTGGCTGCAAGGGCCTTTGCGATGCTCGCCAGAGACTTCAAGCGGCTGTTGCTTGTCGTGGTGCCTATTATCGTCATTTTCTGCACCATCCTCAATTTCTATCAGCACACGCCTATTGTTCCATCCAAGGTCAACGAATGGATCTCGGACAGACTTGACTCCAATCAAGGGAAAGGGGGTGCCGAGTCAGAGCATGAGCAGGAGGCAGAGGTGCCCATCAGCTTCGGGCATTCAGAGTCGTCGTCTGAAAAGGCTTCCAAGGATGGGAACCCTACAGCCGCAAATGGTCCCCCGCCGCGGCCTCCATTGAGCAATACGTCCAATCCGCTGGACATCCAGGCCTCCCACCAGGAGATATTCTCGGTGTCGACCCCTGATAGAAAGTACTTTCCCATTGACTTTGCCGGGTTGCTCAATGGGATGAACCCCAACATCATCCCCCATCCCACGCTGGCCAATACCTGGATCGTGGTGGCACAGCTGGTGCGGAGCGCAGAAGAGCAGACCGTCTACTTCACAGAACTCGTCTGCAATGCCGTCTTCCAGGACGGTGTCTTGCGGTGCCTTGCGCCTCCAACAGCACTTCCTGTTGCACCCACACAAGGCAATAACTGTCAAGGCGACCTGGCCTTCTTCGGTCTCAACGTTGGCCCTCACGATGCCCGCGTTCTGTACGGACCAGAGAGCCCGTATATCGTGTACGGGTCGAACTCGCAGTTCACTTGCTTTGGCCAGTTTATCCAGGACTTTCGCCAGCTCGTCGACTGGGGAGTCCAAGAGACTGGCCCAAGGGATTTCCTCACAGGCACAGAGCTGCAACGTCCCCCGCCATGGGGTGCGATTGAGAAGAACTGGTTCCCGTTCTGGGATCCGGCCGGCCAGATGTATGTCCACTACGACGTTGCGCCCAAGCGAGTCTTCGCTCGAGCCCAGCCCGACGGTTCCGTCAGCGTCAATCTCGCGGTGCTTACCGAGGCCGAAGACGACAAGTGCCTCGCAAGATACATGCCCAAAGCAGACAGCGGCCTCGAATCGGTCCATCAAGCAACCAATTCTCTCAAGGTCACCATGTGCAAGCGGTCCGACGCAGCTTGCGTGCCGAACAAGGACAACACCTTCATCTTCACCATCTGGCAGCACAAGACTTTTTACAACTTCCACGGCGTCTACGAGCCGTACGTCATGCTCTTCCAGCAGGAGGGGCCTTTTGCCATACACGCCGTGTCGAAGCGGCCCCTTTGGATCCACGGACGGCAGCAGCACTTGGACCGGCTCACGTCGGACATGTTTTACGTCACGTCGATTGCGTGGAAGAGGGCTGGCCTGCGGTATCACGGGTACTTGGATGACGAGCTGTTTATTGGATTTGGCATCGAGGATAAGGCGTCTGGGGCGATTGATGTTGTGGCTGAGGAGTTGATGGCGGGACTTGGGCTTTGCAGCGAGGCGTAGGATTGGGCGCAGTATACCCGGTGACGGGATCTTGAATGGACTTGTCTGTGTTTTCTTGTTTTTCACCCTTTTATCCTGTTTCCATCCATATACTTGATTTGGCCTTCATAGTTGGTGTATTGGATCGTCGACAACACAAACGGAGAGGTCCTACGAAGAGCATAATGATCAACATCAGCTTAGATATCAAGCGCACAATAACATCAACATCAAATGAAAGGCTGCGAGCATTTTATCGATACAACACCCTCGAATTCTTCCATCCCCCAGCATGCCTCGAAAGGGGGAGATGCAATCCTTTATTTCCCCTCGATGCCCCTCGTCATCTCCAATAAGGGGAAGCCGCTTAAACGTGTATGTAAGCTGCGCCACAGGGTCCCCCTTTTGCCTAGCACCTCCTAGGTCTGCCTGTGGCTTTGCAGTGACGTCCTGGCCGCCAATCGATGAGGCTGTGCAGCTCCAATATCCTTTTCGAGTCCGTGCTGGCAGCGCCTTTGATTGAACACGCCGCATTTCCCCCGTTTTCCGCATGTGATTGGAATCTCAGATCGAGACCAAGCAACAACGACAGCTAAGCTTGTTGACAGTAACCTGCTCTCTCTACGGCAAATCATACCTGAGGCAGAGAGCAACAGAGCAAGGCTGCCAACGGAACCCAAAGCGGCGTCGAGCCTGTGACCCGGAGCTGCAGCAGCCATGGCGCACCTCGCAGCCTCCAAGCTGCCCTATCGCGACATCAACCTCAGGGTCACCAGCGATGCCTACACCTTCACGTCGCCCTCGTCGCCCGATGCGCCCTCCCTCGTCATCGACCGCCCCATGGGCGACATCCGCCTGGTCCAGGGCGGCCTCAATTCGACCAAGCGCGCGACGCGTGTGTCGAGCATCCCGGGCATCCTGGGCATCATCCAACTGCCTCTAGGTCCGTAGCACACGCAGTTGCTCCCCCCTCACCTGTCCAGCTCTGAACGATTCCCTAACGATCTCTTGATGTGTCTCACAGACAAGTATGTCATCATCATCACCAAGGCCAAGCCCATGGGCCGCCTCAAGGGCCAGATGGTCTACAAGGTCCTCTCGACCGACATTCTCCCTATGCGCGAGCGCCAGATCCACGATCCGGACGAAGACACCTTCATCAACCTCCTCAAGACGTTCCTCGCGCAGGCGCCCCTGTACTTTTCCTACTCCATCGACCTCACAAACTCGATCCAGCGCCAGTCCCAGGCCGACGTCTCCCGCCCCCTATGGCTGCGAACGGACGACCGCTTCTTCTTCAACAAGCATCTGCAGTCGGAGCTCATCAAGTTCCGGACCGCCGGGTCCCGCAGCCAGCCCGGCTCGCAGCCCGCTACCGATCCCTACATCCTGCCTTGCATATTTGGCATGTTGGAGATTCGGCAGACCACGTTCAAGAGCACGCCCCTGACGCTCATCCTGATTTCGCGACGCTCGCGATACCGCGGTGGCACTCGATTCTTCACCCGAGGCGTGGACGACAACGGCCATGTTGCCAACTACAACGAGACGGAGCAGATTGTCATCCTCAACGACAGCAGCACCGGGCTGGGGGGCTTCGCCGGCAGCAGCGACATGCAGAGCGGCAAGTTTGGCGCGGCGGCGGCCCAGGAGGTGCAGATCCTGTCCTACGTCCAGACGCGAGGCAGCGTGCCGACCTTCTGGTCCGAGGTCAACGACCTCAAGTACACGCCCAAGATCCACGTGCGCAGCACCGACGCCGCCCTCGCCGCCTCGGCCAAGCACTTTGAGGAGCAGATCCGCATCTACGGCGACAACTACCTCATCAACCTCGTCAACCACAAGGGCCGAGAGTCCAAGGTCAAGGAGTCGTACGAGCAGATGACCAAGGCCCTCCTGACCATGCCCAAGGAGCGGCGAGAGGCCGATCGCCTGACGGACGAAAAGTTCACCGAGATCCAGCCCGGCTCGAGCCGCCAGCAGTTTGACCGCCTCCACTACGTCTACTTTGACTACCACACCGAGACGAAGGGCATGCAGATGCACAAGGCCCACGCCATCGTCGACAGGCTCCGCGACGCCGTCGACGCTCAGGGCTACTTCCGCGGCGTCGACATGCCCGGCAACGACGGCCGGATCGAGGCCCGCAGCCTGCAGACCAGCGTGATGCGCACAAACTGCATGGACTGCCTCGACCGCACAAACGTCGTCCAGAGCATCTTTGCGCGGCACATGCTCGACCGCATGCTGCAGGACCTGGGCCTGCTCGCCAAGGGGTCGACGTTCAAGGACGAGGATCCCGCCTTTGAGTTCCTCTTCCGCAACATCTGGGCCGACAACGCCGACGTCGTCTCCTCGGCCTACTCCGGCACCGGCGCCATGAAGACGGACGTCACCAGGCTGGGCAAGCGCACGCCCATGGGCGCCCTGCAGGACGGCCGCATCGGCGTCACGCGGTGGTGCCTCAACAACTTCCTCGACGGGCCCCGCCAGGACGCGTACGACCTGTTCCTCGGCGTCTATCAGCCCGGCGAGGCCAACGTCGGCACGAACCTCATCTTTGGCGACCGGCGGCCGGTCCTCATCCAGGCGATTCCGTACATCCTCGCCTTTAGCGTCTTCATCGTCCTCGTGGGCATTTTCACCAGGAGGCCTCCCAACTCGAGCGTCATCCCCATGCGTCTCTTTATCCTCTTTTGGTCCAGCGTGGCGGCCTGGTGCTTTCACTTTATCTGGACGCACGGCATGCTCTATGTAAGCAGAACAACACCCTCAATGAATCCGTTCCCTATAAGGAGTCGAGGCTAACATATCTCTGTTCTGCAGGTCAACTGGCCGCGTCTGAACCCTCTGCCCTACGCCGTCGATGGCTTCACTGAGAGCTACTCGAAAGCCAGAAAGGACCCCGTCATTGGGTCCCTCGTTGCTCGACACGAGCGCGGAATGAGCACCGCTCGGTTTATCAATGCGGAGGAGGGTAAGAAGAGGATTGAGTAGAGGCATCATCGCAGGGGCGTCTTGGAGGAGGATTCTTCGGGCTTTCTTCGTTTTACGCCATTTTTCCGTAACCCCCCTTTCCTGTTTTTCTTTTTCTCCCGTGTTCCTTTCGCCGCTGTTAGACTTTTTCGCTTGCAGAATGCAAGCGTTTATACATGTAATTACTCCAGTTGCCGTCATCAGACGCGAGAAAACCCTGCTAGAGTGTTTTTTGTCCTCTAGATTCTTTCTATCTGTTCTTCATCATCGTTGTCTGAATTCTACATGACGGATGACGAGGGCCGTTCTACGTAAAAGATTTGAAGGGGGATAAAGAGCTGCCACGGGTTCTTTTGCTCTAGATAGAGTCAGAATACTACTAGATTAAGACAGATTACTCTTTTCTATTACCCTTTCACCTGTTCTCTAGTCTCGTCCTTAGGCCTGTCTTCCTTTAGGGTGAGATGGGATGTGTGAGTTGGGATATCAGGGAGAGATAGGTAGCTTATATCATATAGATACCTATATCTAAAACTCCCGATATCCTTTAGACACCACACTTCCTTAATGTTCTCCTCTTCTGACAGGATGAATGCTTATCATGAAGAAGACAAGGTAGTACTCCGTAAATCAAAATTACAAGCACGGGTACTAGACCGGGAGAACCATCAATGAGGGCGATATATATATATATATATATAAGGTATATAAAGGTATATTATTATTGTAGCTACCTTCACTCCATGGCTATGCAGCTCGTCAGGTTGAAAGATATTTTTACCAGCCAACACCGAAACAGAGACGCATATAAACTAACTAAACATGTAGAACGGTAAAATAAAACTTCGGGGTATCGTATCAGACAGAAAGGAGATTATCTGAAGACATGGAAGAAAAGAGGAAATATAAAACAGAAAGGTTAAGAAAGAGAATAAGAGGAGAAGGATACATCGGTGTTCTGATAATGGTGATGTAGTGTTCAGCGCACATGACTGTCCATACAAAGATAATATAAGAGGCGAAAGAGAATAACAACCCCACGGCGAGGAGAAATCAGAAGAGGCGGGAAATACAAGAGCAGTGCGGAAAGGCAATCTCACAGCCAAAGAAGCCACTTGACCCCGCGCAAAACACCCTTGCCAACACCAAGGACCACCCGCAAGATCATCACCATCAACCACACATACCACATGAAGCCCACGAGCAGCCACTCGACCGTGAGCCACAGCCCGCGCCGCAGCCAGCGGAACCTCCGCCGCCGCGTCCGCAGCATCTTGTCCATGGTGTCGATGACGTGCTTGATCCTGAGCGGCTGGCCCAGCATCAGGTCGCGGCTCGTCTCGTCCGCCTCGTCGGCCGCCTTGCGCGCCAGCTCCGACAGGTCGTCGGCCACCTGCGTGCGCACCTCCCAGACGCGCGTCCGCAGCTCCTGCGCCGTCTTGTCCCGGAAGTAGTCGGCCGACGACTGCCAGCGCTGGCCCCACGTCTGGATCGCCGTCGCCAGCGTCCGCGCCGCAAAGGGGTACAGGTCGCACGTCGCCACCTGCTGCTTGTGCAGCTGCAGCGTGAGCTGCGCCTGTTCGGGCGTCAGCCGCGCAATGTCCGACCACGGGATGCCGCCGGGCTCCGTGAGGTAGGCTTCCTTTCGCGCGAGGCGCTCTTCGCTGAAGGGTATGTGCGGCTCGTTTGCGCGCCGGCGCAGCTCCATGGCCTTGATGCCGGAGCTGAGTATCAGGGTTCGCATTCGGGCGGCCTCGCGCTTCGACAGCTTCACCTGGCCAGGCATTCCACGATCCACAATCGACCAGTGCTGGCCCGGCAGTCGTCCGTGATGGTTGTCCTTGTCGCTGAGCGAAACGGCGGAATTCATGCGCCTATCCACAGTATCGGAGAGGTGGTTGTTCAGTAGGGATTCAGACTCGGAGACGTCCGCCGATTCTCCCGGCCGAGCTCTGTGGACCATGGGCGAGGACGCAGATGACGAGGCGCTTCGGATCTTGATCATCGGAGGCTTCAGCTCATCACCACCACCAGCCCGACGACCATTTGCCGAGCCATCGGCAGCAGCAGGCTTGTCACCACCATTGGCGTGGCGGTAATCCGGCATGCGATGGAACTGGGGCATAGAATCGAGAAAGTGCTTGGGCTGAGGCTGCTGCTGCTGCTGCACCTCTTGAGCCCTGGTGGAGGGTTTCCGCGACAGAGTCAACGGAGTCGTCTTTCGCCCTCGGACCTTTTCGCCGTCTGATTCATCCGTCGTATCAAGGTCCTGCGCCTCGCCGGGCCCGTCCTTCTTCCGTATCATGTCTCCCAGCTTTGAGACACCGCCACGGAACACATTGTCGATACGGGGCGCCTTGAACATGCCACGCAGCCCGACGCCCTCGTCGCCTCGAATACGCGCGCTTCCCGTGTTGCGAGCACTTTTGCCGCTGTCTGTTCCTGACAACGGCTTTCCAACAGGGCTGGCTTCACGCCTGCCCACGTCAGAAGCAGAGCCTGAACGCGCCAGCTTCTCGCGTTTCGACAATCGGCCTTGTCTGTCGTCTTCACCATCATCGGAGTCGTCAATCTTGTCTCGGATGATGGACTTGATCTTGCTAAAGGGGTTGCGGGTGGGAGACGCCGATCGGCTCCAGGGAGGCGAAGGATCAAGGCTGGCGACCGACTCGGACTTGCCGATGCGGACCGGCATCATCTCTGGCGAGTTGGGAAACGAAGATTGTTTGCTTGGAGACAAGGAGTAACGGTTGACGTCCAGGCTCTGGCGTTTTGGAGAGGCATGCTTCAGCTTCTCCAAGATCGCAGATTTGCGCTCCGAGTCGCTGAATTCCGCCATGGATCCTGTACGGCTGGCGAATCGAGACGGGGGCTGCGAAGTTCGTTTCAAGTCCTGCGCATCGACGCTGTGGTCATCGGCACTCTCATTGTGCGCCAAGGCCCTCTCTTCAAGCTCTCTCTCGCGTGCCTCTTTGGCCACCATTTCCAGCATTTGCTTTTGCAGCAGGTCGTTGGAGTTGCTCGAAATGGTTCCTTTGCGAGTAGGCTTCGACCTCCTCTTTGGCTCGCTGTCGTTGTCGCTATCTGAATAGTCAGATCCGGAATCCTTCTTGTGCCGCAGTAGATCGTGGCCATGCGAAGCGCTTCCGTGCCGGTGGTGGAAACCCTTGATATTCTGTAGCTTCTGCTTGGCTCGCTCCTTTGCACTGCTGTGAGACAGCTCTGAGCGAACTTTGGCTAGCCCAAACTCCTTCCCTTCAGTAATAGTTTCGGTTACATCGACGTCTCTCGTTGTAAACGGAGAGATCTTGCTGCTCCCATCGTCCATTTCTCGTGACAGAGGCCTGCTCAGGTCGGAAGCCGGAGGCGGGAATATCTTGCGCCAATGGCGGTCCTCAATGAGATACTTGTGTCCGTTCTGCTCCAGCCAGTATGCATCGGCAATCACGTCGCAGGGCTCCAGATACCAGTCCACCCTAGGCCGTCGTGACCTCGCTACCGCTTCAGCAGGTGTGTTCTGTACGTCTGACTCTTCGGCATATTGATAAGGGGGAATAGTTGGTCTTTCGTCGGGAAGTGAGGTGCCGGCAAGGGACATTTGTTGATATACCGAATCAACCCACAGCCTGACGGCCTCAACATCGCTGAATCCCTGGCGCTTTCCATCAATGACCTTCCTCTCACGCGCCCGCACCTTGCGATTCCGGATGTACTGCAGTGGGTTGTATTGCCGCCCCAGTGGTATAGCAGACGGCTGAGACCCCCAAGTCTGGCCAGGAGAATCCGGGCCGCTACCCGACAGCGGCCTCTCGAGGCCCGGCTGCAGGGGAGGCAGCACTTCGAGCAGCCGCCTGTACTGCGCCCACAGCTCGAGATGCACCTTTGCCTTCTGGGCTCTGGCCAGGGTTGACGGAGAGAACTGCCAGCGGTATTGCGGATCGAGAGGGGACTCGAACGAGGTCTGAAAGGTGCCGCTGCTCCTCGAGCCAGGAACCATGGCTCCAGAGGATGCCTCTTGGGCAATGCTGGGCGGTTCGGTCCGCGAGGCCTTGCGCTGCTGCTGGAGATGGTGTCGGATGTTATTCGAAGCCGACGCGTCCGGTATAGGAGCGAGGCGCGGAGGGGCGACCGTCCGAGAAGCACTCCGTCGAGCGGCAAGACGGCGAGACTCGCTCAAGCTGAGCGCCATGTTGACGATCTGGGTGGGATCCAGGTCCGGCGTAGCAGGCGGCTCTTGGTGGTGCGCATCAGGGAATCTCCTGTCATCAGCGGAGTGGCCGGTGCTCGGGGGGGAGTTTGCAGCCTCTCCTCCAGGTCGCCGGCTGGGTGCAGCCGTCTGCCGCATGCCCAGGTCGAGGACAGGAGCAGGGCCAGAGGCGGGCTGGAAAGCCGCAGGGCCTGGGGC
The DNA here is from genome assembly GCA_023628735.1 of Trichoderma sp. PF4103. Classification (NCBI taxonomy): domain Eukaryota; kingdom Fungi; phylum Ascomycota; class Sordariomycetes; order Hypocreales; family Hypocreaceae; genus Trichoderma; species Trichoderma sp. PF4103. Next base: position 255,956 of record JAMAKC010000035.1, on the reverse strand, counting down.
CTGCGAGAGGGCGGTCCGCTGTCGACGAGATCGCACTCCTCCAAAGGCATCGTGTAGCAGGAACCCTCCACCCAGACGGCCCTTGTGCTTCTTATGCGCGCGATCGTCTCGATGTCCGGCTCCGTGTCCGTGACCATGCTCATGTCCATGTCCGTGTCCGTGTCCGTCGTCTGCATGCGAAGAGCTCTCGCGATGTCCAGGACTCACAGCGTCGGCATCGGCGTCGTCGTCATCGTGAAACAGGTCGTCCGGGGAAAAGGCGTCGTCTCGCTGGCTGGTGGCATTGCCGGCCCTGCCCATCTCGTAGCTGCTGTTTGGCCGCCGCTCAGGCGTCGCAGGGCCATCCCGCTGTCCGTCTCGAGCTGCCGAATGGTGCCCTGCGGACCGAGGCGCAGGCATGTGGTGATCTGCCATTGCTTGGGCGCCGGCTCATAGTCGCCAGTGAGCAGCCCGTTTCTCTGCTATCAGGTTGCTCGTTTGCGAATCCCGTTCTGCTATTGGAGGATCGAGGACATCGGAATCATGGCGAGGAGGCTCTAACTCTAGGAAAGGGAGAAGAGGGGAGAGATTGGAAGATAGTGAAGCGCAAGGGAGATGGAACACGCAATAGGGGGGCCGTCTAAGGAGGGGTGCAAGTTCCACTAGGGATGAGAAACGAAACAGGACAGGCGAGGAAATGACAAGAGAAAAAGGCCGTTTGGCGATGCGCAACAAAAGACGGGAGGCACAAGGAACAGGTGCGAGAGTGAAGCTGAGCGCCCACTCTACTCTAATACGCGACAAGAATCCCTAGCATCTACCATCCAATGTATTAGTTACAGCACTTGTTAGCAGCAACCACCACCGAAGATGGCACAAGAGGAAACGACCTCAAACCACCTAAGCCTTAGAGTTGCAGCCCTTTTCCAACTTTAATTCGCAGCAGAGTTTCGCCTCATTTGCAGCCGAGAACCGCAAAACCGGCACGGGAAACGAGGCGCAGCGCAAGCCAACCTTTTCGCTGGACGCGCAACTCGCTTGTATCTCCGAACCCGGCTGAAGCTCGGACTCGTCGTGAAATTTGACTTTGAAACATGGCTTTTGATTGTCCCTGCGATGCGAGGCCCGGTTTTTATTTGCTTTGAGGTGGCATGTCATGGCTGGTTGTGCATGTGACGATGGGGTATGAGAAGATACTACCCAGAATAAGTTATTGCACGAGTTCTTGGTGGTGATCATGACGACGACGATGTTCTGGCGAATCACAAGGAGAGGCAAGCGCAGTCATGCACGGTGATGTTATGCCCCCATCAATCAGAAGCCTATCTGCACCAGATGTCATCCATCCTATCTGGGCAATTTATCCTTGATTCTACATGTTTCTTTGATTCCTTGTCAGTCGCATCTATCATACATATATCCATCATACATACATACAAATCTACAATATCAGGCAGCCATCACGGTGCCCAACAAGGTCATGAAGCAGCATCGGGATGAGCTGCCACAACATCTTCGCATCGTCCACACAATCCGTCCTCCTCTTCCGCAGCATATCTCCAGCACCGAGAACATTTGCTCTGCTTCGGCGGCAGAACATGCACAACGCCCTGCATGCCGTCCACTGTAAACTCCTTGCTATAGACCCAGTCATGGCTCTCGGATGAAAGAGGGGCGTTCAGCTCGACAGACGATACCACAAACATGGCATCCAGCTCGTCTAGGTATTTCTCCAAAACGGTCGCTAAGCGGTCATCCGTGACGGAAACGTTCAAGGAACACTGCAGGGAGCTGCCGAGTGCCTTTGACTCTCTGCCTTGCTCCAGTCCCGCCTTAACTGCATCGTGTACGGCGGACAAGACGGGCAAGTCCCGTCGTAGCTGCGCCTGATCCAGCGTCAACCGGGCAGGATCAATAACAGGCGAGTTGTAAAGCTGTCGTGCTGGGTGTACAAATGACCTGCATGGAGAATTCCGTTAGAGAAAGACAGAGCACCACCAACGATCCCGTCATGTACGCAAACTTACGCATCTTCCGCCATCCACGATGGCCTGTGAGACCAGGCCTCTTCAACCAGCATCGGCGTAATCGGCGCCAGCATTCGCAGGAATCCGTTCAAGATGGGCACCAAAACACCGCCCCCATCACCACAATAGAGGCGGTCCTTCAGGGCTTCCAGGTAGAACGCCGAGAGATCGGTCGCAATCCATCGGTTAATCAGCCCGGTGGCCTTGTGGAACTCGTAGTTGCTGTATGCCTCCCACACCTGCGCCATGACATCCTGAAGCTGCAGGATGGCAATCTGGTCAAGCTTTGTCAACGGCGCCTGGAGCGCCGACTGGTGCAGTGACCCCAGCAGCATCTTCAATGTCGTCCGGTACTTGATCAGTGCATTTTGAATCGGCTGCAAGATGGACGCGCCCACAAGGATGTCCGACGTAAAGTCGCTGCTGGCAGCCCAGAGTCGCATGGCATCGGCACCAAGGGCATCGAATCGCTTGGTGGTATCGCTCCCTTTGGTCTTCAGGGGAGGCAGCAGTTTGCCCTCCATGATCTCGCTAGGACCAATAGTGTTGCCTAGAGACTTGGACATCTTCTTGCCTTGCGCATCGAGCGTGAAGCCATGGGTGATGAGTGTCCCAAAGGGAGCAGCAATGTCGGCTCTAGCTTTTCCATCTGCCTTTTGGGCTGCCACGAAAGTGAGCAGACTCGACTGGAACCAGCCTCGGTGCTGGTCAGAGCCCTCGAGATAGACATCGACGGGACGCCCAATTTCCGTCCAGCTGCTGCCGCTGTCGAACCAAACATCCATTGTATCAGTTCCACGCCGATATGTCCCTTTGAGCGATGGCGCGATCCATGCTGGGTCGTCTAGAGCATCGGAAAACCAGGCGTCCGAAGACTTTTGCTCCATGACAGATATGATGTGCTCGATGGATTCGTCCGTCATGACGGCGTTCCCGTTCTCATCATAAAGAGCGGGAATGGGCACGCCCCAGGATCGCTGTCGAGAAATGCACCATTCACTCCTCCCTTTGACGAAGCTCTCCAGGCGCGCCCTACCAGATTCTGGGACGAAGCGCACCTTGCTCAGCGCCTGCATGGCGTCTTCCTTGATGCTTTCAACGTCTGCGAACCATTGCGCCGTAGCCCGGATGACCACGGGTTTCTTCGTACGCCAGTCATACGGATACTTGTGTTCGAGCCTATGCGTCCAGAGCACATCTTCGCCAACCAGGTCCAGCACGGCCTGACTTCCGCCCTCGAGGATGGAAGGGGCCGAGGTCAGCTTCTCAGGATCGTCTGGATAGGCCTCGGCGGTGAAATGACCTTCGTCCGTGATGGGGGCAAACGCTTCGATGCCAAAGGCTGAGCAAGCTTGGTAGTCTTCTTGGCCGTGGCCGGGTGCCATGTGAACCAGACCAGTACCCGAGTCGGCAGAGACAAAATCAGCGTGAACAATGGGTTGCAAAGAGGAAGTGCTTCCCCTCAGCTTGTTCCGATACAGGAGACCCTTCAGTTTTGAACCAGGAATCGATTTCGCGATGACCGCTGCAGAGGGTATGTTCTTCTGAATGACCTCTATCCGGCTTTCTGCGACCAAAAGTCCGTCGTCTCCGACCTGCAGTACGGCATAGTCGAGCTCGTCGTGCGCAGCGATTGCCTTGTTAGCGGGAAGCGTCCAGGGGGTGGTTGTCCATATAGCAGCGTAGAGTCGGCCCTTGAACTCGCTCAAACCAGGAACTGAGCTCCAGTCCGACATGATGGGGAACCTGACATAGGCGGCAGTCGACACATGGTCGTCACGGTATTCCAACTCCGCCTCAGCCAAGGCCGTGCGGGACGACGGCGACCAATAAACCGGCTTGTGCTTGCGATAGATGAGGCCGCTGCGCACCATTTTCTGGAACACGCGAAGCTGTCTGATCTCAAAGGCTCGATCCATTGTCGTCCACTTGTTATCCCATTCGGCCATGACAGCAAAAGATTGGAACCCCTTCATCTGGTCCAGGATCGTCTTGCTCGCCAGGCGCCTGGCAGACTCTCGAATCTTGGGCGGGCTCAATCCTTTGGTGCCGCTCTCGCCGAGCGCCTTCATCTCAATGGGAAGACCGTGGCAGTCCCAGCTCGGCCTATACATGACCCTCCTACCAGCCTGCACCTGGATCCTGTTGATGATGTCCTTGAGGGTCTTGTTGATCGCATGGCCGGCATGGAGCGGCCCGTTGGCGTACGGCGGGCCATCGTGGAGTACGAACGGATTCTCTTGAGGCCTGTTGCTTGTCTGCCACTGGTAGAAGTTATCGGTACAGTCGCGTAGGAGATGCTGCTGCAGCTTTGGATTCGGCCGAGCTCTAGTTCTCGAGTTAGCGAGCTCATCAACAAGTGTCTCTTCTCTTCTGCGGCAGGGCTGGTTTACGGAAAGGTTGAACGGGGCAGCCTCAGCGTCGCTTTCCATGACTTTGACATGTTCGTACCAAGACCATGCCGGAGGGCTGGCGCGCTGGGCTCGGGCCTCAGGGGCAGAGTACGTTGTGAATTGGCGCTCTGCGAATTGCGATTCTAAAGGAACGCAGTTTTTTTTTACCAGTTGAAACCAAGCCTTGGAGATATCGCGACCATCAGATGCCCCGCGCCAGTTGCGATTGGGCGCTCCAATTGGGTCCCGTCTGGTCCCTAGGCGGAAGCTTACAGCGCCCTCAGGGCCCTGCTTTTAGTGAACGGCGCGGGGCATGTGGCTCCGAAGCCTGGGCTCGATTACATCACCGGCGAATGACGCTCGAGCTTCGACTCCAAATTCTCTTCAACATTCACGCTCTCACGATACATTCGTCTGGCAGGAAGTCAAGGCCAAGATGGCGCCCATACGCCGATACCTCAGAATTACAAAATACTCCGTTCTGGAGTGCAGGATATACCTGGACAGCCCGGCGCTGGCACAGTCATGGCTTCTCAACCCTCGCGATCCGATTCTTCCAAAGGTCATTGAAGCTATTCGGCCGCTCGTAATACCCAAGCTGCGTGAAGAAAAGGAGAGGGAGAGGAGTAAGAAGAAGAGCGCCAAGAAGAAGACAATCAAGGATGTCATCGTAAAAGGTACGTTTCCTCACCTTTTACCTTTTCTCGAAACAGAGGCCTGGTGGGCACGGCCTGAACGACGCATCTAACAGCCGGCAGACGACTTTGAGGTGTCCGTCTTCTTGATGGAAACAGACACGCGACACTCTCTTCTCTCAAAGCACAAGTTCTTCCGCGAAAAGGGCCCATCCGCCATGCAGTCCAACGCATCAAAGCTCATCGCAGAAACCAACGCGAACCCAATCGACGTAGAGGCCAGCGACTTTGCGCCAATCCGCATCGAGGAGGACAGTGACAACGAAGGCGTGGCGCTCGGCGACATCCCCTCTGCCAACACTCGCAGGCAAGCAAAGCGCCAAAGGAGCAATACCATTGATGAGGGCGACGACGACGAGTTCGAAGACGCCGGGGAGGATTCCGACTCGGTTGCCGATGAAGGTCCTGCCGGTCTCCAACCTATGCCCAAACGTCAGAGGGGCCTTGCGAACACGCCAGCAGAGTCGGAGGGTGGCTTTCACGACGAAGACGACTACAAGAAGAAGCTCGCAATGGACGTGTCATATGAGGGCTTTGCGATCTACGGACGCGTGCTCTGTCTGGTTGTGAAGAAGAGGGAGAACAAGCCGCAGCAGGCTCTCGGAGGCCAGGCCAAGATGGAGAATTGGATCACCTCAACACAGATACCCGTCGGCGAAGAGGCCTCATGACGACGCTAGGACAACTCGACCAGGACGGCGGTGTCAAGACCCGAACGGCAGTAGTCCATACTACTGCGTCTGCGCCCAAGCTGGAAATCGCACGGCTTGTGAATCCGTCTGCGCATCGCTATAGGCACGGCTTTCGCGGAAACAATCCGGATCAGGCCACGCATCACTACCTTGGGCAATCATCCCATCGCAGAGGCGGTGCAACCCAGTGTCGAACTCATGTGGTCCAAGTCGAACCATGGTATGCAAGGCGATATGATGGGATTCCTCTGACGGACTGTCTAATGGAACGCCTCTGGTGGGATGCCTCCGACGGAATTTCCCCGACAGGATGCCTCCGATAGGATCGCCGGCCAGGCGCTGGTACACCTCCAGATAACGACGTGCAGACAGGATAGTATCTTTGATACTGAGGATTATATCAGAACGCCAGCTGGAGTCTCGATCACGTCAAAGTTGACATCATTCTGGGTCCATGGCGTCGCTGGAGGTCCCTGAGCGCATGCATGCTGTTTCACCCATCCCGGGCGCGTCTTCAGGTAACGCGGAGAAGCATGGGAATTGCGCTCAGCCCCGGTGTTTGTATAACCAGACAATGGCTCAACCCGCGGTCTATCATGGCCCCATGCTCTTTGCAACCGTTTCAAACGGATCGTCCCGCTCACATTGCTCCGTCTGTGCGCCTGCGTGTACATCATCCACTGAGGGTGGTGATATTGTCAGTACATGCAGCGGTGCGAACGGAGTATGATGGTGGAGATACCCCATCGATAATGACAGCGATGCTGCGGAGGGCATGCTCTTGGCGGCAATTGTCATTTAGACAAAAGGCCGGCCACTTTGACCATGTCTGCCCATGTTCGCGTCTGAGGTTGAAAGCGTTTCCGGTGAGAGTCCAGGACACCAGATGCCCTCCCAAACCAGCACGAAGCGCCGTGACTGGGTCCGCGAACATGGACACAAGCAAGCCGAGCCGGGCCGTTGACGTTGGTTAATTGCCTCGCCTCGACCTGCCCACGTGAGGCTCCATGACAAGGCTGCGTCGCGCCTGATTGGCTGTGTTGTTGCGAAGCGCACGGCAGGCCATGGCTGCCTGTGCCTTGTTGTTTATGCTGCGGCTATCTCGAAGCTACGGTGCCAGCCGCTACGGGCTAGCTGCCTTGCTCGTTAAGGGATTGCTGCTCTAGCCTCGATTGCTTTCTGTAGGTTATCATAATATTCATGGGCTGTTGGCGAAGGGGAGAGATAACGCAGAATTAAGCCGGGATACCTCGGATCAATGGATCATGTGCGCCTCTCCTGTTGTAGGTACGGAGGTGGCATGTTCCAACCCAGACGAGCCATTGGGCGCGAGGCCAGCCTCGCATTTCGTCTTGTCACGTCACCGGCAACTCATTCACGGACCATTCATTTAACGGCATGACATGCAAGGGAGGCAAGGTGGCAGTCAGTTGGCGATTCTGCCTTCTCTATTTTTGCCGTCCCGCGTTCTTCCTGCTGTTGTGCCTCGGGGACGGGCGGACGAGCGGTCGCATTAACAGGCCGCTGCAACCGTTCAGCAGGCGGAAGCGGGCATAAGGCGACAAACCACATCATCGGCGGTCACGGTGGGCGAGAGACAAGGCCAGATGCTACCGCCGAGCCGCAACGGGCGACTTCAGGGCGCCTACAGGTGGTGATATGCAGGTAAGGTTGTATGCCATCATCATCAGGGCTTCTTGGTGTGCGGCGCGGCGGTGATTGGTTACCGGGAGGAGAAAAAGGGCTCGCTGTCCGTGACGAAAAAGGGCAGGCTGTCTTGTCAAATGCGCGGCAAGGCAAGAAAGGGTGATCCATTGGCGATGCTACGTTCTCGGTAGGCTGATGGAGGACGCGATGGGGCATATGCACGGCATCGTCGTACGCATTTGCGTCGGTACAAAATGGTTTAGTTGCGGTTTCCCGTGTGCAATTCTTTGTATGCACGAGGGCAGTATATGCGCTCCCGCTCCCCCCGCAGAGGACATGAAGGCCTGACATGGAGGGCCGTCTTGGCTGTGGTGATGGGGTTTGCCGAGACTGCCGCGGTCAATGCGCAATATCATGATGTACTCGTATGTATGTACGGCATCTTCTCTTGTGGCCTCGCATGACGGCGCCGTTCAAGACCCATGCAAGCTGGGAGTGGGAATAGGCACACTCACTCAATGGAGTCGTCAAAGAGGCAAAGGGTACCTGGGCCACAGGTACCCGAGTCAAAGAGTTCTGGTACCTGAGTCACAATACTAGATCCCCAACTCAACGAACGACATGTCATGTCATAACTCAACTTGCACGGAGAAGTAGGAGGTCGAGCAAGCTGAAGCCTGTGCTCGCCGCGATATCTTCTTGCCCGGGCCGCAGTCGTCGTGCCCCCTGTCTCAGCCATACAGGCCTCGTCCCGCTACACCCTCCCTGGCTTTGGCCCTCAGTTATACTAGCTCGGGCAGGTTCACGGATGAACATACTAATACCTTAGGCGAGAGGGGGTTTCTGAAGCCATCGCGAACTAGAATGAACTCCAAGCTGTGGCTTACTTTAGTGGCCGCCTATTTTCGCGAGCCGAAATTACTGTGGTGGGAACTATGCTGAAGCGAGGAAGTTATTACATGCACATCATGTCTTTCTCTCCTCTGCCGCTGTAAGCTTTACTAGTATCGCGAATGTCTTTTCAGCTTGGATGGAGGAAACTCGTCTATGCAGTGATCACCAATGCTACAGGCCAAGAACCAACAACATTGACATGTCAGTTTCCAATGCACACCGACAGCATTCAAACAAAGGACAAGAGGAGCAACAACCGCACCGCCAAATCGAGACAACACACGCCGCCCTTACCCGGTAATCATCCATCACAACCCAAAATCTAGGTACCTTACCTTACTCGTGGGCAGCGTCACACAAGACATTTGATCACACGGGGGAAACAAGACGCGGACCCTTTTCTCCACGATCTACATACGCGAGATGGAGATTTCTATTTCTTTGTATTCCCGGCTGGCGCCTCTATTGGCATCTTCCTCGTCCTTTTGTAGCTCCTTGCGCGGGAAAGCGGACAGTTTAGCCCGTCGTTCGTTGAGCTTAGCATCTTCGCGGCAGGGATGCACAAAGGACGAATGGTTAGTTAACGGTTCGTGAATCTGTGTTGGATAGAACGCCGGACGATGTTCCCCGCTTGAAAAGACGCCTTTGTCGTCATCTATTCATGTCGTCATTCATCACAGGCAGTTATTAACTGCAAGAAGAGGGGGTTTGCATGCATCCATGTGAGTAGAACACCACCATGAATGTGTAGTTCCACCAGAGACACACAAGAGAAATGGGCAAATGGCAGGCTGCGACGACGGCGCAAGAGGCGGTTCAATTCAGCTCAGCTCATCTCCATCAAACATCCAATATCCCGCTGATCCCATCCCGCCATGGCCGCTTATCAAACACACATCTGCTGTATGATCGTATCTCTCCAACACAAAAAGACGACAATCAATCCACCCCCAGATCGCCCTCACCTCCTCCTTATCAGCTCCCCGTCCTCAATCAATAGCAGCGCACGCACCTATTTCTCCCCCCTCAGATCGCCGCCCGCTTCACTCCCTCATTTGCTTGTCGCGCAGCGTTGAAAAAGGTGTGGCATCCCGCTGAAACCCATTCGCCCATCGCTGGCCCGACGATCGCCAGGGGTTTGACAAGTTTTTTACCCCAATAAAAGCCACACAGAGCTACTATACCCCTGCCCAAACCACGTGGGAAGAGTCGAGGGGAAGTGGCTTGTGCTGCGGGTGGAGTCACTGATTCAAATCATCATCTCTGCAGGAGATGTGCTTTTCGGGGATCAAGTTGATGCTTGGGCTGGCAGCAGCAACTAAAGCGCCCTCCGACTATCTCGAGCCAGGCGGTTTATGATTTAGGGCGCCCTTCTTCTCGGCGGTTGATCAGTCTCCGATAATAATACTCGAACACAAACTGTGAGTCTCAGATATAGGAGCCCTGGCTGACATCCCTCACTCGTGGTCGAATTTCTCCTATCGCTGCAGTAGTACAGAGTACTGGCCCTCCATATCGTACATGGAATACATGTCTCGAGCCGCGTCATTCTGACAGCTCGAGAGTCACGGCGACAGCAGATCTGCATCGGCCGAGGGAGCCATGGCCGAGCAAGCCGAGTATTCACTTTCTTACCAAGCACTTCTTCCCTGAAGGCAGCCATGTCAGCCTCCAATCCATGTAGGGCAGCGGAAGGAATGGCTGGCTGGTGGCGGATCCGAGACAAAGATGGCAGGTGTCCAGGTTGAATGCATCAATACATTACAATATTCATCGTTAGGCGGTGCGGCTGTACAGTGCTTGATGTGCATCCTGTAAAGGGCGATGCCAAATCGACAGAGTGACGGCATTTGATCCTCCTGCACGACAGCCACGCACACGCCCGGGGTATGGGATTGACTGGCTACAGGACATGGCAATATGGAGTAGATACCTGCATGATGTAGTCAATCCCCGTGTGCAAGGTAGGTCGTAGTTCGTGGGCATCTGTACGAAGAGGTGCCGTGAAGTGGTACTTGGTCTTCAAGAACTGAGCGTCATTCTTAGCACATTCTCGCAGACCCTTGGAGTTGGTGCCTGTTCCTGTGCCTGAGCGACCTTGCCGTCAGCTTTCGGCTGCGTGCCTGCGCTTGGCCTTGTGCCTTACCCGAGTGCGGCTGAAGAGGAGGGTTCGCAAGGGATCGGCCGCCGTCGCATCGTTTACCGTCCCGCAGCCGTCAGTGTGCCAGAATCGGCTCGCCCAAGAGTCAACGCGTGCGGCCACGTGAACCATGACTGCGCCGTGCCTGGTGTCCTGCTTGCATTAGGCAGTCACCACACATGTACGAGCAGCAATAGGTAATCCTTCTGCCGCAGCTGCGGGCGTCGTCGACAAGGGGGCCAGCTGCATGGCTTCTCCGCACTGGAAGAACTGCCCTTGGATGGCTGAACCCTGTCCCCAGAGGATGGATCTCGACAGAGACAAGGCTGACAATCCTGGGGGTTCTCTCCCATCGCCTCATGGATGCCCAACCAGCTGCCTTGCACAATGCAAGCATCACAGTCGACGCACAACAGCGCGCTGTCTCTCTTGCCGTTTCCCTCCCCCTCTCTGTCGATTCAGAGTAGCATTGTATGATGGATCGGGTTGGTACGCACTCACCCAGCGAGACAGATGCAAGGATCCCCGCAGTCACGGCCGTGATCATCTGACGATGGACCAGGGCCAGAGTCGAATCCTGCCATGCACGGCGAGCAGCTGACCCTGTGAAGCTGTATGCACCCCAGAGAAGAAGGGCGGAACTTGCCAACAGCCATGGACGGAACAACCCATGCCGTAATACTGTCTCGACGACGACAACCCGACAGCAGTTCAGCCGCCCTTGGCTAGCATATATGCGAACTGCAGGGTGCGGTGGCTGCGAGCTTTTCGGACAAGGTTCGAGATAAGCGGCGAACTGCTCAGGTTCTTGGAGACGGCCTCGCCGTTTCGCCTAGTAGCTGCCAAGGTTTTTGCCGGCCAAGACGGTTCCAGGTATAAGCGAAAGATGGAATCAAGGGGAGAGAGTTTCATCATGATCGGTGTCGATGATGGAAGCAGAATGGAAAGATTCCACGGCCTCGGCAGTCCACGGAAAGACACCCAATGGCAGCCCGTGATTGGCCACAACATCCGAGATTCGGATGCGGTACTTTGCTCTTCTTACACGCAGACGGCAAAACGGACGTCCCTTCTGCAGGTACTCGGTAAACTGGGCAAAAAAAAAGAAAAGGGCCACAGAAGATGGTGAAACGAACGACGACGACTGTCGGGAAATGCGGAGGGCAGACACGGCACGGTGATTGGAAGGCGCCGGTTTGCGCTAGGACGGCCCAGATGGCTGGGACCTGGAACAAGGGGGGAGGAGAGGTGACGAGGTTCGTTCGTCGTCAGCTTTCACTTTTTGCTGCTGCTGCTGCTGCTGCTGTGCTGGCTGTGACTCTTTTTCTCGGCTTGATGCGCTGGCCCGGGGGCTTATGATCTGATTTGTCGGCGGCGAAGAGAGGAGGGCTCGATATGATAGGGCTAGGGACGATGCTACCCTGTGCTTACTCGCTACATTGACGAGATCTGCCCCGTGGTGGTTGTCTATAATGAAAAAAGAATGCAAGAACATCGTCGGCGTCAGGAGGTGGCAAACTCGAGCCGTTGCAAACGGGCGCTCGTCCGGTCGCTGTTCCTGTCAGAAACTGCCACATCTCGGCGTCGAGTTGAGCTGTGATGGCTTGGTCAACCAGTCAGAGACGGGCTGAGAGATGGAGAGGGGGGGTAGAAGATCAAGGTTTGGAGGTACCTGCATAGGGGCCAAAGGCAAAAATTCAATTCGTGTCAAACAGGCCTGGGTGAAGGGAAAAAGTCAATTGCGTAGGGTCGAGGTCATCACACCTTCTTTTTGGCGCGTCTTATCGTCAAGGACGGGGTGGTGCGAGGTGTGGGCGTGGCTCAACAGCTCCTGAGGGTGCATTTGCTTGCATTTCTGTACTTTATGATAGCCGGCGAGCGATGGATGCCTTCCCAAAGTTGATCGAAAAAGAAGAAAAAGAAGCAGAAGGAATGGCGGCATTAGACACCAGGGTGATAACACAGATAGTGCGTGCGTGTTGTAGGTGTTCCCGGTGTATCCGCGATTGCCTCATCACGACCGGAACACTGGAATATCAGTAGTTTCTTTTTCCTCTTCTTCTTCTTCTTCTTATGCCGCCGGCACTCCGGCAATTCAACAGCAAGAAATGACAAATACCGACCCAGAAACATTTGAATATCTATACAAGCCCGGCAAGTATTGGATATTCACCTAGCCAACAACAGCATCAAAGAGGTGACAGCTGCGGGCGCTGTCCCACGGGAACTAGCACACGATGAAACGGCAGCTGTCGACCACTCACAGCGCGGTACTCAGGCCTCATGTACCTAATGTACGTACACAACAACACAACACGACAAGGGATATTAAGTTGTGGGCATCACATCGTCATGATCTGTCGTTGACAACTCCTGCTCCGCACGCAATCTACTCTTGCAGCAACGATATCCGAGACAATTGGCTTTTCAATTCCTAGAGGAGGGTCCTTTGCAACTTACAGCATACAGGAAGGGAGGGGGGGCGTGGCTCAACGAAAAGCAAGCCCCGAACCTCGGTGGAGAGACATGGTGTAAGACAAGAGGAGCAAGAAAAAACACATCATCACCACGCGAGAGTGAGAATGAAAATAGTAGCACGGCACAAGAATCTGCCCGCAACAAAGCTCGATCAATTCGAAACGGCGGTGTACTGCAAATGCTAAAAATGCTCGGGAAGCTTTTGTTGTGTGACGCGCCGGGCGTGTGAGGGATGGGCCGAGTCCGGTTGATGCCAAATTTGGGGGAGATTGGGAGGGAGCGCTAGGCCGAGGGACAGCGGTTTGGACCAAAAGGCGACAATGACGAACGAACAAGAGATCCCAGCTGTCTGTTTAGCTCTGGATTGACCGCACTAGTAATGAGAAAGAGAAGAGAAAGAGGATGAAGGGCAGCACGTGTTTCTCGGTGAACAATACGGAGGGCCCTCGTTTGTTGTATGTATGAGACGAGAACACAGCATGTCCATTCCTCCCATCCTGCAAGACGGATCCTGCGGGTGCTACAGCACGACTCTGAGGGAGGATTCTCAATCAATCCGCGAACAAGAAACGACTCACTTTTTGTTGGCGAATACTCGTACGATTACGGTATCAACACGGAACGCAAAGAAAGCCCTGCAGAAGCCCTTGGTGCTCCCATGTGATCTACCGGGTAAGCGTGAACAAGTTCTGGAGATCGGGAAAAGGTGCTTGGGTAACACCGCAAGGCATCCGTTTACGAGTTACGAGGTCCACTGTACGACGTGCCACGCAAGGGGTCGAATCCTTCGAGGCTTTTTGATCTATCTTCGACGGTGCTACTACTATTAAAAGTAGTGCTGGCTCTGCGTGTGTTTGAGTGACAGGGCACGAAGTAAGGTAGCATGCACCGAAAGCCGATCTGTCAAACGGCGTGAGACAGACATTCTGTCGTACAAAAGCAGCGTCCAAGCAAGAGTACTGCCAGTACCTTGCGCGAAAGTCACAGCATTGCGAGATCGTGAGCTGCGAAAGCCCTGCTCCCGCCAAGTCGAGACAAGAACAGAAACTGAAACATTGGCCTGCACTATCGTACCTGGATTTCTCGACAAGCAAAAATGTCTTGAAAGCTGTCAAAAGTCATGGTTCATCTCGCGTCACATGCGAGTACGAACCTTTACGCGTACTCAGCCGCAATCGTACGGTAAGGCATGTATACAAAATGACAACACGCAACACGCAAATAGAAACCACGAACGCCAGAATGAGACACCAAAAGATAAGCAGGGGGTGGTCGACCGCAACAAGTGACAAAGCCCTTGAAAGCATCCACCCGTCAGAATACGCAGACGGGAAGGGAGGACGTAAAAAAAAGAAAGAAAAAGGGCCAAGACGAGGTCCAGGCGGGCCCAGGTACCCGTTCAGTCGTGGGGTGGCTCAGACAACAAGACCAAGAAAGCCAAGAGAAAAAAAGCATGACGCCTTATCCGAGTTACCGACAGCCCTGTCAATTTTCGGGTTTTCCTTCGTCTTGTCGTTGAGGCGGTATGAGGGAGAAGAGAAAAACGAAAACGGAGGATGGACCGTTTCTTGCCCCGTGCGTCTTGCTGCCTCTTTTCCTTTCTCATACTTCTGTCCTTTTTGACGCTTCTCTCGAGACCTGGTCCTTGCTCTTCAGCTAGAATGCTTCGATTTTTCTTCCATTTTTATTCATTCATGCTCTTTGGATTTTTTTGTGCCCTGTTCCTTGTGAATCGGCGAACTGGTGGCAAAGGATAGGCCCGGATATATCCGGAGGCTCAAGCCTCTGCCCTGGGGGGGTGTGTTCGTTCTCTTGTGGAGTTTCATTAGGAGATAAGGCGCCGTTCGCCATCTGCTTATACATAACTCCGTATGACGACAATGATTATTTTCTTTTTCTTCCCTCGATGCTCAGCTCAGGGTCCCGAGAAATTAAGACGGGGGGCAGTTATCGTGCGTGCGGGCAAAGGCCTCGGCAGAATGCGAGATGGCCAGGCTAATATTACTCCAGACTCCATCGAAAAGCTACAATCACCTCAAGTCACTACAGAACGCGGGCTGTCATCACAACTGACTAGCCCCAAGGCAGCCCATGCTCACGATGATCCCTGGGACAAACAGTCCGCAGAATGGATTGCCCGTCTGAAATCTCAAGGGTATGCGAGATGCAGAAGGGAACAAAAAAGCAAAGAAGAGCTACAGAGCGGGAAGAAGAGAAGGTGAAAAAAAGAGGACCCCTATGATTTCATCGCTATTCTTCCCCCACACGTAAATTTGAGGCCTCTTTGAAATTGGGACGTGCGTCGATGAAACTTGCGTCTGGAGATCTTGAGATGGACTGGATATCATTTTGACATTGCTCGCCAGCTCATGTTTCAAAACGGCCGGACAATTCATGGGAGATGAAGACCATCACTCCGCTGAAGTACAATGTCTGTTCTCGTCCTCATCACCAGGAAACCATCCCCCACGCAGCCGTGAGATTGCGCCCAGCAACTTTCGGCATCGAAGTTGTCATGTTTTTTCGGGGTAGGTGATGATTAGCTCTGGCTTAACGCGGCATCCAGACCTTGTCCTTCTCACCTTTTCCTGCACCCCATGCATGCAAGACTCCGCTTTGCAACGAGTAAGGAAACCAATAATTGGTGGCCCGTGTCTGACAGACAGCCTCAACCTCGCATATCAAAACGGCCATGTGAGTCATGCCCAGCCAAGCCGTATTACACATGCCCGAAGCTCGATGACGATGATTTTCCCTTTTGCTGCAGGGGTTTCGCTGGCATTAGCCTCTGTTGCACGCCTCACCCCCTCGACGACAACGACAACGACAACAACAACGCGATTCAGATTTTCACGCGCAGACAAACGGCAAATTGTAAGAGTGACAGGGTGCTGGATTTTTGCGAGCGAGTCGCTGGGCGGCCAGAGTCCAACCACAGCTGGGTACCTAGGTAGGAATGAACCTATCCCAGGTTCGCGGGAAGAAAAGGAACAAGGCTGCAGCATGCGTTGGAGTGAGTGTGAGTGCAATGGCTTTCTACTGGCCCGGCAAATAAGCACTGCATGTAGATCGTAGCGACGCCTTCATGTGATTCCGTCGTGTAAGTGCAGCAAAAACAGCACATCGTCACAGTCCTTGCATCCAAGTGTCTGTCTCATCTCGACACCACATGTCCTGTGCACCCAGGAAACGACCAACGGAAGAAAATTCATTTGATAACAAATTGAACATCAATCGTGTCTTGACCGTCTCCAACAAGTCCCATCTCATTCATGCACCCTATTATTAAAAAGCCCGCCGTGATTTGGCGGTCACGAGCAAAAAAAACCACACAACGGGGCACCGTGGGGGCGCAACAAATGGATCATCTCGACTTTCTGTGTGTGTGCCCGTTCGTTACCAAGGACTCGGGCGGCTACACGCATTTACTTTTTTTCTTTCTCCTCCTCCACCCTTCAAAATACACACCTCTGGCTCCTCCTCGAAAATTTTCTTTTTTCCCCATCCAACAACAACAAGGGCCACACACCCCCCTCCCCAGAGAGATTGCCGATTGTTCACGTCAGTTCCCAAGCCTGACCGAGAAAGTGGTCTCGGCTCTGCACCGTCCCGCAATGCGGTGAGCGAGGCAGCGAGCGAGCTAACGGAGGGTGGGTGTATGTCATGTATGTGCTCGAGTCGTGATGCCGCCAGATCTGGTAGGATATCCGGGTCTCCTCTCTTCTTCTCTCGGCAGAGGCGTTTGTTGCTTGCTTGCTCTATTGGAAATTTGGGGGTTCGGTTCAGGACTCTTTTTTTCGATGGGGTAATTAGATGGAAGCAACATCGAACAAGCACCCGCTTTTAGTTATATTGTAAGTTGGGGAGCTTCGCTGATCTGCTTGGGTGGAAGCTATGTATCATCTCTCGTAGCACAGACTCTTGTAGTTGAACCAGAGGAACAAGGCTTCGTATTACTATGAAGCGTCCGCCGAACCGGAAGATGCTTCAATCAGACCACAGCCAACTCAAGGGGAAGGCAACAGGACCAAGACCAGCCCTTGGACAAAGCAGAGCACTCTCGCTGTTTCACAATGCCTCACCAATTCTCAGCCAGGGATGTAAAACATCCGGTATCAGAAGGAGGGCAGCTGACCGTACTGTAGGTCAGGTCAAGACAGACCTCGACAAACGCTGTCCTCGCTCCCCGCAGAAATCTCGATCTGTCTTTGTGTGTGGACAAGCCCTGCAGATCCGTGTCGGAGAAAGAGAGGCAGGCATTAATCAAAAATTCTCACCACTGGTAGAGTCTCTGACGTCGTACTCGTACGAGCATCACCGACGCCCATATGGCACATCTAAGTACACCAAACTACGCCGTTGTCGAACACATACACAAGGTGCTACGTGCCGCGGCATTGGACAACCTTACAGGGGGCCATCATCGAACGCTCGATGACATGTTTTTCTCTTCTTCTCTTCTTCTTCTTGCTGCTTCTTCTTCTATTACGTTCGTACGAAAAGATCGTAGCGTCGCGCCATCTCACATGCAATCCACACCGGCCGCTCTTTCATGCAGAACAGGCCTCGGGTCCCTACGGCACTCCATAGGTAGGGTCAAGTCCTTGGCAGCAGATGAAAAAGTATTTTTTTACCGCCTGGAACGCGAAACAAATCTGGCGGTCAGCGGAGAGAATTAAAAAGCAAAGGCCAGAAAGGCTGGCCAGGTTGCAGATATGCATCGGATTGCCGGACGGGGGGTCGGACAACAAGCCCCAGAAGAGGCTCTCTCATATATTAATAAAGAGATGGACAAGGGGGAAGAGAGAGAGAAAGAGGGCCAACGAGCGCCAAGACCCGCCTAGGCTGGGGCGATTTCTTCCCTCTGGAGGCACCTGATCACTTTTTTTTTTCTCTTTCCCTGCTGCTATTCCCGCCGTGGAGAGGAGGTACTTTGTCCGAAGTATTCTCGTTCTTCGTGTGTGTGATTTGTTTGGCGATGATGCTGTGTCGTGTATTGCGTGCCTGGGGTCGGTGTGGTGGAAAAAGGTGAGGCCAGGTCAGGTCGCACTCGCAGAACGCTGAGCGACGCCGGCTAATACGGCGTATGAATCACACGCACACGCACGCTTGCATGATGATTATAATGAGGAATGACGAATAATCACGACAGAATTGATATAACTCGACCTGTCTATGTCGGAGAGACGAACGATTGCTGGCCCCCCCTTGTCTTGGAGCTGTCGGGAAAAGGCTGGAAAGGCCACGATGCGACTTTGCAATGGTCAATTACAGCTGCTGATAGTGTTCGTTTTCGGCGAGCTGCCCTTGTCTGGATCAATAAGATTTGTGCTAAATACCCAATGGTTTGTAACGATTTTGGCTTGTATCCGTAGTACACTATCGTATATGAGATAAGGTAAGGCAAGGTATAAGGGCCAATATTTGCACATCTAATTTCAGAAAGTGGCCCTTGGTGCCTTCTTTTTGCCCCACGATTTTTGCGCAGCCCTGAGATGCCGTCAAAGCTGGTCCTTGCGCCGGCTGAACCGCGAGGGTTCGAGAGAGACGCACAAGAAGGCGGCGGGCTCGGGCTGGTCCTGCCAATAATCGAGGACGCGCTGAAACGTGCTACTGCTAGCATTGGAAGCCTCGCTCTTTCTCCACAGCCAGGGGGAAATTTCCGCGCTAGAAAAAAGTCGGGCTTCCAGAAGGCTTCCATACGGTGGAGCCGAAAAGGGCGTTCTTCTGGGCGCTCCGTTTTAAAGGAGAAACGAGGCGTCAATGGTTTCCATGGAAAGTGGGAAGCAAGGGAAAACGGAGGCGGCGAAGTGGGCAAAGGAGAAGCCCGTTGCATGATGGATTGGGGCATCTCCAGGTACGAAAGCAGCAAGTATCGTATCGTCTGTACAGGTATGATCCTGGGGAGGACCCAGGCAGGTTGCTCGTAGACAGGTGAGAATACGGAGAAGGGCGCGGCTAGTCCGTTCCCAATCGGCTCGACTCGTCCGAAAGAAGGGCGCTTGCAAGAGTCGGGATTTGTAGGTATTACTGTAGCTTGGAAGCTCACTCTCGGCAAGATTGATATTCTAAATTTGGGAAACGAACACTGATACGGGAACGGCGCGATGGCCTGACCAAGGAACGGAAAGGGGGCATATTGTACGTTGAGAGTGTAACTGCCTGTGTAGGTACTTTTTACAATGATTGGCAATACGGTCGCAGCAGGTGGACGGGTATTCGTAGGTACCTAGGTACCGTACTCTTGCTGGAGCAACAGCTCATCAGCGGGCTGCAGGTACCTGAAGGCGATGGCAAATGCAGCCAAATTGCGGTGGGAGGTGGCCAGCTGCTCGTGTACTTGCTTGGCTCTGCGGCCGGCCCCAGCACATGCAAATGAGCGTGTACTTGTTGGCCTTGTGAGGCCCTCAGCGCGTTCTTCACCGTCAGAGTTGCGTGTGGGCGTCAGAAGAAAGGTATCGAAACGCGCAGGGAGCCGCCAAGCTCACCGTTTCCGAACCACCTACAGTTCGAAACTCGGGACCCTCGCGATAATACGGCGTCGGCACGTCCAGAACAGCCTTTCGATTACGAGCACATTCGAGGTGAGAGCTGGAGCTGCCCGCTAGCGCCAGCCAGACCGTCGCGGCCACCTCAGTGTCTCTCCCTCTCGCACGCTATCTCTGTCTTCAATCAAACTGACAAACTCCCACCGCCCTCCCTGCGTCCAGTTGATTCAGTCGAGTTGCTGCGCCAGGGATCAGGGATCAGGGCTCGACAGGCCTGTTTCAATTTCCTCGCAGTGCCTGGCCCCCGCTGGGCTGGCTGCTGCGTCACCAGCCAGGGTCGCATCAGCTGTGAGAAGCGCCCATCAGATGGGCACACGGGAAGGGCCTGGTGGGGGCTGGACTTTGTGCTGTGCCATTTTGCGGTCTGGCTTTTTTTGGGGGGAAAAGTGAGAGAGAGTCGGCGAGGTACAAGCCCCGCCGGTACCCAGGCTGCCAGGGGTGCTACCCCCCCCAAGACTGGGCTGACGTATGTGCAGCAATGCATGCCCGTCATTTGATGGACGGGACGCTCAACAGAACCGAATAGAGGTACATCGTGCCTGTACCTCGTAGCGACGTACCCGCGTGCCTGATGGCGCTCGTTCCTTCCAACTCGTACCGCTGATCCGCGCACGCCCCCTCCCGCGCATCGCACGCCTGCCGGGACGCCCCTGGTACGATGTACTTCGTACAGCTGCCCTCTCTCTCTGGCTCCTCCGATTTGCCTTTGCCCGTCTGAAATACATAAGGACGATTGCCCTCCTCTCCCCAGGGCCTGTTTATTCTCCAGATCACCAGCATCAGCATCAGCATCAGCATCCGCTTCAGCACCAGCTTCAGCCCTCTGCAGTCCAGACACACTCACATCAACCTACAACACCTTCTCTCCATCAAAGCTTCAGCTTCAGCTTGCTTCTGCACAACTGCATCGCAGCCTCGCCCGCCCTCTTCGATCAACCACTTACACGAGACGCCGCCTCTTCCGCCGTCTCGCATCAACACCAAGCTTCACAGCTTCTACAACAACAAACAAACACAACCAAAATGCCTGCTCAGCGACCTTCTCACCTTCCTCCCTGCCCGGGCCCCCCGCCCAGCCGACCTCTGCCTCCTCTGCCCAAATGAGAGCTGCCGCCTTGAGGAACAGAAACAACATCCACACAACGGCTACTCGTCTCCTTGGCTGAGCTCCTCTCTTCGTCAATGGTTTCCCCGGATCTGATACACGGCTTTACAACGGGCTCTGGCTCCTGACCGCCAGGGTCAATGGCGCGGCAAATCGATGCCTCTCCACTTCATCCGAGCGCATCAATCTGCCATGCGAAGCGGATCGGAGCTGCACGTCACCACTTGCGCTGCGACTCCCTGCTACTACTACACACAGCACACACATTCTTCCAAACCGCTGCGGGGCTGGACATGGCACAAGTCTTCAATGCGACCTGCTCTCTCCTCCCCGAGCTGGACATGGCACAAGTCTTCAATGCGACCTGCTCTCTCTCCTCCCCGAGCTGGACATGGGACATGCATCTTGCTACAGATTCTCCTCCCTTGGGGTCATCTGCTTCAACCCGTGGCCGAGACGCGGTGACACCCACCCCCACCGAGCTCGGCTCTTTCTTGGGCGTGTCGACATCGAATCACCAACCCTGCTCTCAACGGCCTTTCTGAATCAATGACAACTTGTCTCGACAATGACACCGTCATTGCCGCCAGCACTCGAAGAAGACCGCCCCACCAAATCTCTCTCAAGCCGCCTGGCCACATGACAGGCCGCGGCTATCTCCTCTCTCCTCTCTCCTCTTCTTTCCACACCGTCTTCGCTGGCTCGAGCGGGTACTTGCACCTTTGTTTCGATCATCGGCGTCGCTTGGGTCGTGTGTGACGCCATCTCATACACACTCTTACTACCTTTGTAATATTTGCGGATACCTTTTCACCTTTTCTTCTTTCTCTCTTTTCTTACTGTCTTCACTTTGGCGTTCAGCATCAACATCGTCTATGGAAGGCGGCGGCGGCGGCGGGGGAATATCTACTGGCATTGGGAATTGGAAGGGAATCATGTACTACTACTACCTCTATTGAGGATCATTCGGGGGTGCGTCGCGAAATACCCTGGGATGTTGACGACTCTTTTGCTGTTTTCTGGGTTTTTGGTTGGGATACGACGGGCAGAGATAACGATTGAAATGTGGGATTGAGAACTTATTACCATCTTGCCCTGTCTGGCAGTCATAGACATTACTACAATGAAACTTAGCATTTTCTGCTACCACTACCATCTACATCACATTACTCAGTCTGCTTCTCTTCCCCGCTTTGTTGTGATTCAAAAGAAAGAAAGATGCTTTGTATTGCCCTGGGGTGCTGTGATCTTTGTTGGGTGATCGTCCGATGGGCAAATGTGACGTGTCGCCTGTAATTTGAGACACGTATGGGGCAATGTTTGATTAGCAAGAGGCCGAGACGAGAGCAGCGCGGTGCCAGCCAGCTACAACTCAGCTACTACCACGCAGCTACGCAGCTCCGATCCGCCATTCTGTTACGAATGTACTACTATCGTGACCGCTGCGCCTCCGGAATGCCACCTGAGCTGGGCTTTCAGTGGACCACTAATAGTACCTACCTAGGTATGCAATAGGCGGTGGTCCATCTCCGGACAAGAGGCCCTCAAAGGGCAAGGGAAACGAGAACAGGCGACAGATTGATTTACATGGAGTACACCACGATACGGGGGTTAGTAGGTAGGTATGTAATGTACGTGACAAGGTGTTGCGGGAAGAAAAAAATCACTCAAGAAACTTGATGCCCATGCCAAGAGCCAAGACGATGCCATCTTTGCCGCGCTCTCCGTGGGCAGTGTTGTCCTCGTCCGAATTTGCTAACTTTGTAGATACCGTCTCTCGGACATGATGGCAAGGGCATTTCGTTGAATACTACGTTATCTACCTTACGATGCTCTTATTATCAATGCGTGTGAGGGAAGGTAAGGTAGGTGGTAGTTTGAGGTGGTGTAGCCGAGATGCGATATGCCACCGTTACAGTCGAGAGTTGTATGCGAGGCGGGAAAAAAAAAGGAAGACTGTGTTTCAGACATGGCCTTCATGTTTGAATAGAACAATGACACCACATGCAAATGCTAGAGAAGGGTAGAAATCGAGATCGGCGATCAAACAATGGTTGTGCGTGCGTTCGTCCGGAAATTCAGAGGACCTCCGGACTCCGTACAGCTCTGTCCGGAGAAAAAAAAAAGGAAAAGCAAGGCGAAAGAGGTTTAGGATTAATCGGATGGGCTGAAATCAATTGAATTTGAGTAAAGGTGTGGTGGGTATGTGGGGGAGGGTATAAAGGGAAATAACTGCTAGATTCGATGCGTTGGTGTCTCTCCCCTTTTTGCTTTTTTTCTTCTCTTTTTTCTATTTGTTCCTCTCCGGTTCAATGGCGAGGCTATCACGGGGAGGCCGCCACAGCCTAACCTCTCGGAGAGACACCACACCGAAAGAGTATGTAATAGACTATGATGAATGATTCAATCGCCAGGGGGGCGTGTTCCTTTTCCAGCTCAGCTTGTCCTGGTGGAGGAGCTGAGCGATGTCGGGATACCCTTGTCTTGTTTTTTTTGTCCTGCTGGTCCGTGTTCCTTCTTTCGATCTTTCCATTTGGGCTTCCATGAGATTTTCGTGCTTCGTGGGCCATGTTGAAGCGGTGAGCGAAGCTGGAGAGGAGAGAGCCGTGGAGCGGGCTATTATAGCTGGTTTGTCTAAGAGTCAAAGCTATCGGGAACTACGAACAAACCTAAAATATCCCCATCTACCTTGGCATTGGAATACTAACAAAATTTTCTTTGCTTCTTTTTGGGCTTCTAGTGGGAGGGCGGTTGGCACGGACACATACACACACACCCCCTTTCGAGAATTGGGGTTGCTAGCACGTAGGTGGTTCATGATGATGACACTGGACTTTGCCGTTGCGCCGAAGTGGCGGTGCCTTGGGAATGTTTGTTTCAAGGTCCGAGCCGGTGGTGGCAGCCTTTTCGAATTGAACTGCAAGGCACGATGGCCGATTGGCTTGATATCCTCATCGCATTCAATCTACTATTCGGATTGCCGCTCCTGACCTGGGATGAGCGGTGATAGGACCGGCTTGTCTTTCACTTTGACTGCTGACAACGTACGATACATGCATGCGTCTATTGTCTTCGAGGTGCTCTACCCGCATTCACATGTAAGGGGCGACCGCCCAATAGTTCATGTCAGAAACAAGGCTGTGTGAAATGGGGGGTGAGGGGGGAGGAAGATGGGGGATCCAAATTTGATGCTTCCATTGGTTCGAGCGTCTCGCTCCGATCTGAGATGCGTTTGCAAGCTGAGAATCGAGCTGTGGCGAATTGGGGCCAACCCAAGAATTTGTGAAATTGCATATGCACGCCTTAGGGGGGGATTTTGACGATACTACGGGTGTATGTATCTGCGCGTTTGATGCCACAGGGAGCGATGAATGAGAATGGACGCAGTGCTGTGGTTATTGATTCGTTGGTTGGATGCGCATCGGCATTTCACACAAGCAGAATCCTTCATTCAGTTTTGATGGACTCGATTGGTTGAACTGTCAGATACCTTCCGAAAGAAGACATGGACAAGAGGCTCTGCCCGTGTCACCGTGTTAAAGCACTCGATGCCAATGTTTCACGTCTCTTGAAGTGGCGCCGGACATGCACGAGTACATCCGCTGTTTCGGCGGTGAAACTACAATCTGTGTCTTGTGTCTACCTTAATTCTGCAGCGGCGAGAATACACAATACTACGGCTTACACGCAGTTGAGGTCATCTACCAGTCTGACATGTGCGCGTTCCTGGCGGAAATAAAGAACATCTCTTAGCATCGAGCTACAGCAGGAACCCGTCCATCCATCCTGTTCGGCAGGGCTGCGCCTCCGATTCTGAAACATTTCGC
This sequence comes from Trichoderma sp. PF4103, assembly GCA_023628735.1. Taxonomy (NCBI): domain Eukaryota; kingdom Fungi; phylum Ascomycota; class Sordariomycetes; order Hypocreales; family Hypocreaceae; genus Trichoderma; species Trichoderma sp. PF4103. The sequence continues at coordinate 231,531 of JAMAKC010000035.1, read as the reverse complement.
CACTGCTATACCAGGGCACCCCTTTGCGCCTTGGCTGGTTGGAAGAGGCCGATACGAAGCGATGATATCAAGTACTATTATGGGCATGAGAGTCTGATGATTGTAAATGCATTCGTACGTACGGATTGATAATGGCACGCTCCAACGGAGACGCCGCGGTTGGCCATTGGCAGCGTTTCAGGATGCTCACCAGACAGCAAGCGACGTGCAGATACAAGTATAGAAGCGGCCGTTTAGACCTTGCAAGCAATTACAAGCAAGACAGGTACTGCATGCACTGAATGTACGGGATACGAGTTCTCGCGAATGAAACAATGCCCTTTCTCCGTCGCCGTAAATACAGTACTCGTACATGTGCATTGCATTGCATTGGCGCCTGGCCGTCCTTGTCCTTGTCCTTGCCCATGTCCATGTCCTTGTCGATGAGAAGGGCGGTTGTACGGTTTGTAAGCTCAAAAGGGCATCCAAGCAACCTCTGCCTCAATGAGAACACAGGAGGCATCACGTGCCGTTGCCGCGGCCGCAAACCTCCAATCGCTTCCAAAACTGTCCAGGATGTTTTTTTTCCTTCCAAGGCTGAGATGCCTGCCCGTCCTGCTCGAATCGAGAGGTGGCTGCATATGAGGCCTGCCACGTATCAGTCGATCCCCCTCCCTCCCTCCCTCCCCTGGGGGGCGTCTAATATCGCCAAGAACCATGGACCCTTACCGTTTAATGGATGACATTCTTTCTTCAGCTGTGGCTTGATGGTTGGTCTGTCCCGCTCGATGGCTGGGGGAGGCTATGGGGATCATCATTGGCTGATGCAATCTTTCCCTTCCTTTCGGGCTGAGGACGACGCTCGCTCGATCCTATGGCGCGAGAGTGGGAGCCGATCAAACGAAGGATTGACACGTCTCCCCTTGCGTTGTCTTCATTCAGCTTGCAAGGGGGGGTGTTGCTGGGCGATGCGAGAGGTCATCGCGATTTGCCTTGTTGTTGTTTTTGACATGGGTTCGTGGACGAGGTACAGTACCAGTGAGACGCTGCATGATCCTTGTGTGCTTGGTTGCCTTGTTGTGCCTTGTTACGGAGTGGGAGTGCGGCGGTGTTGGTGCTCTTGGTTTTGCCTGGGATGCTTTCGACAGGATGGTTAGATGAGCTGCGTGTCATTGCTTGAGGATTCGGATCCTTCGAGGGTATCGCGCGGCTGCGGTATACAGGCATGCAGGTACACGAGCACGGGGATCATAGAGACTGATGATTCTCATCGGCAGAGACCCCGTAGATTATGTCATGAGCAAGCATGGCACAGACTTGATTCTTTATAGGGCTAATTACTCTTATTATAGGACTCAATTAGCCACTGATGACTCCAACCGAAGCGGCCCTCGCCTCGAGGCTGTAGGATTACTAGGTACTTTCAATGGTAGCAGTAAGCCCTCGACTCCTCCATCCAGAGTACGACATAGTACTCTGTATTAGAAACAAATATCCGAGAGGATCTAGATGTCTTGGCTCCTGGACGCCTCTTGTTGATGGGTAACATTGATGGCGCATGCGATGCGGCCTCGTTCCCGGCCAGGCCTCCCCCGGATTTCCTCCCGCTTCCATCAAGCCACTTTACATGCAAAGCTACAGATTAAGCATGTGCAAGACGGGTGTCTTCTGCTCATCTGCGTCGTACAGCTTCCAGCCGCCTCTTACGACCGACGCCAAGCTTCTGTATTTGACTTATAGGTGTCACCTGCTATTGCTGGCTTGTGGCTTGATGCAACCGAATGTTGGAGGAATCGTGTAAATGTTGCTGAAAGCACTCTTGCATGACTTTGAGTACAAGTAGCTTGGCGCTCTAATGGCTTCTGCTTGCGATTGAAGGCTGCCTAGGTAGATCCTACTTTTGCTATGAGACTTGCTTGACGTTTGATACGGCCAGTGACTTGCTTCAGTTTCATACCTCACAGATATTACATATAGTAAAGATGCACTGGATGCTCAGCGTAATATGATGGCACTATAGGGATGTTTTTCACAGGCGACCTACCAAATTGAGGACTCATGTACTCAATAAGCATCTCGTTTATAGCATCTCAAACGCAAGATGACACGACGATTTACAGCCATCTCTTCTCCGATAACAACTTGCCTGACAGATGCCTGAGTACGTCTCGTTGTGATGCAATTGATGAATGCCATCTTGACGGTATTCGTGCGTTACTTGGCCACACTCTCAGACTCATTCAAAGAAAAGACGACAAAGACTCCCTGTTCGTATATTCGTGCATCGTGCAATAGCTTCAGCATCTTCGTGGCGCATCTCCAACGTCGACGATGACCATTAGTGGGGCCGTGAAATTGTGGGACTCGGGGATTTTGATGCCTTCATCTTCTCTCTTGAGCTTGTCAAGCTCAACGACGCTTCATCTCAACAGATAAGCCATCAACCCCGCCAACAGTCAGCAAGAAGCCATTGCGGCGCCAACCTCATCAACACCACTCGCATAACTACCAAATTCACAATCTGGACCCCATAGGCTACTCTGTGTGACCGCACAAGCTTCACGCTTGGGCTCAAAGCATGCTGCATCTCCATGTCTGGGGTCCGGCATTTGGCCTGCCCTCCATCGACGCCGAATGCCTAGCCATCATCGCATACCTGCACAACTCACTGCCGCCCTCAGAATGGCGCCTCATCCCCAGCAATGATCCCGCCGTCAGCCCCTCAAGTGAGTCCCTCGGCTGAATCCCGCTGCAGATATCAAGTGGCGGGCGATAACTCGCAAGCATATCCTGACATCGACATCCCAGATCTCCTGCCAGCCTTGCACCACGAAGACAACTGGGTAAGCGGCTTCCAGCCCATAGTGCGATACCTCTCATCAGCCGCCATCGGCAACACCCTGGACGAGCCCCTCAGCCGCGTCCAAAGAGCAGACAGCGTCGCATGCAGCGCCTACCTGAGAGCGCACGCAGGCCCCCTCGTCGACCTGTCGCTGTACGTCTCGGCGGCAAACTGGGTCGCCACCACCAGGCCCGCGTACAGCTCGCTCCTGTCGTTCCCCCTGACGTGGACGGTCCCCACGCTCATCAGGGCGGAAGCCATCGCGCGCGCGGAGCACCTCGGGCTGGCCGACCTGGACAGCGACTTTGACCCCAACGGCGGCCTGCATCTGACGGGGCGGGATGCCCTGCCCGAGACGTTCCGGCGGCATATCCCGTTGATGGCGAAGAAGACTGTCCGGGAGGAGATGACGCCTGAGCAGGCCACGGCGATACGGCTGTTTAGCTTGACGGAGGATTGCCTCAAGGTGCTAGACGACCTGATGCAGGGAAACAGTGAAGACCACCCTCGCTTCTTCTTCTCCTCCGCAGATTGGGCGGCTTCGTCGCTGGATTGTCTCGCATTCGGGTACCTGGCTCTCATGCAGAAGCCCCCCGTGCCGCGATCCTTCCTCAGAGACTGGCTGGAGTCGAAGACGCCCAGACTGCACAAGTTCGTCGACTCCATGCTCGCCGCCATGGCCGCCCGCGGCGACCTCCCCTGGACGGATCCCGCCCCGACGCCCGTCGCCAGCTTCGGCGGCCGCGTCCTCGACTCCGTGATGCGCCACGTGCCCGGCGTGGGCGGGCACTACGCCGCCGAGATGCGCTACAGGGCCGAGCGGCAGAAGAAGGGCGTCGACCAGCGAGCCGCGCTGCTCATCGTCGGGGCGGCCCTCGTCGGCTTGGCCACGGGCTACGGGGTCCATTATTATAGAGCGCTGCAGCCGTTTGGGGCGCCGAGTCAGACGTGGCAGCCTAGGAGGGAGTCGACGAGGTTGAGCGAATTCGGGCAGCTTGGGACGATGCTGGGGAGTGCCATGGGCCCGTATCAGCCGGCGCCGAGCGGGCTCGATGTGGGAGGGGAGCATGGCAAGTTGGTGGAGGTGGATTCTGAGATAGACTGAAGACGGAGAATACAGCTCGGAAGGCTGCACGATGAAGGTTACGTCTAATGTATGAGTTTCACGCTGGTCCATGTTTTCGCTTCCCATATGCTGTTTCATCACCCTCGCATTGAAACCACGTTGAGATCTAAGAAAGAGTATCGCATTCGCATTTTCATCTATCATCTAAGTCCGATGACACGCCATCTATATTTGTCGAATCTCCTTGCCCACCATGTCGGGCCTCTCCACCTCCCACTCATCCCTCAGGACGGCAAACGTCAAATCAGACACAAACAAGCTCTGGCCCAAGCTCCACACCAGGGTGATGGCATAGAAAAAGTTGGCATTGCCGCTACCGGCGTATATCCACAAGTGATAGAATGCAGGGCCGAGGAACGTCGCGTAGAGCATTGTCGCGGAGGCAACGTACGTGTAGCGCATAATGGGGTATAGGTGTCGGAACAGCGCCAGCATGGCGAGGAACAGGCTCGTGTCGGAGATGGACGGGTAGGGCTTGAAGACGGCGAAGATGCCCAGGAGGATCGTCAGCACGGCCAGAGGCTGGGTGCGCAGGCGGATGGTCAGGCCGCCCACGTAGATGACGAGGTGCAGCCAGAAGACGGCGAGGAAGAAGGCCCGGAACGAGTCGAATATCTCAATGAAGAAGTACCACCACAGCCCGACGGTGGGGGTGAGGTCGGACAGCGTGAGCTGGATGCCGTATGTCCGAGCCAGAAAGTCCCACGAGTTGCCCGCGAGGGCATAGGACATGGCCAGCAAGAGGGAGATGCACGTGGCGGCGATGAGAATGGCCCTCAACGAGAATTGGACGGCGGAGTCGATGCGTCGCTTTTCGGACTGTCGGTCGTACGCGAGGAGGACCAGAGGCGGGAGGAGGAGGATCGGGTACATGGAGAGGTAGGAGGCGAAGGAGATGGCGACCATGGAGTTGAAGGGAGAGCCGGACAGGGCCTTTGCAATGGCGAAGAGGATCGCGCAGTTTGTGAACGCGCTTGTTGATCGGCCGATACAGGACGCTATCGTGTAAGGGTTAAACAAGAAGCTGCATAGAGTCCAAGTTAGCAACAGCTCCAACAATGTAAGCTCCCTTCGACTCGTGAATGGGCGGACAGCCTTACGCCGCAGCTACCAAGAGGCCCGAGGATCTCTTGGCCCGTCGAGGAGATGTAAAGTGCTTCGACTGGCCGGCCTCTCCCGAGTCCGCAATCACGAGGAGCGCATACGCGCTGAGAAGGTCGACGAGGATGTACAGCAAAGCTGTGAATATGGGCCACGTCTTGACGTCCGGCAGCAGCGAGAACAGCGGGAGCAGCAGCGGCGCCTGGTGGAAGACACCGCCGTCGTACGGCGAGACATTGTGGTTATACAAGAACAAGCCTTCCTGTACTGCAGCATCGGGAGCAGAGATTCAACACATCGTCAGTTTATCGGCACTCAATGCCACCTCGCCGGGCTGGGGCTTGCGATGCGCCTTACATCGTTTGAAGCTCGTCACGGGCGTGGATACCTCGACGCGGCCGGTCAGCAGGTCCGGTAGGCTGGGGAACGCGGTAAACAGGACGAGTCGCAGCAGGGCGGCGCCAGCAAAGACGCCGACCTTGCTCTGCAGAGTCATGGAGGTCGACATGGCATCTCCTAGGCCATATTGAGCGCGGGGAGATGGATGGTGTTGATTATGGAAGCTCGGCAGATGAGGTGCAGCACATAACGGTACATAGGCCACTTGGCCGCAGTTCAGCCTTGGAGCTGCTGGCCAACCAGATCGCCGGATGCTCCAGGCACGGCTGGGGATGTGGCTCAAGCGTGGCTGGTGGGTGGGCTGGGCGGTGAGAGCACAAGCAGGCAGCTAGTCCGGTTCCAGACGTCGACCCAGGCGGTGGCGCACGGCATTAAAAATTCCAGCTTGGTTCAAAGAAAAAAAAAAGTTGAAACCCGTTTGGCGATATCCCGACTGAACTGCCCCGCGGAACTTTTTTTCCTCCCCAGAGAATCAGTTTCCCACCCATTCCAATCCGCCAAACAGTTCAGCACAATGGCGCGCATCAAGAAGAAGGGCCAGGCCGGCGCGGCCAAGAACTTCATCACGCGCAACCAGGCGATCAAGAAGCTGCAGCTCAGCCTTCCCGACTTTCGAAAGCTCTGCATCTGGAAGGGCATCTACCCTCGCGAGCCTCGCAGCAAGAAGAAGGTGTCCAAGTCCTCCACCGCCTCGACGACCTTTTACTACACAAAGGACATCCAGTATCTCCTCCACGAGCCGCTAGTGCAAAAGTTCCGCGACCACAAGGTTCTCGAGAAGAAGATTTCAAGAGCATTGGGTCGAGGCGATGTCAGCGATGCCGCCAGGCTGGAGAGCAACGCCAGCCGGCCCGACAAGACCGGAAAGCCGACCTACACTCTGGACCACGTTGTCCGCGAGCGCTACCCGACGTTCGTGGACGCATTGAGGGACCTGGACGACTGCCTGTCTATGCTGTTCCTCTTCGCGAACCTGCCCTCGACCACCCAGGTCCCCGCCAAGATGATTGCCCGCTGCGAGCGATTGTGCCTCGAGTTCCAGCACTATCTCATCGTCTCCAAGAGCCTTACCAAGTCCTTCCTGTCCATCAAGGGTATTTACTACCAGGCAAACATTCAGGGCGAGGAGGTCCTGTGGCTGGTCCCTTACAAGTTCAACCAGAGAATCGTCGGCGATGTCGACTTCCGCATCATGGGAACCTTTATCGAGTTCTACATGACGCTCCTCGGCTTCGTCAACTTTAGACTTTACACCTCGATTGGTCTCAAGTACCCGCCCAAGTTTGATGCCGTCAAGGATGAGAATGCTGCCGAGCTGGGAGCCTTCACCTTGGAGGGCAAGACTCTGGTCGGTGGCGAGGAGCAGAAGAAGCTGGAGGACGTTGCGCACAAGCCGGACCCCAAGGTTCAGGCTGCCGTCAACAAAGTCTTGAAGAGCATGTCAAATGGAGAGGCCAATGGCGCTGCTACTGATGATACCGCGCCTGTGGACACTGAGGAGGCAGAGCAAGACGCCGATGGCGCCATTGACAAGTTTGAGCCCGCTGCTCCGGGAGGCGATATCCTGCCTCAGCCATCATACAGCGGCAACAACCCCAGCACCCTCTTCTCCAACTTCACAGTCTACCTGTCCCGAGAGACTCCTCGCCAGCCCCTCGAGTTTATCCTCAAGTCATTCGGCTGCAAGCGTGTTGGCTGGGATGCTGTGCTTGGCGCCGGCGCTTTCACAACAGACGAGCTCGACCCCTCAATCACCCACCAGATCGTCGACCGACCTCCGATACAAGCTTCGATGAACGAGGACGGCGATGGTGAGGATAACCAGACGGCACAGAAGCTCGCGGCCAACCGACGTGTTCCTGGCAGGATATACGTCCAGCCCCAGTGGGTCTGGGATTCCATCAACGATGGTGAGCTGAAGGAGCCTCACCTGTACGCACCGGGCGCGTCATTGCCCCCTCATCTGAGCCCCTTCGTCAGAAAGGTGCAGGGAGCCTACGACCCGACAATGACTCTCGAGGAGCAGGAGCCCGAGCTCGAGGCGATTGAGAATGGTGACGACGACGAGGAAGCTGACGCGGATGAGACTGTCGAGGGCATGGATGTCGCAGACTCCGATGAGGGTGAGGATGATGACGAGGAGGCAGAGGATGACGAGGATGAGGTTGACGAAGATGAAGAGGAAGAGGAAGAAGAGGATGAAGACGAGGCCCTGCAGCGACAGATTGAGCTGGAGGCTGAAATGTCTGGCAAGACGGTCCAGTCAAAGGCTGCCAACCCGAAGACCAAGGCCAAGGAGGATGCCAAAAAGGCGCTTGCCAAGAAGGCCCGCGAAGAGGCCGAGGACCTGGAGCGCGCCAAGGGCATGCTGAGCAAGAAGAAGAGGAAGCTGTTTGAACAGATGCAGTACACCAACAACAAGAAGAGCGCAGAGGACGCCAAGCTGCGCTCCAAGAGGAGAAAGCTGGAGAAGGAACAGGCCAAGGGCAAGGCGTAATTTTCGGGACCATCTGTTTAATATACTAGTAAATAGGATTCAACGGCGTACATGCGATGAAAATAAAATGGGTTTCTTTAGACTATTTATATGCGGAATGTTTGCGAAAATGAGATTCCCAAGTGTAGTGACTGATGGAGGTTGTTGTACGAGTGCTTTGAGACGTAATGTGAGCGAACTTGAAATTTCTTGCTAGCACGTGAACTTATACTTTTCACCATCCCCTCGACCTCACATTTCTACGACTGCACATTCATTCTCCCGTCCATTCGTATCAGCCGACGGAGTTCTTCTAGGACAATTTCTTCTGAGTTTGATCTTCCTCGGGATTGTTCCATCAATGGGCGAACCTCGCTGCATGGTGGCGTTGGAGTTGTCAAAGATTTGAGCATGGACCGAAGCGATACAGAATGGGATCTCGATAGCGACGAGATCGCATCTGTCGCGTCCCAGGACCTCCACGAAAGCAGGCCGAACCGCTGGACAGGGCCCCGACGAGAATGGCAGCGCTTCACCGTAGAAGAGCGACGACTCTGGCAGTCGATGCAGGCGGTGGAGAATCAAGATTTGGCGATTCACCTGTACAATGCGCATGCGCTGAAGAGGCGCGGAAAGGATCCTCAAACGGCGCCAGATGTCACGGTTGCCACGGTACGCTTTTCCTCTCTCCTGAGTTTTTCAGCACATTGATGACAAAGGCGCTATTTGCTTGCCACTCATGAGTTTGTGGACTGACGCGCGGCAACAGGAAGACGGACAGCAGCGCATATGGGCGCCTCCTAGGGTCTGGACGGCGTGGCCGTTGAACGAGAGGCGCGTTCCGAAGCAGAGGATCCTTGAGAGAACTCATGATGAGTTTGACAGGTTCACTTTTCGCAAGGCGGAGCGGCACATGCCCAGCTCGGAGCTGCACGAGGAGTTGGGGGCGACGATCTTGCGGTTCGCTGGCGAGCGGTTTCGCAAAGGCCTGGAGAAGAGCAGACGGAAAACAGTGCTTGCGTCCATCGAGGGGGATGCGGCGTCTCAGAGTCATGCCGAGGGCTCAAGAGAGGATGAAGCCACGTCAAGCTTACCAGATCCATCATCGCCGTCTCAGAGATCTCATCCCGAAGATGTGAAAATGAAGACGCATTCTGAGGACGAGGGTGGTGGCCCCATTAAATCAGAAGAACGAGAAAAGGCAGACGAGGTTCAGGAACCTGTCATGTCTTCCAACGACGATCTATCCTACGAAATCCTGAGACCAGCCGTTCGACATATACTCTCACAGCTGGACTCGACGCTGCGTATCCTGCACAACGCGCGCGTAGCCACCACCAACTACGCTTCCGACTCTTCAGCAACCTCAGACTCGGAATCCGATACCCATTCCGGGCCAAAGCGCAAGCGTGGGCGCCCTCGCAGCACTCACCTCACAGGCGCAGAAGCCTCAGGTCATTCAGATGCCACCGCCAAACCAAAGGCCAGCAAACGAGGGCGTCCACGAAAAGTGCGCATCCCAAACGAGGGCGAAACATACGAAGAGATGCTTGTGCGAATTGCACGCGAATCTCACAGGAGGCTCCCCATGACGGCGAAAGAAAGAGACGCGGCGTTTGAGGAATGGCTTCGCCAGGGCGAAGAGAGACTGGCGCGCGAAGAGGCACTCCTTAGGGAGGAGGAAGAGCTGGGCATCGATCCACAGGCGAGTGCGCAGGAGAGACGCCTGCGAAGGCTCGGTCTCCGCGACTGGAGCGACGTCGTGGGTGCGGCTGCGCTGGCTGGATTCTCTCACCAGGTCATTGCCCGGACGGCGAAGCGATGCGCGAATCTGTTCGGCGAGGGGATGGTAATGCGGCGTCTGGACGAGTTACCGGCCTCGAGAGCGCCGGCCTTTCACACAATGGAGTATCGGCCAGAGAAGATTGACCTAAGAGGCGATTCCGAGTCCGACAGCGAAGCAGACGTGGCCACTGCACTCTCATCTCGCCAGCCATCGCTGGGCCGCCTCTCCAGCCGCGGCCGCAGTTCGTCTCGCGGCCGCGCCTCGCCTCACCCGTCGTCATCCGCCTTTGGGACGCCCGGGAAGCGCTCCCAGTCGAAATCCCGGTCGCGGTCGCGCTCTCGGTCGTCGGCCGGCTTCCACTTCTGCCCGGTGCCGACGTGCGAGCGTTCGGCTACGGGCTTTACGCGGCGGCAGAACTTGCGGCGGCACATGCAGCTCGTGCATCCCGGGAGAGGAGACGACAAGGAGGAGTGGGACAGCGAGGACGAAGTCCTGGGGGCGGTGCATGTGGATGGGTTCCTGAAGCCGATTGTCCCTGCGAGGGGCTGGAGAGAGCGCGTGGCGGCGAGTTCGTTGGTGATTCGGAAGAGGGGGCGGGAGAGGAGGTCGGGGGAGGACGAGGATGATGACGATGATTATCGAGGGTGAGGATGGCTTAGATGGGTAGAGTGAAGACTTGTAGTCAGTCTGCTTTGAACCATGACCAGGCAGACCCTGATTAAAATTAAAAATAAATGATGATAGATATCAACCGTCGGTTGCTTTGCATGCCTTTCAGTTTACTGTGCGGTCGTCTTACACGGCACAATATATGAGAGGACGGCGCCCCACCAGGTGGCTGTCAGACGTCTCCGATCTCCAGATGGCTGAGATAAAATCATGCTCCTTCACCCTCAGTCCATCAGCCTTGAGAAACCACACCGTCTCTCCCTGGCAGTGATCAATTCGAATTGACATGACGTGAAAATATAATATTCATCACCTACCGTCTGCATCCCGTCTTGATCCGCCCAGAATATGAGCACCAGGCTCGGCCTCAAAGCGCGCTTCCCAGCATCTCATCAATTCCACCCACGACTCAACCGCCACTCCAAACCATCATCACCACCACGCTTCACCACAATGGCCCGCTCCTACGACGAAGCCCTCTCCAAGCTCTCCCTCCTGCAATCCAACCGCATCATCACCAGCCTCTTTGAACCCTCCACCCCCCAAAAGCCCTCCTCCTCCTCCTCCTCCCCGCAAGACCTCAACGCCGCCGCAATCCCCGAAATGCTCGAATGGCTCCGCCGCGCAGGCTACACCCAGGCAGACCTCGCCCGGATGAAGCACATCCACGTCTCCGGCACCAAAGGAAAAGGCTCCGTATGCGCGTACGCAACATCAATGCTGGCAAAGCACCGCGATGTTGTGGGCACGTACACGAGTCCGCACCTCGTCAGCGTGAGGGAGCGCATCGCCATCAACGGGAATCCCATCTCGCGGGAGGAATTTGCGGCCGCGTTCTTCGAGGTATGGGATCGGCTTACGGAGGCCGCGATTGCGGCGGGCCTGCCGGCGGATGATGCGCAAGGGCCGATGTCGAAGCCTTTTTATTTTCGGTTCTTGACAATCATGGCGTGGCATGTGTTTTTGAAGAGGGGGGTGAGGGATGTGGTGATGGAGTGTGGGATTGGCGGGGAGTATGATTCGACGAATGTTTTGCCTGCGGAGGCCGTTTCGGCGGCGGTGGTTGCGCAGTTGGGGATTGATCATGTTGCGATGCTGGGGGACACGGTGGAGAAGATTGCGTGGCACAAGGCTGGGATATTGAAGGCGGGCGTGAAGGGGTTCACGATGAAGTTGAGGGATCAGCCGGGCGTGATGGAGGTTTTGAGGAGGAGGGCGGAGGAGAAGGGCGCGGTGCTGGTGGAGGTTGAGGAGGAGGATGTGGAGAGATGGGGGGGCGTGGAGGGGAATTTGAAGGGGGACTTTCAGAAGAGGAATCAGGCGCTTGCTGTGCTGGCTGTGCGGGAGCATCTTGGCTTGGGAGGGGATGATGATAGGCCGTTGGAGAATGTGACGAGGGAGATGGTTGAGGGATTGCGGGAGGCGAGGCTTAGGGGGAGATGCGAGGTTGTTGATGACGGGGAGGCGGAGTGGCTTTTGGATGGAGCGCATACAAAGGATAGTCTGGACGAGGTGGCCAAATGGGCGATTCAGCAGCAGCAGCGTCGTGCAAGCATCGACGAGCCGCTGATATTGGTCTTCAACCAGCAGGAGAGAAACATTGCGCAGCTCCTGGAGGACTTTGTGGGGGCGTGCAGGAGAGAGGCTGGGAGGGAGGACGTCTTTCGGTATGCGCTGTTTACGCGGAACGAGGTTGCGAGGCCGGGGGCTGGGGAGGAGAGGGATGTGCTCGTGCAGGAGCAGGCGGCGGAGAAGATGCGCGGGTTGATGCCCGGGTGTGAGGTCAGGGTGCTTGATAATACCACGGATGCAGTGGCGGAGGCGAGGGGGCTTGCAAAGGGACGGGACGGGGAGGAGAAGAGGAGGATCCTGGTGACGGGCAGCTTGCATCTCGTGGGGAGCGTCTTGCAGGTTCTGGAGCCGTAAATGTGTTGAATCATTGAAGAAAGAAAAGAAAAACAAAGGCTCTAATGCAGTTGATCTATATATGATACCCACGCTTCCATTGACCATGACCATCCCACCCCTTACTCCGTTGACCAGTCCATCCCACCCCCTATCCCATACCACTACAAGTCAATCGCTCTCCCTACAAAGCATCCGTCTCCTCCAGAATCCCCAACGCACCCCCAACGAGATGCAAGCTCCCCGTAACATACACCAGCACCTTGTCCTCCCCATCCTCGGGCAGACCGCCAGCCACCTGCCGCGCGTAGTTGAGCGCGTCCTCAATGGTCGGCAGGACGACGACCTTGGACTGGGGATCGATGGCGGCCCATTTCTCGGCGAAGCTGCGCTGGACGGTGAGCTTGTCGACCTCGGCCGGGTCGATGGTGTTGTTGACAAAGTCGCGCTTGTAGCCGGTCCGAGCGTAGGTGACGTTTGTGCAGAAGACGACGTGGTCAAAGGCCGGCCTGTCTGGTTGGGCGGTGGCCTTGAGGGTGTTGTGGATGGGTTGGAGGAAGTCGACTGCTTCGGTGCGGCCCTGCTGGTTGAAGATCATGACTCTAGGGCCGGTCCTTTTTTTGGATGCTGTTAGCTTTTTGTTTCTCTCCTTTTCACTTCTTTTCACTTCTTTTCTTCTTCCTCTGTTTCTGAATGGAGGAAAGGGGGTGAGAAACTTACTGGCCGGCGATTTCGCTGGCGAACCACTTGGACGACATCTTGAGGCTGTCTGCCGTGTGCGCGCCGTCGAGATGCCAGATGACGTTTTTTTCCTGCTTGACTTCGCATCGGCCCCTGAAGACGCACTTTTCCAGGCCGTCGATGAATTCCTGCGGGAGTTTGTCTTTCGGCATCTCCTCCAAGAGACCCAGCTTCTTCAGGACCGTCTCCGCCAGCGCAATGGCCAGGGTTGCGTTCTTCTTCTGGAACACTGCGTCGGGCCTGACCTTGACGCCCTCGAGCCGGGGATCGATTTTCAGCACCTTGAGGTCGACGTTCTTTTCCTTTGCGCGGTTGACCAGCACCTCCTCTGCGCCGGGCAGCTGCTCAATGGTAAACGCCGGACAGCCCGTCTTCATGATGCCGGCCTTGTGCCAGGCAATCTTCTCGACCGTGTCCCCCAGGATAGCGACGTGGTCGATCCCCAGCGTGCTGATGCCCGACGCCACCGGCTTCTCCACGAGGTTCGTCGAGTCGTACTCGCCCCCGATCCCCGTCTCATAGACAGCCACCTCGACGCCCTCCTGCAGAAAGGCGTGCCAGCTGACGAGCGTGAGGTAGCGCGCGTACACGGGCTTGGAGCCAAACGGCGTGTCCTCATCGGGAGCCTCGCGCGACGCCTCGAGCCGGTCCCAGACCTGGAAGAAGTACTTTGCGAAGAGCTCCTCGGAGATGGGCCGCGAGTCGATGCGGATGCGCTCCCGCACGGCCATGAGGTGAGGCGAGGTGAAGAGGCCCGTCTTGCGGGGGCGGCCGCCGTGGCGCTGCTGGTACTGCGAGAGGATGGAGTCGACGAAGGCGCAGGTGCTGCCTTTGCCCTTTGTGCCGGCGACGTGGACGATGTTGAGGCGGTCCAGGTCCGAGGGCTTTGGAGGAGTGTCAGTTACGGCGATTGGGTTGAGTGAGATGAGTGTTTGATGTGAGATGAGAGGGGGGGAGAAGGGTACGGACTGTGTAGCCGATTCGTGTGAGATAGGTCCTCATCTTTGCGATGCCCAGGACCGAGTCGGGCAGGATGCCGGCCTTGCGACGGGCTTCGATCACCGCGAACGGCGTCTGGAGCTCGTTGAGCTTGTCAATCGCATCCTGTAGACGAACCAATTAGTCATGACGCAACTTCTATACAGATGAGATACGAGAGAGAGAGAGGGAGGTAGAGAGAGAGACATGCATTGTAAGACCTGCCTGAAGACGCCATGCTTCGCGCACCGGAAAGGCTCACGGCTACGTATTTGAACAAGAACGTCGATGGCCGCGGTGATGCATAACGCATCCGGTCCAGCGTCTGATTTATAACAGAAAAAGGCTCGAATAAATGGTCTTCTGCGGGCGTTGGCAGGATCCAGCTTATTTGAGAGATAAGGTAGGGGACAAAAAAAAAATATTGTTAAGCGCTGTTCCCCCCACTGTCAGCAGAGTGAGAGGAATCGCCGGGATCGGCTTTGTTGAACTGTGGGAGGATGGGTAAGGTAAAGGATGACGGGATTGAGAGGCAGATGAGACCTTTTGAGTTGTGAGAGTTGTCGGTGATTTTTGTCTCGGCGATGGATTCTCTAGACTTTGTCAAGGTCCAAACTCGTGAGCTCAAGTTTGCTCTTGTAGTTAATTCACTCTTAGATTGAATCGTTGAATAGAAGTTGTAAACTCTTAGCTGTGAGAAAAAGCCGGTGCTCGTAGATGTTATCATGGTAGCGTGCTTTTAGCCGGATACTATCGGCATCGTCCTGGTGAGCTTGTCTGGTCCAACAACAACTCAGCTGTGTAATGGCTCACTTGCTGTGTCATCTTCGAGTTTGTATCAATTGCTATGAGCGTAGATACTATGTTGAATTTAAAATGATTGGGTCTTAATGTAAAGAGGCGTGTCAAGTATCTCTTGATGCTGACTCTTAAATGATGTCGCTCGTCACCAATACCAAATCTTCAACTAACTTGCACTAACAAAAAAGATATTCGAAATCATCACGAAACCATTCAGGCCAAACTTCAGGCTTCACCAAAACTGATATCCATGTCCAACTCCCTCCCCGACTTCGCAACAACCAACTTCTTCATCCCCTGCCCTAAACCACTGCAAAACAACGCATCATACCGTCTGCCGCTGTCCGCCCAAGCCAAGCGCGACCTCCAGGTTAGCCACTCATCCGCCATGGATCCCTCGGGCGCCCGCAGGATCCCCGTCGCGAGATCCACGACCTGCCAGTTGCCCGGGCCCGGCAGCTTGCGCTCATCGCAGCCGTAAAACACCGTCGCGCCGCAGGTGCCGCAGAAGCAGCGCTGGACGCCCGGCGACGAAGCGTATGCCCTGAGGGTCCCGATCCTGAGGCCGTCGCCGTCGCCGCCGCTCTTGATCTGGGGCTCGCAGTACGACAGAGGCAGAAACGCCCAGCCGACGAGGTGCGTGCCGTTGGAGAGGCGGCAGTCGTCGCACACGTCGAACGAGGCCATCCACTTGCTGGGGTCGACGGGAGAGACGGCGTTGCGGAAGAGCGCATGCTCGCGGATTTCCTGCGTAGGCCGCCTGATGGTGAAGGACACGCCGCCGCAGTGGCACTCAGCTCGCAGCCGTTCCTGTCCGTCCTCGCCTACTTCCGGCTCTGCTTCGACAATCTTTGCTCGAGGATCGTTCTGGGGAGGATTCCAGTCTGGCAGCTCGACGCCGTCATAGTGTGTCAGGACCTGTGCGAGGCCCTTGTCCTTGGCCGAGTCACTAAAGACGTGCGTCTTGATTTTGAAGTTGTCTGGCCCATGGTCTTGGAAGACTGACGTCGAAAACGTCCAGCCCTCTCTATCAAGAGAAACACCGGCAACGTGACACCCGCAAGTCGAGCAGAAGTCGTACGTGCAGTCAGCCCCTTTGACGGCGTAGCTCGTCAAGCTCTTGTCGTTCGATGGCGCAACGAAGTTTGGCTTGAGTCCTTGCTCTTGCGTGCGAAACATGCACGGCGCTCCCGTGGTGTAGCGGCAGACGCTGCAATGGCAGATGTTGACTCCAAGCGGAAGAGAGGCAACGGGAACATCGACCGTGAAGTGGACAGAGCCGCAGAGGCACTTGGCCTCGAGAGTCTTGGTCTGGGCTGCCATTGTGCGAGAATGTCAAGCTACATGTAAACAAGCAACTCTGTGCTCGACTTCTACAAACTTCGACGGCGAGATTCACGCTTTAAGTATCTGTCCTGCTCCTCCATTTCTGCCTTCAAACAAAGCCCGACGGCCTTATGTGGGGGTTCTGAAGTCGAGTCTCGACTGTCTCCTCGTAGTCCATTCTGATGTTAGCTGCCCGTTTGGTGTAGGCAGCAAGCGGGCGAAGCAGATAAGCTCGACTGAATAGTTGCTCCGGATGACACCCGCCTCCGCCTTAGCTTACCTACCTGTAGGTAGTGGTGATCGATGTTAGTGGCGATGGGAATTTGGGGTTCAGATGCAGGGCCGGAATAACCGAGGTGCCGCCGGACAGGCCCCATTTTCCATACGCGCACCCAGACTCTCTTATCAAATTTTGCTTCTTCATCTCGTCTCTCACTTCAACTTGTTCCTCATTCATCACCTCGGCCCTCTTCAATCGCACGACATGTCGGATGCCAGAGACAGTTTTTCTGACCTCGAAAAGCATCGCCTACGGCTGGAAGAAACCGTCAACAGCCTGCGGAAAGCCCTGCAGCACTGGCAGACATGGGATGCCGAGTATGAGGCTCTCAAGGAGGAGGTCGAGGCCGTGACCGCCGCCGACGAGCTGCACCGCATCCATGCCGACTTTGACGGCGAGCTGCTGAAAGGCAAGGAGCTCGACGACGTCTTCGGGAAGCCGGGCCTCAAGACCAGGGAGCAGATCATCAACGTCCTGGACCGCCGCATTGACTACGTCTCAAAGAACATCGGGACGCTGCGGAAACAGCTGGAAACAGCCGAGAACAAGTACGCGGCTGCGACGGTCATCAGCCAGCCTGATGCCGCCGACGAAGATGGCCAACCCATCATGGACATTGTCGAGGAGCTGGACGATGATGACAATGTCATCTCCTTTCGGGTGAACAGGCCCGGCGAGACTCTGGGCAGTGTCGAAGCTCTTCTCAACAAGGCCGGTGTCACAGACGATGCCGAGCCTCAGCCGGAGAAGGAGGATACGGCCTCAAGTAGCATTGTAGACCACCAAGAACATCCTCCACAACCCACGGATCGGGATGCGGCATCTGTGGAATCACCTAAACCACGCTCTCCGAAGCCCGAGTATGAACCAAAGAAGACTGTCTCCTTCTCAGACGACACAAAACCTGCCGAGGAGCCGGAGCCCGAAATCTCTTGGAGGGCGAAGCGTGTCAAGGAGATTATGGGCACCGCCAAAGAACAAGAGGACATTAGCATGCGAGCTGCTGTCATACCCAAAGACGAGTCACCCGAAGATGCAGCCCTGCGGCAACAGATGCTGCGGTACGGCATGAGCGAAGTGGGAGCCGTCGTTGCCGAGCTCGAGCTCGAGGAGGGCGATTCAGATGAGATCTCTGACCTTGATGAGGAGATGGATGACGATTATGACGATTACGATGATGAGGAAGATGAGGAAGACCAGTACGGACGATATCAAGGGAGCGTTGTCACTGACGAGTATCGTCGACGAATGCTTCAGCTGGAGAAGAAGCTCGGAATCAAGTCGCATGCCGCGAAGAAAGCCAAGCCTAACCCTGACGAGGACGGCTCAGAGGACGATGACAACGATGAAGGAATTGGCCGTATCGTTGTCAACCGAGAGGCACAAGCCTCATCTTCATCCACAGCCACGAACGCTGCGCCGCTGAAGTCGAATCTCAAGGAGAGACAAAGCAGCGATTCTGAAGCAAAGAAAGGCGTTCGGTTTGCGGCCAGCCTTGACATTGCGCCTGAAAAGGAGACACCTGCTCCTGTGGTCAGCGAAAAGAAGGATCTTGTTGAGCCTCTCAGCGACATTGTCGAGCGTAGCAGCTCGTCAAGAGCAAGCAAACAGCCAGCAGCCCAACCAGCGAAAAGAGCATCGCGGTTTAAGAAGGCCAAAGACACTACAGAGACAGCAAGTGCTGTCCCCAAGGGGCCCCTGGATATCCGGCCCAAGTTTGTGGACGATCCTCTGCCGCCGGTGCCGACTGGGCCTGAAGGCGTTACAATAGCCGACACGCTCGTTGAGCGAGAGTCGACGACTGCTGCTATCGCCCCCGATGAGGTCAATGATCTCATGACTCACCAGGAGGTTGCCGACGAGTATCAGCGGATGCGCAAAAAGTTCATTCAGCGTGAAGGTGGGTTCCTCAAACCGGACGAGTCCCCCATCAAGCCCGTACGGAACGAGCTCGAGGAGCAACCCACCAGCCGGTTCAGAGCTGCGCGGCTTTCGCGTCAGTAGTATGGAGAAGGTAGTCGATATACAGTCGATCAATCTCACCATATGACTGAGTCCTTTCTTTGATCTGGTGATGTTTGGGAGCCTTGCTCCGAAGGGGACATCTCGCCCGTGTGCTTCTGCTAACCTAGTGTGCAACTTCCACCGACCCTCTTGATATCTGGATCTGAACGCTTTTTTTACACGAGCATAAATGGGCTGCAGCTACCAATCTGCTTTCCATCTTGGTTCGATCCGAGAGCGATCTCAGTAGGGTTCTCTGACACCATTACCCGACTTGGCAGTCTCCATGGTTCTGGTGATTCGTTAGGCTCTACACATTTGCTGTGAATGTCTTTGACATTCTGATAGATACCACACTGGGGTCCCTGAATCAATAGTTTTTAATACTTGTGGCTCGTCAGTCCCTTGCCTGTGTGATGCTGCATCTATCAGTTCATACTTTATCTTCACTGACATTAGAGGTCAAGACCGAAGGAGCCAAAAAGAAGTTTTTGAATGTCAAAAGAAAACGTTTTTCTAGAGAAGTTGTGGAAAGATGCAAAAAATGAGTGATTCCGCCCGGGCTCGAACCGGGGACCTTTTCGGTGGTGTCAACTGAACTGTTAACGAAATGTCATAACCAACTAGACCACGGAACCAGATGCTTTTCGATGCTAGATCATAGCTAGGCTTCTAAGCCTCTATGAAGTTGCCCGCCTGCTGCTGGAATTCTTCAAGAATCAACTTCATCTCTTCCGGCTCGAGCAAAGTAGTCGATTTCCAGTAGACTCGGTTCATACCAGACTGAACCGATATCCGACCCAATGGGGAACTTGATAAGTGGTATGGCGGGAGGAAATCGCTCAGTATCCAATGATACAGTCTGTCATTGTCAAGCCATGATGGCCTCGTCATCTATCTAGATTTAATACATGAGGTATCCCACCCACGCTCATATGCCGTAGTTTACATTCGACCCCCTTGAGCAAAAACCAGGAAAAAAGAAAACAAAGCGCAATGACGGCTGCTAACAGGCCATGCGCGCGTAACCCATACAAATGTGTTGAACCCAAGCAAAATCAAGACCTTCAGATCCCCCCTCCATGCAAAACCTAAACACCATCCATCATGCCAGCAATCACTTCCCCCTGCTAAACAGCGCAGCAATCGTATCCGAAAACGTCGCCTGCCCCTCCGCCCGCCGGACCTCCCTCTCCTCCCTCTTGGCGTCCCAGATCTTCTTGACGTTGCGCGCGACGTCCGCCTTGGCCTGCAGGTCCGCCCGCAGCGCCGCCTCCTCAGCCGCTCGCTCGTCCTCGGGCAGCTGGTCCAGCTTCTCCTTCCACTGCTTCTGAAGCTCCTCGGAGGGCTTGACGGCGTGCGCCGCCGCGCTGCTGATGCTCGGCTTGGGGATGGACGGGTCGAACGTCGGGATGAGGGTGCCGTTCTCCTTTGCCTTTTCCACCTCGGCTTCGTGCTGGAGCATGCGCTGGAAGAGCGCGTCGGCGTGGAGCTGGATGTCTTCGTCGACTTCTGCGGGTCGGCCTGCTACTGATCCGTATCCCAGCGCTCTCAAGAATCTCTGCAAAAACAGGGAAACCATTAGTATCATGACCCCTTTTATGCGCCATTACCATCTCAGGGGGGGAATATATGTGTGTGTCCGTACAGATTGCATGGTGTAGCACCTCTCGAACCGCCGCACCTGATGCCGGCACATCTGCAGCTGGTCCTCCCAGCTGCCGCTCTTCATGCAGTTGATCCACTCCTCCTGCTGCGGCGCGCAGTTCTCCAGCCCGGCCCTCGCAATCGCCGCCTTGCGCTCCTTGTACCCCTCCAGCACGGACATGAGCTTGTCGTGGTCCGACGACGTCTCCTCCTCGACCTCTGCTAGCGGCCGGTAGTTCTTCCACAGGTGCGCGTACCGCCCGTCCTGGTAGAGGCTCGCTGAGGGGACCGGCGCGGGCTCCGGCTGCTGCTGCTTCTTCATCGTCTCCGGCGCCGTGGCGGCCCCCGGGGGGGAAGAGGCGGCGGCATCTTGCCGCTGTGATGGTGGTGAGGATGTTGTTGTCGCTTGCTGCTGGTTGGGGATGTATTTGACGGGGGATTCCTTTTCGAGAAACTCGCGGAGCTTGGGGTCCAGCTTGCCGAGGGGATTCGGGGCGTCGCCGCCAAAGAGTGAAGGTAGCCAGCCCATGGTGAATGTGTGTAGAAGTCGAGGGGCCTTGGACGGCGACCCGGGGAAGGGGGTATATCGGGGGGTCTTTTGACTTGGTCAACTAACAAAAGGGATCGAGTGGCTCTGACGTGCCCCCAAGAGAATGGGATCGGAGGATGCTTTTGACAAGGGTGCGAATATTACATAATGCGGGTTGAGATGCACCGTGTGCAGTTTTATGGAGCTTTGCGCGTGAACAGACAGCTCCTTATGTCAACCTGCATTTTCCCATGTGCCTGTGCTACTGTAGGCATCTTTCAACCAGAAAGATTGAAGGGAATCATCGGCATCATCTTCTACGTAGGTGTTACTGAAAGTAAATCATAAAACTCATCAAGGTCGTCATATCACCGGATACATCAGTATGACAATCGGTGCCGATATCACACAATGTTTGTCCTCATCGAGCAATCGCTTCCCGTCACTGTGACCATAGAATTCTCCGTAGGTATTTAGATGTTCATTTTTATTCATATATCACCCGAGGGCCTCATCGTCAAGATGTCCTTTTGCATCGCGGTCCAAATGGGGAATCGAATTAAGCGTCGCAAACGGCCCTGAGACGTCGAGATCGTGGTCATGAATCCTTTTTTATTCACGATTGCGTCTACAACTCATTTTGTAAAGCAACGTCCCATGCCGACCCTCCAGCGGGGATAACTTATTTTCCCCCCTGATGTTTATCACGCCAAAAATGCCAGTTAGAGAAACCCAATTTAGAACTTGGTGAACGACTTGACCGCCTTGCCAGTTCGGGGCAGAACGCGCAGGACGTTGAAGCGGATCTATAGAGACAACGCGTCAGTAATCGTGCTACATCATCGGTGTGCCAGAATAATCGGACAAAAACGTACGGTCTTGCTGAGAGGCCTGCACTGGCCAACGGTAACCTGGTCACCCTCCTCGACACGGAAAGCAGGGGAGACGTGGGCGGCGAGGTTCTTGTGGCGCTTCTCGTAACGAGAGTACTTGGGGATGTAGTGGAGGTACTCTCTTCGGATGATGACGGTTCGGTGCATCTTGGTGGAAACGACGGTGCCGGTCAGGATACGGCCACGGATGGAGACGAGACCGGTGAAGGGGCACTTCTTGTCTGTAGTCATTTTCAAGGTCAGCAATTCCGTCTCCGTCGAACAATCAATGTCCGCGTCCATCTCGTTGTCGTCGAGTCGATCGAGTCTCGCGTTCGCCCTTGGCTTTCAACCAATCTTGTTCATTTTCCTCCCAGTTTCGCGACTCTCGAAGCCAATCCCAATCTCGTCGTTTTCTTCGCACGTACCGATGTAGCTGCCCTCGATGGCGGTCTTAGGGGTACGGAAACCCAGACCAACATCCTTGTACCATCGTCGTCCGCCCTTGCCCGGTCTGGTGCTCTTGGTCTTGGTCTTGGAGTTCAAGAAGATGTGAGGCTGCTTCTGGAAAGCACGCTCCGACTGGACGGTCAATTCGGTCGCCCTGGTGTGACGGTTAGCAAAAGGACGTCGTGATCGACAGGTCGGTATGGCGCAGTGCTGGCGGGCAAAACTGACATCTTGAATTATCCTGCTCCGGAGAGGTACCGTAACTGAGGGCGTATCGTAGAGGGTGGGAAGACGATGTTAGATGGTTTTGCACAGGATGGAGGAGTAGGGCAACTGGCGCACTTTTTTCGGGCCACTTTCCCACCTTAGGGCTTGCAAAATTTACATTGGCTGATTAGGCGAACCAAGCAATGGGAGGGGCGCGTTATCGGCACGTGATGCTGCTTTCACCCAGCGCCTGACTATTCCAGGCACGTGACTCGCTCGGACATGCAGTGGATCTGGTCAGCGCGGCGCCCCCACCTGCTGTGGCTGACCAGAAACTGTGGCTAAGCCCAGTGAAGAAGGTACGTACCGTTACCCCCCAAAAGGTGGAAGTAAACAAACGCGGTCATCGGGGTCCTTTTCGATGATTCCAAGTCGGATTCCCTGCCCTCGGCCTGTCGTGACGGAATCACGACCACGATCCAGAATGCCTCCGCCTGGCGAGTCCACCATGCCGACCACGCGCCGGTTGAGGAAATCAATCGGTGTGCACACAGAGCTTTCGAACCCACACAAGGAAAATGGTACACTCGACGTCGGCCAGTCACTGGCTGCGAGTCGCAAATCGCGGAGCAAGAGCATCGGTCCCGGCGGACTGGATGCGCTCAGGCAGGGCAATGGCAACAGGCGCGCGGTATGGAAATGCTTCTCCCCCGGCGCAGGCGCTTAGACAGTTGCTGAACCTCTTACATAGTCTCTTGCCGCGCCGACCAAGATCCCTCGCTCAATCCTCAAGCCCACGATCTCTCTACCCGAAATCCCACCGTTGAAATCGAAAGCGCAGAGAAAGTCAGCAGGCGCGTCAACACGCAGCCAGCCCGAGGATGAGCCAAGCGGATCGAAGATTGCCGTGCGGACAGAGGAGGAGCAACAAGCCGCAGCAAGAGAGAGAGAAGAGCGCGAGAGGCGAGATGCTCGTCGCAAATCACTGGCCAACCGCAGAGTCTCGTTTGCGGCAGAGGCAACATTGCACACCTTCCATGAAGTGGAATATATGCAGTCTCGGAATGCCACAGAGTCCAGGAGGAAATCGGGCTCTGGCTTGAACACTCGAAGTGCCGCCGACCAGACTTCCGCTGAGGATGAGAGCACGCAAGGAAAGAGAAGCTCGCTCGGTGGGCAGAGTAACATTCAAGGCCAAGATGAGAACGGAACCTCGGTTATATACAGTTCGGATTCCGAGCCCGCTGATGCGGTTGAGGAGATCCCCACGGATGAGGAGGAAGCGGAGGAGGAGGAAAACTCCAATAGCGATTCCGACGACGGGACGATGATGAGCCTTGAGACAGAAGAGCTCACGGGTACAACTGTGGCATCTGAAAAGTCACTGGGTGACCTGGAGGAAGATTCCTCTACACTTGACGAGGCTCTTCGCATGGCTGCCCGCCGCGCAGCTACCCAACAGCTTGGAGACGATTCTGACGACGGCGAAGAGATCATCCCCTCCTTTGGTTGGGCGAGAAAGCCAATACCGCAACCCGCAGCCAGCGGGAACAAGGCGCCTGCAAAAACACCAGTGGACCAACGGTCCGATAACACCACAGAGATGGACATGGACATGGACATGGATATAACTCAAGCCATGGGGAAAATCATCAAGCCCTCTGGGCCTGGTGATGCCGAAGGAGAGCCAGAGCCAGAGGCAGAAGTCTCCATGGACGTCACTCGTGCATTTGGTGGTATTATCTCAGGTGGGAAGCCCAATGATGCACCCCCAGAGTCTGGTGAGATGGAAGATGCCACGATGGAATTCACGACTGCGGTTGGAGGCATACACTACCCTGATCTGCCAGATGCCGACACCGACTACGACGCGAACGAAGACATGTCTATGGAGCTCACCAGCGTCATGGGAGGCTTGTTAGCTGGTCGACAACAGGAGCAAAATGAAGCCGCTCGGCGCCAGACACTGGACCAGACTGCGAAGCTGGGTGATGATGCTACCATGGACATGACCGCTGCAATTGGACACATTCTTCCTGGTGGCAACCAGCACTTGGCCAACAATGAAGACGAACAAAGCAATGCCGATGCCGAGGGTGATGAGACAATTGGCATGGACATCACCACAGCTATTGGTGGAATCATCAAGAACACCTCGCAAGCCCTTAGAAAGAGCCTCCTTGGGTCTCGATCCGAGTTGTCAGAGAACTCGCGACGTTCAACATCAGCGGCTGCGTCGA
The DNA here is from genome assembly GCA_023628735.1 of Trichoderma sp. PF4103. Taxonomy (NCBI): domain Eukaryota; kingdom Fungi; phylum Ascomycota; class Sordariomycetes; order Hypocreales; family Hypocreaceae; genus Trichoderma; species Trichoderma sp. PF4103. Next base: position 207,173 of record JAMAKC010000035.1, on the reverse strand, counting down.
TACAGCCCCCCGAGCAAAGCACTCCCCTTGCAAAGACCGCGTCACAAGCTGTGCAAGCAAGGGCAGCACAAGTTGCCACCACGCCTCAAGCAGCGAAAGGCCCCCTGATCGATTTCTCAACGACACCACAAACGCCCAAATTTTCCACTACACCAAAAGCTCTTTCGACTCTGAAAACTACGGGTTCGAAAACTTCTACGACCCCTAACACTTCTACGACACCGAACACTTCTACGACCCCGAAAACTCCAGCATCCAAAGCTTCCGCAATCCCTCGGCTGGCCCCATCGTCGGCCAAAACGCAAACGCCGACGTCGCAAAGCCGAACCCTCCGATCAGCGTCCAGAAAACCACCATCACAGAGTGCGAGCCGCACACCTTCACCCGTCAAGTCAACTCCAAAGAGCAGCACAAAGTCAGCACAGCGAGATGTCTCTACACCTCGACGACTCTCCGGAGTCGGTGCAGACAGGCCTGGCCTGGGATCACCCCAAGTTGCGGCCATTTTTGACCGTCGAGAGTCTCTGACTGACTCAACGAGCGCGTTTGTCGCTGGAAAACGCGCCGTTGCGTTCAGTGACCCCAAGGTCTTGGCGCAAGAACTTGACCAGGAAAGCGACGAGGGAACTCGGCGGAAGTCTGGTGGGCGAGATGCTACAATCAACCTTAGAGAGATGATTGATAGCATGAGCCCCAAGCGGAACCCGCTCAAAGGCCGAAAGAGCCTCCACATTGGAAGTGCCAGGGGCCTCCTTGGCAAGCGACCTGCTGAATTGGACGAGGACGCGGAAGCCGAGGAGAATGACGGGGTCAAGAGATTGAAGGGTCGTCAGGGCAGCCCTGTCAAGAACGTGAAGCTTCAGCAGCCGCCTTCGAAAGAAGAGACAACCGGCAGGCTGAGAAGATCGACTCGCTTGAGCTTTGACTTTGCCGGCAAGACGTCTCAGTCTGCTCAGTCATCGCCATTGAAAGGCAGCGATAGTGCCACGTTGTTGAGCCAGAAGTTTTCCAGAGCTGGAAAGGAGAATCAAACGGTTCACGATGTGCAGATACACCAGCCATTGGCGAACAATGACCCCCAGGTTTTGGAAACGATCGAAGAACATCAGATGCATCTCCAGGATTTCTTGAACTTGACGTCGATACGCTTCATGGAGCTAAACACGACCAAGAGGCGCCACACAATCGCCCCGAGGACATCTCAGAGCGGCATTTTGCCAGACGGGGAAGACGACCGGTCTCTGGAGCGATGTGTCGTGGCGGGTGCTTGTACCGTGCCCATGTTGGAACTGTATCAACATTCCTGCCGAGAGTTGAAGAAGTACATCTCTGAGGGGCGAAGAATAGTCAAAGAGATTGAGACGGAGACCTTTGAGGAAAACCCCCCTCTGTTCCGAGAGTATCTATCCGCGACTCCCGACGTCAAGGCATTGATGGACAATCAGTTTAAGAACGTCAGGACTCATGCCCGTCACCTTAGCAAGGCGATGTGGTACGAGTGGAGGATGAAGTTGCAGGACGGACTAAACGAAGGCCTCGTCAGCATCTCCGACGGCATGAAGGATGATCTCAAGATCATTGAAGAGCAAGAGAAGCTTCTGAAAAGCGTGATGCCCCAACTTGTGAGCCGTTACGATTCACTATTGGAGGAAAGCAGCAGCCTCGAGGAAGCTGCCAAGGAAATAGCCGACTGTGATCCTGCTGAACTCCAGGCGGCTCGAGAGGAATTGACGAGCCTGGACGATGATATTGCGCAGAAGAAGAAGCTCATTGCCAAGCTTCGACAGGAGTTTGACGCCTCGGCAGCTGACGTGGAGGAATTGACGGCACGAAAGACTCAGTGTCTTGCTGAGATCAAAGAGTCGGAGCGGGTCAGAGAAGAGTGCCGTGGTTGGACTAGCACTGAGGTCAATAACCTCAAAGGTACGATTGCCCTCATCCTTGCCGCCTTTGGAAGCAAGCTAACATTCTATGACAGCGCGGGTAGAAGCCATCGAGAAGGAGCACGGATGGGCCGTAACGGGCATCTCGGGTTCAACGCTGTCGATGACATACAAGCGGGAGATTGAGCTTGTGCTGGACATTACGTCCTTCCAGCCGAAACAGCCAAACTCGCCAATCGACCTGTGGTATATCGCCGATAGCCGCGCAGTCCATCCTCTGCCGAGGACTCTGGAAAAGGACTTTCTCCTACAATGCATCCGGGAACACATTCGAGCAATGCCACAGAACCGCACGAAGCTGTCTCACCTCCTCAGCGTGGTCAAGGCCGCCTGGGACAAATCGAACTGGATCTTTCGCGAAATCGGGCGCATCAATGTCTCGTTCCCGACAAAGGTCACCAAGACGTCTGATACCAGCATAGCTGTTACCAGCTCCCTCCTGTTGGCACCCTTGGAAACACGAATCGAAGTCATATTCAACCTGAAGGGGTCCAGCGGGCCTGAGGGAGTCAATGTCGATGTCTCGACGGACGCCAGGGTGATCTATGGGGAACAATTCAACGTGGGCAAAGTCGGGGAGTTCCTGGGCACGAGGATCGGAAAGAGAGTGGGCGCCGAGGGCGAGCCGTGGAGCGATGTAGTGGTTGAACTGTACGAGAAGCTCATTGCTCGGGGGAAGAAGCAGTAGCAGTTTGGTTTGACGCTGTAATGATTCATGATGGGATTGGGTATAACGGGTCGTTGGATGGCTTGTACTGGCGTTGTTTGGGCATAAGATACCTTGGGCTGATGCTCTGGATGTTGGGCTAATTAACTTATCTGCTGTAGTGCTATAAGAATTGCTATTCTACACAATCATTGATTTGTTACACTGCGGATGCTCTCAAGTTGGACGACGATGAGAGAAGAGGCGGAGATTACGATTCGGGCAAGGCGTTGTTGTGCTAGCTGAAGGGCCGTCTCTCGGTAGTAGAGCTTTGATGTTCTTTGGGCGAACTCATGATTCAAACCGCCAAGTTTTTAGCGAGCCCAGGTAGGCCGTCTGTACCTACTGTGCTTACCTTACTTCCAGCTGCAGTGATCGACCCTCCTCCACTGGCTCTCCTATTTTTCATCCAGTTTTTTCTTAAATCTTTTTATCCTGTGAAAATCAGAATTTTTCTCTCTTCTCTCACCGACTTGTAGAAGCCCCCAAAATTACAATCAATTTTCTCATAACATCTACTTCTTTACCCCATCTTTGGGGTTATTCATTCCAAAGTACCCCCCAAATCTCCGCATATCGGCCCCCGGTCTGCTAGTGAAGGAATTACCCAATCTGGCAAACTACAGCGCATTCGGGCATCCTCTATAAAAGACTTACTCGCCGTCTTCCTCCTCGACTCCCAAGCAAACCTCGACAACCCAACCTCTTTTCCTTTTCAAAATCTTTTCTCTTTTTGCACTTTGGTGCCGGCGTTTCTATTAGACGGATAGACTCTGTTTTACTTTTGATTTTTCACTTCTTCTTCAATATGGCATCTTTTTTCCGCTGGTTAGTTTTGCCACCGCTCGCTGATCCTGTCTCTCACTTTGGCATCTGACAACTGGGCATCAGGTACAATGGAAGGCTCGCAGCCCGTCCGTTCCTCACCCAGGGCGTGACGACTGCAGTCCTGTTTGCGACTGGCGACATCACCGCCCAGCAGCTCGTCGAGAAAAGGGGCATCAAGGGTCACGACACCTCGCGAACCAGCCGCATGGCGCTCTATGGTGGATGTAGGTTTTATCTGGCTGCCTAAACCCACATCTCGCCTCTCCTCTCCTTCTCTCATCCCACGCCGGCCCAGCAGCCACCACACAGCAGGTCCATTGTTAGAAATTTTTTTTTTGCTAACCCAGCTGATCGTGTGTAGGCGTCTTTGGCCCTGTCGCTACGACCTGGCTGGGCTTCCTGGCCCGTCGCGTCCGCCTGAGGAATGCCCGTGTCGAGACGCTGGCGCGCGTGGCGGCTGACCAGCTGCTGTTTGCCCCCGTCATGATCGGAGTCTTCCTCAGCAGCATGGCCACGATGGAGGGCAAGAGCCCCAAGGAGCGCCTCGACCAGACCTGGTGGCCTGCCCTCAAGGCCAACTGGGTGCTGTGGCCGGCGGTGCAGTTTGTCAACTTCACCTTCTTGCCTCTGCAGTACCGTCTGCTGTTTGCCAATGTCATCTCCATTGGCTGGAACAGCTACCTGAGCTGGGTCAACAGCAAGGGCGGCAGCCAGGACCACGAGTTGATCGCCGCCCCGGCCACCTAAAATGTCCTCTTTGTTTTCTGTTTGTTGGTCACTGCTGCATTGACGGCATTATCATTTTTTTGTTTCGATGGTTTTGCTGCGCTAGAGGGAAAGGGAAAAGAATAGACAACATATAAGAGGTCTAGACGGATTGCTTCGAAATGCGGTAAAAGTTCTTTACGATAGATCATAACACAGTTTCACTTTACGGTATCACCAGGATGCTCGCAAGTCTCGGTCGGAGTCTTTTATAAGGAACACAGTGATGCTTTCTCTTTGTGCAGACGTCAACCAGATGCAGTCGAAGCACTGTCACTGTCACTCCCCCCTGTACGCTTGCTGACGTCGATACGGTCTTGTGACCGGGTCCAATGATGCGGTTTCAGATACGCCGTATTCAGGAGCACAATGACGAACGCCCAGACTGATGAAAGAGCCTTTATCCTGAGGCGCAACTGCGTGTCCAGCCTGCAATGCCTTTCGTATCTTATTCCAACTCTTCTTGCTTCATCTGATAAGCATAGAGGAAGAAGCGCAATCAACGATAAGCCTCACGGCTTACTCACTTTGAAGTCTTGATTCCTTAGGCCACAGAGGGCTTAGTGCCCGCTGACTCATCCGTCTTTTTGCCGCCTTGCAAATCGTTTTGCCGAACCAGCGGCCAAGTCCGGGCTCTGGCGAAGAAACACAAACGACATCATCAGGTTCAGCCTTCGCGCTCGAACTGAACCCATTTGTCGCTCGTCTCCTCATCTTCCTCGCCTCGTTCATCCATCAAACCGAATCCGGCGACACCAATGTTGCCTCTGTCGGTGCGGCGCGCGGTGGCCTCTGCCCCTCAGGGGGCCGGGCTGACCTCTCTAGCCACCTCCGTCCCCAAGGTCGCAGCCTCGAGCTTCATTCTGAATCGCCCTCAGAGGCGTCTCTCGTCGTCAAAGCCCTCCCGATCCGATGAACCCAACGATATTGCGGCCGGACAGTCGGTGCCGGCATCCGCGTCGGCGCGCGGCGAGAGCAAGGCCGGCAGGAAACGGAAGACCAAGGACGCGGCTGACCGAAATGCGGCCTTCAAGAAGCTCCCCAGCGTCCCCAGCACCCACCACATGTCGGAAGAAGGTGAGCACTGCATGCTTCTGCGCTTCAAGATGCGTTCTCTGTTGCTAACTTGATTTTAGCCCTCGGCTTATCGACCTTCTTCTCGCTTCACCGACCCATCTCCGTCACCCAGACCATGCCCCGGACCGTTACAGATGAGCACTTTGCATCCATATTTGCGACTCGATCCAAGTCGAGCAGAATACGAGACACTGTGTCTACGCTTTCCGACACCATCGATCAGCTCGAAGGCCCCATGGCCCAGATGACAATAGGCGGCCAGGACCAGGGCGCCAGCGACGGCATGCACAGGCTTGACGTCAAGAACTCTGACGGAAGCGAGTCGAGCATCTATCTCCAGGTCGATGCCATGTCGGGCGAGTTCCTGCCTTTCCGCCCCCCTCCGCTGCCTCAGCCGCAGCAAGGCGTCGAGGCGGACGGAGTCACTGCCGAGGCTGAGGCTTTGGAAGAGGCGGCCCACCACAGGGTGTACAAGGCCATGTTCACCATTGAGGAGTCGACGGAGCCGGACGGCCAGATCAGGATCATTGCCCACAGCCCTCGAATCATGCAGGACGAACAGCCCCGGAACTTCTTGGAGCGCCTGGCCCTCCGCCAGCTGCGTTTCGACCAGACCCGCGGCCACCGAGACATGTATGCCATCAGCGTCAAGCGGCAACGAAAGCTCAAGATGAAGAAGAAGAAGTACAAGAAGCTGATGAAGCGAACGAGGAACTTGCGCCGCAAGCTTGATCGAACGTAAGAGGGGGGGGGGGCTGTGGCCTTTGGCCTTGTAGACATTCCGGGTTTTATTATTCTCTTTTCTTTTGTTGCGCTGGGGTTTGACCGGTTTCCTGGGTTGTTGTCTGCCTGGAGGATGGCCAGAGTTTTCTTTTTGTCGACCATGAGTTACGCATCGCGCTCCTGGTCCTCTTTCTCTTCCATAGACTTTGAGAAGATTGCACAGTTGTCGTGTTGTCGTGGTGCATGACTGGGACGCGGCCTTTTCCCGTTATATCGGCATTTGTAAAATAATATGAATAAGACGAACATGTAGCATCAGATGCTTTTCGCTATCTCTAAATGAGCTGGAAACCAGAAATGATGTGCAACATCCTCTCCGTGGAACATCGGATCGTCTGGTACATCGGCCCAGCTTGTGACTTCCAAAGTCACCACGCTATCATGTATGATATGAATTTCCAACAAAATTACCAAGATCTCTTTTCCTTTCGATATGCGTACCGTACTCAGGTATATCAAACGGCATTTTGCCTGCTCTGTGAACCTTCTCGGTCAAACGAACACACCTCGGTGAGACGTTCGGTCTAGCCTGTGCACTAGCGCAGCCATACCGCCCTCCACCGCCCGGCAGAAAGCAGCTCCACCGCCAAATTTTTGGATTTTTTTGGCCGGGACAAATGATTTTGTATGCGCCTACGAGGTCCCGCAATAAACTCGTCCGAAAGCCCAGCCCGCCAGCAAGTCTTGCGCAATCCTTTACCACGGACCATTGGCTGTGACAAAGTGTTGGCAAGATGCAGCGCAAGCAAGTGTAAGTTCGTCAGGCTGAAACTACGAAAGATGTTTCGGTATCCTTGGTGTTTGTGTGGTGGCTGACTCTTTGTGCAGAGACGAGCGCATCGGCGCGCTGATTCGCAATGGCCTGCAGGAGAAGAAGAGAAGCTTTTTCGTCGTCGTGGGAGACCAGGCCAAGGATGTGATTGTGCGGCTGCATTACATCATGTCCATGGTGGACATTAAGCAGAACAAGTCTGTTCTGTGGGCGTACAAGAAGAAGCTGTTGGGATTCACAAGGTGAGCATGCCCGGTTTCCTTCTTCGTTCCCGATGGGAGAGTTTGATATCTGACTGCTAGTTGCGTGCACGCAGTCATCGAAAGAAGCGAGAAGACAAGATCAAGAAGGAAATCAGACGCGGAATCCGAGAAGCCAACTCGGAGGACCCCTTCGAGCTCTTCGTCTCCCTGCACAACATCCGCTACACCTACTACAAGGAGACCGACAAGATCCTGGGTAACACGTACGGCATGTGCATTCTGCAAGACTTCGAGGCCATCACGCCCAACATCCTGGCCCGGACGATCGAGACGGTCGAGGGTGGCGGCTTGGTCATTATGCTGCTCAAGGGAATGAACAGTCTGAGGCAGCTCTATAACCTCTCCATGGATGCCCATTCGAAATACCGGACAGAGGCCCACGACGATGTGGTGGCAAGATTCAATGAGCGTTTCCTGCTGTCACTGGGAAGTTGCGAATCGTGTCTGGTCATCGACGACGAGCTCAACGTGCTTCCCATCTCGGGCGGCAAGAATGTCAGGGCTCTGCCGCCTCCGGATGCCGATCAGCCCAAGACCCCCCAGATGCTGGAGCTGGAATCGATCAAGGACGAGCACCAGGAACGACAACCGGTTGGAGCATTGATCAACCTCGCGAGGACCGTGGACCAGGCAAAGGCCCTGCTGACCTTTACCGATGCCATCGCCGAGAAGACGCTGCGAAGCACCGTTGCGCTGACGGCTGCCAGAGGACGAGGAAAGTCGGCTGCCATGGGAGTTGCCGTGGCTGCTGCGGTGGCGTACGGATACAGCAACATTTTCATCACATCACCGTCTCCAGAGAACTTGAAGACGCTGTTCGAGTTTGTCTTCAAGGGCTTTGATGCTCTCGGCTACGCCGACCACGCGGACTACTCTATCATTCAGAGCACGAACCCCGACTTCAACAAGGCGATTGTTCGCGTGAACATCCACCGACAGCACAGACAGACGATCCAGTATATTCGTCCCCAGGATGCCCATGTGCTTGGCCAGGCTGAGTTGGTCGTCATCGACGAGGCGGCCGCCATTCCTCTGCCTCTCGTTCGAAAGCTGATGGGTCCTTATCTGGTCTTCATGGCTTCCACCATCAACGGTTACGAGGGTACTGGTCGATCCCTGTCGCTCAAGCTCATCAAGCAGTTGCGAGAACAGTCCCGACGGGCCACTACGGACGACGACACCCAGGTAGCCGACCGATCTACCGGAAAGGCTTCCAAGGCGGAGGAGTTCCAGGCCAGCCGAAAACTGCGCGAGATCACCCTTTCAGAGCCGATTCGTTATGCTCAGGGCGACCCAGTCGAGAAGTGGCTGAACAAGCTTCTTTGCCTCGACGCGACCCTGCCCAAGGCGAGCTCCAACGGGGCACCAGATCCTAACCTATGCGAGCTTCTCAACGTGAACCGCGACACCCTCTTCTCTTTCCACCCTATCCCCGAAGCCTTCCTCCAGCAAATGGTCGCGCTCTACGTCGCCAGCCACTACAAGAACTCGCCCGATGACTTGCAGCTGATGAGCGATGCCCCGGCCCACCAACTGTTCGTCCTTACCGCACCTACTTCCGAAAACAGCGGCAGATTGCCCGAGCCTCTCGTTGTTGTCCAGGTTGCCCTGGAAGGAAAGATTAGCCGACAGAGCGTGATCAACAGCTTGAGCCGAGGAGAAAGGCCGCATGGCGACCTGATCCCCTGGCTTGTGAGCCAGCAATTCCAGGATGAAGAGTTTGCCTCTTTTTCCGGTGCCCGAATTGTTCGCATCGCCACCAACCCGGCCTACATGGGCATGGGATACGGAAAGCGAGCCATGCAGCTGCTCGTCGATTACTACGAGGGTAGATTCGCAAACCTGTCCGAGGAGGACGACCAGGTCATGGAGAACGGGACCGCTCGCGTGACGGACGCTGAGCTGGCCAAGGAGTCTCTGCTGGAGGAGAAGATTACCGTCCGAGACGACAAGCACATGGCTCCTCTCTTTGCCAAGATGTGGGAGAAGAAGCCGGAGAGACTCGACTACCTCGGTGTCAGCTACGGCATGACCAAGGAGCTGCACAAGTTCTGGAAGCACGTCTCGTTCTCACCCGTCTACCTACGACAGACTGCCAACGACCTGACTGGCGAGCACACCTGCGTCATGCTCAGGCCCCTCGATAGCAGCGGCGACAAGTCATGGCTGGGTGCCTTCTCAAGAGACTTCCAGAAGAGGTTCCTCTCCTTGCTATCCTACCAGTTCCGGGCCTTCCCTGCCGTCACCGCGCTGGGCATTGACCAGTCAGCAAACATGGGTGCTCAGCTCGATGCCACACCCCAGTCTCCCTTGACCAAAGCCGAACTGGACAGCCTCATGTCGCCATTCGACCTCAAGCGACTGACGTCTTACGCAAACAACATGCTCGACTACCACGTCATCCTGGACCTCATGCCCATCATCGCGCACCTCTACTTCACCGGCAAACTCAAGTCCGACATCTCCCTCACGGGCGTCCAGCAGGCGATCCTCCTCGCCATTGGACTGCAGCGCAAGGATGTGGAGCAGATTGCTCAGGAGATGAACATGCCCTCGTCGCAGCTCCTGGCCATGTTCATCAAGATCCTCCGCAAGGTCACGGCGCACTTCAACTCCCTCGTCACCGCAGCGGCCGAAGCTGAGCTACCAAGGGCCGAGAACATTGGCGTCAGCCGAGAGAATGCCAGCGGCGCCCACGACGACGAAGTTGTAGACGACCGATTCGTTCCTTTGGAGACTGCCCTCGACGACGAGCTCGAGGAGGGCGGTGACGAGGCCCTTCGGGCTCTTAGGCAGAAGCAGAGAGAGATGATTGACTCTCTGCCTCTGGATCAGTAAGCAGCCGCCCCTTTTTCTCCGTGAGTTTTGATTTTCTCGATGCTAACAGTTTGACAGATACGAGATTGACGGCGATGCCCCAGCCTGGCAAGAAGCCGAACGCCAAGTGTCCAGCGCCGCCAAGGAGGGAAAGTCCAACGTGGTAGTCAGCGTCAAGTCGGCCAAGCAGAAGCGAAAGGCGGGCCAGACGACGGCTGCGGAGCTTTACGAGCAGACTTTTGGGGACGAGACTCGGAAGAAGGCCAAGAAGGGGAAGAAGGGCAAATAGAGGGAGGGCCTTCGGGTGAAAAATCATCATGTACACTGAGCTGGTTTGATATACCAAAGAGGAACAAAAGGTACTACTGGGCGCGGCGTTGATTGCTTTTTGGGATAGAGTAATATATTGTTTCCGGGTTTCAAGTATTGACTGGTTCACACAATTGCCCGTGGGAATGACGAGCGGTACACGTGGTGTGAATGCTGATAGGCTTGTTATGTTAACGGAATCTTATATAAACTTCCAGCTGCATAGTGGGAAAAGGAGAGATTTCGGCACATAATGAAGTCCTGTAATTGGAGCCGGACACTTTTTCACGATTGCCATTCAACTTTTTAGACCACAGCCAAAAGCTTGTTGTATGTCTAGGTACCCGGATGAAGTCGACAAATCTCCCCCTATCTGACAAAGTCATCCCAACTATGTCTCCGATCATTCAAAAGGCGTAGCCCCTCAAGTATATAAAGGCTCTCCTTCTCCCCCCTTTCCCAATCACCCATTATCATCAAAAAACACATCTTGATCTCAGCATGCGACTCACTTCTGATCCAAGTCCTCTGTCCTGGAATACCTCACTCGCTCTCTGTTCTGGAATCCCTCCCTCATCATGAGATTGCCGACTGAAGCAAGCGACGCACCTGCCTCTAGACAAGCCTCTCTAGCTCTTTTCTTCAAATCTGGCAGAGTGCCCCTGTCCGCGGTGAAAATCCTGGTGGTTACGAATTGTTTGGGCGAGACGCGCATGCCGTTGGAGACGGGGACCACCAAAACTCTGATACAGGGGTTTATCGCCTGGATAAGGAGGACGAGGAGGGGAGTCGAGTTAGCTGCTGAATGTCAAGTAGTATGAAGATGTTGACTGGGATGAAGCGAAAGAGATGATTCTATGGCTACACTCTGACTTCGCTTCACTCCAAAAAGGTTCTTGGTACCGGGATCCTCGAAGTGTTGCAAGCAATGAGACCTTCTGGCCCAGTAGTGCATGGAGAAGGGTCTGATAACGTAAGATAGTCACCGGCATCAAGAGCCCCCTCCATGCGTGCCTCATGTGGATGTGATTTAACGGTTTTTCCAATGCTGTTGTCCTCGCCTCATGCCAGCCGGAAGTGCTGATGGCTTCCGATAAAGCTTATTCCAGCCATATATCGACTTACGCTGGAAGCAGAAAACGAGAAAGTCTCCGAGGAGTCGGAAAGGGGCCAACAAGGACACGCTCGTGGCACACGATCTTACACGCAAGCGTACGTGAGAGCACCGCATCTTCACAGCAGATATTCCACATACCGAACAAGTACGTACTTGTAATTGACGAATCAAAAGTCTTCGGGTTGTTGTTACTTGCCCCAAAGACTGCAGATGAGAAAATAGTAGAAGAGATGCTACACTTGACTACCCCAGGTCAAGGGGCGTGGACGTGGACGTGGTACATGTACTTGGCCCTACGGAACGAGGAAACGGAACTGGACTGAAAATGGAAAACAAAAGAAGACACGGGATCCCGGATCTCGCCAAGAGAAGACTGCCGGCATGCAAAAGTGTGGGGGGAAGAGGGCAGGTGACGAGGCGAGGTGCTTCTCCGTATGCGTATAGAAATGTAGGTACAAGGTCGGTTATTGGTGCCACTGCTTTCGACAGTCCACGCCCCTGGGGTCAATCATCATCTACCGACAGGGGAAGACTCGTCGCTATTGTGTCCTTTTCTCTCTTACTTCTCTAGAAGTGCTAGTAAACTGCATGCCGCTGTCAATCCGTGTCGGTAGGGGGGAGAGGGTCCTTTGACACGTCGACGACTTCTGTCTGACATACGTCTGATGATGAAAACAGAAGAACAAATAGAAACGGAGAGAAACCTGAGCTTGTGGTCAGAAAATTCTGCACGAAGCAAGGATGGCAAGTGCCGATGTAGGCAACTGTCACTTTCAGCTTACACCAGGATAATATCACAGCTTTGAAGATACGAGGCGTCGTCTCACGCCGGTCTCGTCTTGCTATGTGAGTTGGGCAGCAATGGCAGCAAATCATCAGCATCATCCACACTCCCGGACCTCTTTGCTGTTAGTCCGTCGATTCCGATTCAACTGCTCCCATTCCTGATATGAAGTAGTGCTTTGGAGACATCGGCACAAGGGCGCCAAATCGAGATTTGGGCCGGCATAAGCTGGGCACGAAAAGTTGGGGAAGATGCGCCATTCCGCCCGCAAAGGACCCATGAACTTGCATTCGATTTCCCCTCGGCTCCCCGCGTCCCCTGTCGACTCTTTTTGTGGGATGCTGCAGATGCTTACAGGGCGACGGAGGAAACTCCGTTTGACCTGTTTGGAGCATGTAGTAGTTGTCGTAGTATGTGGTAAGATAGATAACCATGGGCAGGCACTGGAGCAAGCTGAGCCGCATGGCAGACGAGGCGTTTGTTGTAGGATTGGTTGAGTGTTGCACTGGCACATGAGGCGAAGGATCACAGGCACATACAACAGGCACGGACTTGTAGCCAGTCACCGACTCGGAAGTGGTCATGACTGCATTTGGAAGGAATGCAGACTTGTTCAATCTTGTGCAATGTTGTTTTCCTCATTCCCGTTTTATGCTCGCGCAACCGTTTGAAGTGAACATGTTGCTTGTTTCCCCCATTGAAGCTGACGGGGGTCAGATGGGGGGTTTTGAGACTTGGGGGCAAATACGTACTGTGATGCTTACCTGATTGCTCCCCCATCATCAGCTCCCTACCTTTCTTATCGAGGCGATTGTTCCATTTCCTCTTCCTCTTCCCTCTTCATCTTCTCCCACTACTTACACGGGGGTCACTGCCGCCAACCTCGACGACTCCCCTCCGGCTTATAGGGTATGCCGTTAGCGGTGGCACCCCTCCGGCTTATAGGGTATGCCGTTAGCGGTGGCATGCCCTGCGTGGGAGCCATCTATCCGACTGCTTTCCCTGGCCTCTGCCCCCCATTCACGATGGAACTTGTTGCATCCAAGCGCAAACTCGGCGAGGCTCGCGCTTTGAAGGCCGACGCTTGAGAGAATGGGGTAACTCTCGATCTTTCTCAAATAAAGACGACAAGGCCGCGGCGCGGGGAAGACAAAATGGAAGAGACGATGGGAATTGCCTCTCTTCCCGTCCTGCGAGTCCTCCATCTTCCTGCTAGATCTTCAAGGCAGTACAAGATAGTCGACAGGAACTGAACACTTCGCTCTCGCTCGCCATGTCGTGTAAGTCATTGTTCACAACCACTAGAGATGATGAGCCTGCAGCTAACAAGGAGATCCATATCTAGCCAAGCACTTCGTCAACGAGCCTCTGGCTCTCGTCAACGCCGCTCTGCGCTCGGCCACATACACCAACCCCTCCGTCGCCTTCGACGCCGCGCAAAAGACCGTCTACCTCCGCGATGCCGCCACCCAGCCCACCATCGCCCTGATCTCCGGGGGCGGTTCCGGCCACGAGCCGTCCTTTGCGGGCTTCGTCGGCAAGGGCTTCTTGACCGCTGCCGTCGCGGGCTCCGTCTTCGCCTCGCCGTCCGCGGAGCAGGTCTTCCGCGCAATCCGGCGCGTGGGCGCAGAGCAGCCCCGGCGCGGCGTCCTGGTGCTCATCATGAACTACACCGGCGACATGCTACACTTTGGCATGGCCGTGGAAAAGGCGCGCGCCGAGGGCATTAAGACGGAGCTCTTGGTGGTGGGAGACGACGTTGGCGTCGGACGGAAGCGTGGAGGGCGAATCGGCAGGAGAGGTCTCGCTGGAACAGTGCTCGTGCAGAAGATTGCCGCTGCCGCTGCCGCTCAGGGGTAAGTTTGAGCTCTTGCGACTCTGCTCCCACAAAACCAACGTCGATTGCCAAATCTCGCCCGAGTCGTGTTGTCTAACATGCTGCTTTTCTTTTGCGGACAGTCAATCCCTCGAGCAAGTCTCTCAGATCGCCGCCCTTGCTTCTGAGAACCTTGCCACCGTCGGCGCCTCTCTAGCTCACGTCCATGTTCCTGGTAGAGAGATTATTCAGGACGAGCTGGGAGACGAAATTGAAATCGGCATGGGAATCCACAACGAAGAAGGCTTCGCACGTGTCAAGACGACCCTCAAAGGTCTTGTTGAGACTATGCTCAAGCAGCTCCTCGATCAGTCCGACACTGATCGCGCTTACATCAACGTCAAGTCGGGCGATGAAGTTGTCGTCATGGTGAACAATCTCGGTGGCATCAGCCCTCTTGAGCTTGGCGCCATCACGACGGAGGTCATTGACCAGCTCGATGCCTCGTATCAACTCAAGCCGGCAAGGCTGCTCAGCGGCACTTACATGACCAGTTTGAACGGACTCGGATTCAGCATTACGATCCTCAAGGCGGCAGACAAGGCCATTCTGCCTCTGATTGATGCTCCCGCCGACGCTGCTGGCTGGTCACCGGCAGTCCGTCCCGAGAACTGGGCTCGAGGCATTGACACCACCAAGTCTGAGAGTAAGGAGGATGCTCCAACTCAGGACGACTCCGTCCCCAGCAACCTTGACTGTAAGTCTTTCCCTTCTTAAATGCTGCAGGGACAACGAACTTACTCATCGAATCAGTGGACGCTGGCTTCACTATTGCCAAGCTGCAGTCAGCGCTCAACAGCCTCATAGCCGCCGAGCACGAAATCACCAAATTCGACACCATCGTCGGAGACGGCGACTGCGGCCTCTGCCTCAAGACGGGTGCCGAGGCCGTCCTCAAACACCTCGAGGGCGTCTCCTCATCAGGCAATCTCGACATCGTCCACTTCGTCCGCACCATTGCCCAGGTGATCGAGTCCAACATGGACGGCACTTCGGGCGCCCTCTACGCCATCTTCGTCAACGCCCTGGCCTCGGGCCTCCAGGGCCAGTCCAGCAGCCAGAGGACCGCCGTCACCGCGCAGACGTGGGCAGCTGCTCTCCAGGCGGCCGTCAAGAGCTTGGCAAAGTACACGCCCGCTCGGCCCGGTGACCGCACCGTCGTGGACGCGCTGGTGCCTTTCGTCGATACGCTTGCCGAAACGCTCGACGTTGACAAGGCCGTCGACGCTGCGAGGGTGGGCTCGGACACGACAAAGGGCATGGAGGCCAGCTTGGGCCGGTCAGTCTACGTCAATGCCGAGGGATGGAGCGAGTGTCCTGATCCTGGCGCGCATGGTCTGGTCAAGCTGTTGGAGGGTTTTCTGGTATAGGGTCATGGTGATTGAAAATTTGGGCTGTGGTGGCATAGAGCTGTATATAAGAAGCACAATAAGAGAAGTCGATTCTTGCTGTTCTGAAAACCCTTCTCATATGAGAAACACACAAAGACAAGGGCAAATAGCCGTGCTATTTCATCCTGAGTATTCAGATACTTGAGGCGTGTCGTTATGTTTGCTTCTGATTATGCTTGCTTCTGATCACAAGACAGCCCTTCAACCATAGTCATGTGCCCGGTTATCATCTCTATTTGTAATGAGTATGACTACCTATAAGTAACTCGGAAAAATGGATCTTGATCCAACTTGATCAGTACACCCATGCATGTATAATGATGTAGTAGGCTATGAGAAATGCTCACAACAGTCCTCTTCGCATGTACGAGAACGTACTTGTACCTGCTGGCATGCAATATTTACCCCAAGCAACGGCAGACATGGATCTGAGATTCCGCTCCCCCGCTAGCGAAGCCTCCACAGGTCCCACGCTCGCCTCGCTCTGCTTGGCCTTGTCAGACTCGAGATGCCCCTGTTCCCCCCCCCACGCCCCACAAAGGCGAGGTCGACGTTTGTTTTGTCCACAACAGCCGCTTCCCCGTCAAATGACGATGGCTAGAATTCGTCTGCCTGTTGCTGGTGGTTCGAATAGCACGAGAAACAGTGGCATATGGTGGAGGCAGGACGAACACTACCAGGTATCTGCCAGGTAGGTAGATGGGCAGTACCCTGTTGGACGAGCAGGTATTCGTGGCTGCCCGCCTAGGCCAGGGCGTCGAGCTTCTTCTCCGTCTCGACCAGCTCGGAAAAGCCCTGCATCTGCGTCTCCAAGGCCTTGCCCTCGAGAAAGGCACAGGGCTTGCGAGGCTCGCCGCCGTAGCCGTAGTACTTCCGCAGCGCCGCCTTGACCGAGACGAAGCCGCCCTTGATGGCGGTCCAGTCGCCGCCGGCAACGATCCCCTGCAGCAGCGTCGCCTCCTCCGTCTTGCCCAGAGTCCACAGCCGCATGACCTCGGCGCATGCCTTGGGCGCCACATTGGCCAGTCCCGCGATGACGCCGTGCCCGCCCACGGCCAGGGTCTGGATGGCGAAGTCGGCGCTGCCGCCAAAGGTCCTGAACGCTGTCCCACGTGTGCCGGCGACGACACGAGCCAGCTTGCCCGTGTTGCCGCAGGTCAGCTTGACGCCGACGATATTGGGGTGCTCGGCCAAGGCCAGGATGGTGTCCGAGCTGAGGTCTAGTCCACTGCACGCGCCAGGGAAGTTGTAGATGAGAAGGGGAATCGGGCTTGCATCGGCCACGGTCTGAAAGTGAAGCATGATGAGGTCCGTGGACAGCAGGCTGCCGTAGTACGCTGGCGGCAGCACGAGGGCGTGAGTGCCTCCAGATTCGGCAGCCTCGCGGCACAGCTGTATTGTTTCCCGCGTGGATTGGCTGCCGCATCCAACAATAAGGGGCATGTCAGGTTTGCCAGTAGCGTCCATGGTGGATCGAGTAATACGAGTAACGAGTTCTCGCTCGGCGTGATCGAGGTGGACAGCCTCGCCGTTCGAACCGTGGGTTACGATACCGGTGACACCGGCTTCAACCAAGCGCTTCGCGTGTGCTGCTGTTGTCTGTTCGTCGATGCCGTCTTCGGGAGTGAAGAACGCCACTGTGGGCACGTACAGCCCCGGTGCCAGAGGTGCTGTGGAGGTACTTGCTCCTCGGTTCGAGAAGCCATTGACTTCGGTAGAAGCTGTCATAGCGGCGGATATGTAAGTGACCTATGAGTATATGACAGAAGATGGGATGCTTCAACAAGAGTGGCTTTCCACAGAGTGTTATTGCTCAAAGACTAGAAAGCTACCCCGGAATCAAAAAGACCCGAACAGCAAGACGATATACGTCGACGAGGTCAGAACGTTAGATGGGTTTCAATCGACATACATACCTTACTTGTAGCCGCCCACAAGGGGGCAGTGCCTGGTATATAGTTGTAATCAATACCACCACACCTCAGCCGGATCAGCGCCATTACGCCAATGGCTGATATCCCCTGATGAGTAGTCAAACTCTGAGCTTTAGGGTGGTTGCTCTTTTCCGCCTGTACCGTACTATTCGTCCCCCACGGTGAACCCTGGCGGAGTTGTGATCCGCTTTCCCCCACGGATGAGAGATTCTGCTTCAACAGGCTGCCTGCTGTACCTTGCACAAAATAAAGCGGCATAAAAGCGCCCTCTGAGCTCTCTCGCCTCTCCTCATACGTAGCCAGACACAGGGGCATACTGCACGGAGTACTTTCGGTGTGTCTGTACTCGCGACATGGAGCCGAATAGGAAAAAAAGCACAAAGAAGGGGAAACAGAAGAAAGAGATTCGCTATACTATACCCCACACAGCCACCTCGTCCCACGGGACCACTCCGTCAGCCGTCGGGCCTGGTTCCATGTGTCCAGCAGAGCTTGTGTGTGCTGCTCCACGGAGCTTTCCTGTAGCTAGCAGGCGTGGATCCCATGCGATCGGTCGGATCCCCCTATGACATTGGCATGACCGGGGCAACGGGGGTACGGGAGGGGACGGAAGCTTGGGGGAGGTGGGCTGAGGAGCTGCGAGGTGATCGCCCAAGGAGGAGAGAGAATGGAAAAGAGGAGGACCGAATGCGGGGGAAGAGGCCGCCTGGTCCTGGCCTGCGTCCGAATCGGCAGCGACTTCGTATTAGTAGTAGTAGTAGTACTACTCGTACTTGTATCTGGGCGTGCGTCTGTCGTCGACCTGCTGCTACTGGCTGCCAGCAAGGCAGGATTGATGCCTCCGCATTGCATTTGCTGAGCACTTGCTGTGTCACTGTCACCGGCAGCGACTCGCTTTGGTATTAGTTAGGCCTGTCCCAACCAGCGGCCGATGTCACATTCCGCCAAGGGCAGCAAGCCATATGCACAAGGGCGCCCGTTAAATGCTCGCACTGCTTCCTTCGACATCGAGGGGGAGGCTCCACAGCTCGAAAACCCGGAGAGCGTCTCGCAAGCAGGAAAATCAAACGAAAAAAAGTACGGGGTAATGCGGAGCGTCCTTTTCCTGGTCCGTCCCTCCTCTTCTGCCTTTTGCCTCTTGCTTGCCCCTCCCTCCTCTTCCCTCCCTCCAAGTCCCCAAAGGGCTGGCACAAGACGCCCAGGCCCGGCCCCCAAGCAGAGCTTGCCGGCTCCCCTTCTCGTGAGATGGTAGCTGCGAGAAATCGGCGGGACCAGCACCTTGCCCCGGATGGAGCCGTGCCTTGGAATGCTGTTTTCGTTACTCTAGACTTACCTAATCTCTGTCCACGGACGAGCCGTCGTCGTTCCAGTAAGGCCTAGCAAGGGGGGCGCATCGCCGAGTTGTCGGAGACGCTGCTCGAGGCTTGTTGGTCTGTCTCCCGAGCCCCAAAGTCAAATTGGATCCAGCTTAATATCATACCCCCTCCCCCACGCGCATCCAGCTGCTGCGGGAGTGCAGGGCACAGCTAAGCCAACGTGTACCAAGGCCATTAGAGCGGCAAAATGGTACATATACCTCACTGCCGTGCTCCGTCCTCTTTTTTCTTGAATAGGTTAAAAACACGACCATGCCCCCAGTCCCCGAGGGCGCCTTCTCTGCCTTCACTTTTGCTCCCGTCAGCATCGTGCGGTGTCTTGTCGTCTCTCGGGTCTGGGGCTTGCCGTCCTGCCACATGAGTGCCGGAGCAACATGCGCCGTGAGCCCTGCTGAGCCGTTGTGTCTCTCGCATATCACTGGTGAACAATGAGCATCCACGAAGCATCTACAAGTGATGACGGGTCGACAACAATGTCCATGGCGGCTTCTGGTGGCCAGGCCCGCGGCCCTGCCTTGGTGCTCCCTCCGCTTGTCCTCGACAATTCAATCCCCAACCCTTCGGCAGTCATAGCCGGTCGTTCAATGCATCAGATCCAGCTAGAGATGGAGTACGACGCCGAAGAGAGCGACAACGATGCCGATCCAGGCCCCTCAATACAGGGCTGGCCTGGAGGGCTGGAGCGGCACGCAAGCGACCACCCCGACGAGGCAAGCGACCTGGCCATGAGAGAAATGCACGCCCTGTGCGTCTTTGACGACGTGTCCGTGCCGCCGTCCGCGCGGCCGTGGTCATACCTCATCGAGGCCCTGAGCCCCCTTCCCATCGTCCGCAGATGGGGGAGGTGGCGATGGCGGGAGGAGCCTGCATTCGCCGAAGTTCGAGTGGCGGAAGCTATCATGTTGTACGAGAGGGGCATCGAGCAGAACACCAGCGACAGACGCTGCAGTCGTTGTCGTGCCGGCCAAGGCATCTCCCCCCAGTGCGTTGTGGCCCCGGAAGGCATCAGCCAAGCGCAAGGGGTGACGGGCCCGTGTAGCAACTGTCTTTATGATGGAGTCGAGCACGCCTGCAATGCGTCTGGGAGGAGGACCCCCTTGTCAGGTGGTCGGGATCGAGTCGGCGAGAGCATGAGAGATCCGGACAAGGTGGTGGACCACATGGCCGTGCTCGAGATGATTGCCCATCTCAAGAGGCCATCGGGGACGCGGAGAGACCATAGTCTCATGGAACGAGCGAGGAGGATCGAGGCGGCGGCCTTGCAGATTGCTCAAGCGGCACGGGACTGGCGAGAGAAGATGGGAGTTCACAGCTGAGAGACTCGGATGGTGGAGAGTTGGAGCACACGATATAACGGGTTGATCCTCGCCTAATAATCGGCCATGTCGGCCTTGGTCAGCTTCTATGCTGGCGTTGTATAGGGACAGGGTCATGAATGGGGATGGGGATGGGGATGGGGATGGGGATGGGGGTTCTAGGGTCATGAACAGGAACTGGCATAGGTTATAGGCATATATCCATACATGGTAATGAATGAATGAACGAACAATGGACGAACGAACAGACCATGAGAAGATCCAGCAGCCTGTTGAAGAGGGGAAAGGGAGCACCCGATGCGTTGTTCGCCTCGTCCGCACCCCCCTCCTCGAATCTCGGCCAGCGGTTGGTTCGTTATTATGCAGCCACGGAAAAGGCCCTGGTTTAGCACGACACACTCGCTGCTTGCATTGTTGCGTCTGTCGAAGGCTGAAGTTGATTTTCGTTTTTGGCTGAATGAATGATTTTGGCGAGGCTCTAACGAGAGAAAAGAGGTCTTTGAATTTAAGCAAGACAATTGTAGGAAGAAGAAGAAGCAAAAGAAGAAGAAGGAGAGAAGACAGAAGGGAGGGAACAAGTAGACGAGGCAGGTGGTTGATCTCTGATGCTTGAGGGCAGGTGCGAGCCTCGTGGAAGCCTATTATGTTTATCCAGGGCTTCGGCTTGGATACACGTATAAAAAAGAAAAAGAAAATAATTGCCGTGTGTTAATCTTCACCTCTGCCCATCGAAAGAGCAGAAGCTATCGAACAACACGTTAACAATGGACAACAAATTGCTGACGGCCGCAAGACGGCTGCGAAGGAGAAGAAAGAAGAAGAGGAAGAGGAAAAGCAACGGAAAAGCAGGAACAGCAGAAAAGCAGCAAGACCGGGAGGCGAACGACTCAAGAGGCTCAGGCTCTCGATGCGCGGCGTTCCAAAAGGTGCGGCTGCAGGGCCCTGGTTCCATTGGACTCCCCAGACTTCCCGGTTTCCCTCCATCCTCCTCCTACCGGGGTCGTGGTCGTGGTCCAGAGGGCACTGCACGGAGCAGTGGTGGCGCCCTACATGAGTGCTGGTATGGTATGGTATGTTCATGTATGCTTTCCTTTTCGGATATCCTGTGATCAGCCCCAGCCACACACAGCGCACATACGAGCAATGCTAATGTAGCCGCTTTTCCTGGCCCTTGCCATGCTGCCGCAGCCTGACGACGAGCATCCGTATGCCTGCTATAGCCGCCCGTCTGGCAACTGTTATTGGGCGCCTGGAATTGCCCAGGCCAAGAGCATCGAAGGAGAAAACCGAGATATCGAGCAATTCGACACAGCTGGATCTTGTGTCACCTTTGAGATGCCTGGCCATCTGCCTGTCAGCTTCACTCCAAGAGGAAGCCGGGCTGACGCTGAGCGACCGCACGGCGCAGATTTGGCAGACTCCGAGACCCTGGCTGTGTGATTTGCAGGGATCAACGGACGATCTGCCAGCTACGGAGTACATCCGAGCCGCGCAGGGCAGAGGCATGGCTTTGCATGACAATGCGGGGAGGCGAGGCTTCAATCGGCATTGCCAGGCTCGATTCGCTTTCGTTCCGCACTTGGTGCGAGCAAGCCGTGGACTTTCCGCTTGGCACTCTCCCTATGCAAAAATAGTCAAGGAAAGCCAAGGCATGGGAGTTCCAGATGGTTGAATGAAACAATCGTTACTTTGGACAGGCTTGGTGGCGGCCTGAGATCGAGATGATTGACCTCATGTCTCGTGGCTGGTCGTTGGGTTCCTGCTGTGTTGTTTCGTATTGTGTTTGTGTGAGGTTAGCAATCAAGGACCAAGGAGAGATGAGGCTGTGATGCGGCACCCTGCGGACATATTACTTGCAGGGTTACGTTGGATATCAACATCACGAGGATACGACGCCCGCAAAATCCTTATCACCAGTGTGTCTGACTGTGGCGACGTCATCCATTCTGGGAAGATGACATGGATCGTTGTTCGCCTGGGGTTTGATTGTAAGATGAAGGCTGGTACCAGTCAGGCAATGTGCCCTTGTCGCTGTTGGTAATCCGAGAAGTCGCCCTGTGCAAAGGCATGGTAGAATTGGAACCAAGGTGCACCAGGGACGAAGTGAACAGAGAGAGAAAGCCGACATGGGCTGAAGAAATGCGTCCATTAGGTCATGGTTTTCTCTATGGGTTCTCCATGGGTTCTCCGAGCCTCATCAAATTTCCCTGGGCCTCGGGACATCAAAGCACCGAGAAAAGATGGCAATTTGAGACGCATGCTAAACATTTTCGTTGGGCTCTCTTCTCTGGAAGCAGCATATCTCAAAACAGCTGCTTACGGACAGCCATGATAGAGTCCAGTAATGTCTACGTAATGAAAGTTGGGGAATCTGCATTTGCATGGGATATTTGTCATTGAAATGGAGCTATTCGTCTAAGAGTTGTATTTGTTTGATAGTGGGTGGCTGGGGTGCGAGATTCGCTCGATGAACCGCAGACATGAAGCGTCAAAGCCGTCCATTGGAGCAATACTGACGGGGAAAGAACCGAGCGGTGGAGAAGAAGTGTAAGAACAAGGATATACTCGAAGCTCAGATGTTCTATGAGATATCTTTGTTCATGGATAGAGACAGCGATGGAGAGCTGCAACGAAGGCGTAGCCGTTCAGAACGATGCACCGCGCCAAAGAATTCCAGAACAATGGTTACCCATATTCGAACATATATGCCGTACCTAGATAGTCTGGACCCTTCTCTTTACAGTGCCGTATTTGAACTTGAAAGTAGATTCTTCAACAAACGGGAAATGGCAAGTGACCTTAGGTGGGAGAGCCAGTCGTCCAGAGACTGGATATATCGCCGTGGTACTGAACAAATCGACCCAGTGACACGATGATCGTATTTGCGAATGGGCTCTTCAGATTCAAAACGTGACCACCGTCTGTAGTAGCAAAAACTGTCAGTGGCCTCGAAATGCCTCCATCATTCACCAGAGGCTGGGCAAATGCAAGTTCGTCCCATCCATCGCTAGCCCAGTGCCCTTGGCGAGCAAGTTCTGCCAACACAAACGACCAAGGTGAGGACGAACTGAGAACCAAATGCATCCCCTATCACTGGATGCTTTGCCATCTGCCCAACTGCCAACCAGGCAGCTTGGCCACCTGCTTTGGCACTTGGCTGCCCCCTTGATCCATCTGCTCAGCTGTCGAAAGCCAGTGAACAGTGCTCTCGTACGCAGCTGCAGAGTGTTCACCGGTAAATTCTGCCGTATGTCGTCCTGAAAGGTGAACACGCGCACCGCCCGGCACTTCCTCATACTCTCTCCTTCTTTCTTCTCGTCATCGTCTCCCTCCACCAAATTCTCCTCTCCTTGCTGCACACAACATTCACCCCTTCTTGGCAAACCGAGGAAGCACCACACTCCGATCCTGATACTACGCACCACCGACATCTCCAAAAGCTATGTGCCTGCAGTACATTGTCAAGTGCCGATTCTGCGGCGCCTGGAGGCACTACAACTGGGACCGCTGCGCCGAGAACAGACAGCTCCTCAAGAAGGGCTGCGCTGCCGGCCTCCCGTCCCAGCATCCCTCCGAGTGCGAGCAGTTCCCCGAGGGCAACCGCCAACGCCTCAAGCGTCACATGACCGTCTACGAGTGCCCGACCGAGGAGTGCAAGAGCACCGGCATCGCGGCCAAGCTCTTCGAGGAGCGCGCCAAGGTTGAGGCCGCCAGGGCCGCCGCGCTGGCCAAGGCCCGGGCCGAGTGGGAGGCCAAGGACAAGGCCAGGAAGGCCGAGTTTGCTGCGAAGTGGTTCAAGAAGCTTCCTGTCGTCAAGGCGAGCGAAAGACGGGAGTCGTTTCTGAGTGTGCCTCCTGGGGGTGCTGCTGCTGCTGCGGCAGCTGCTTCTGCTTCTTTGTCAATGCAAGTCGTGCAGGTCCAGGTAAGTCTCCATGCCGAGTGCTGATAGCCAAAGGCGAGTTAGAGAGTGAGAGTCTGACATGGTACCGTAATCCAAATAGAACCCTGTGTCGTTCATGGGCGTGCCCCAGCAGTGGCGTGGCGACGAGCCCCTGACTCTTATGCAAATGGCTGAGCAGTCCATGCAAAGCCAGGTCTTTGATAGCAGCGACGAAGACGACTTTTCCTCCGCATCGTCAGAGATTGAGATCTCGGCCTTTTCCAGGTATATGGGAGCCATCACCATCAAGGAAAATGAGGAGAGGAAGAAGAGGAGAAAGGCCATTGAGTTTGGGGACGACGGGATGCCGATCCGTTCCATCACTCCTTGATTGCTCGGCTTCACTTGGAAGCGAGGGAGACGCGATTCAATAGTTCGACGCCTTCCAAGAGCTACGATATATCCTTGACTGGTTTCCTTGAGGCCCAGCTCCATTCAGCGATGCCAACAAATTGCTTGCGCAACACAACAACAGAAACAAAGGCGAGCACATTATTATCTGCTCATAGACTCTGGGCATATACACTAACAGTTTACACAGTCTGTCATTGCCCGAGTAAGGAGCAACTATATCCCCTTTGCGGGCTGTTGTAGCTATACAACGAACGATTTTTGGAAGCGCAGACGTTTTAGTCACAGCTATGATGGCGGCCATCTATGAGCTTTATTTTATATCACGGCTGATGAGGATCATGACTAGCTTAACTACTCGACAATTTCAAGGAAACGGAAATGCAACGGCTGGTTGTCACTTGATGCTTTGAACCCGGGGAGGGGGATCGTGCGTTTATATGCAGCTCGATATGGCTATCTAGTTACTAATGAGGTCGAGCAAGCACGTTCAAGGTGCTCCTATTGTGCAAGCACGCATGGCATGTATGACATGTGCCTCCTCAAACTTCAATCCGTGGCTTTCGTGAGTGGCAGTCAGTGGTTGTGTAAAGCCTTTTGTACCAGGATCGGGATCTCCTTTGTGGGCCCCCTTTGCTGACCCACGACTTGTTCACGGCATCGACCGAGACACAACAGGCAGATTTACAGTACCCTCTGCAACCTGCGGCGTCAATTCGTCATTCAAAGTTGTACATACAGACGCTCTTCAACTGGCAACTAAGTAGTCTCAATGGATAAACGGCAGTTGATGCGAATCACCGTGCGGACAATCGATATGTGCATCATCCCTCCTCGCTTGGCGGACTGCATGCCTCGCTTTGCAGTGCCGCAGGACATCCATCGGTCAAATGCTTTGCAGCGAACCGCAAGCGACTGGTTTCCATCGCTCGCTACTAAGGCCTGCAGTACAAAAGCACCGCGTCTCGCTAACAGGCGAAGACGAAGTCCATGACCCCTGACTAAGGCAGGTACAGCAGTAGTAAATGCGGGTGCTTCGTGCCAAGGGCTGGTAGTGAGTGGTATGGACCCGAGTCGGTCCATGAGCGGTCAAAGCTGGTCAATGTCTGTGTGGCGGCTGGGGGTGTTGCTTCGTCTCATGATGCCACCCCAGCCTCGTATCTGCTACAGGAGGCATATCCCAGCAGTCCGTCCAAGAAAAGCTATTATACACCCGCGTCTTATTGAAGAAGAGAAAGATAAGAAAGAAGCAAAAGTCTGAAAAGCTTCATCCCTAGAATCGAAGCCTTCTCTTCTGGAACAATATTCTCGTACGTACCAGCAGGTCCCCTCCCCCCTATTCGCCCCCACCACCCCCGACAAGGCGAGATCCATCTGCAAGGTCCGCCCCTCAGCGGCATTTTGTCGCCCAACCAGTCCATCAAATGAGAGCGTCGACAAAAAGCCTCGCTGTTCCCGTTCGGGCAATCGGCTCGTACCTTGTTTGCATCAAGGTCGGGCTAGCAGGATTTTAGTGGTGATGGGGAAAAACAATGCAATGCAAGCCCAGGAGAAAGAAGGGGAGCCGGAAACTCCGTACTAAGCAGAGCAGTGGTGAAACTCTCTGCTGGCTTTTTTTCTCTCTTCGTCTTGTCTCCTGGTTTTGTTTTTCCTTCTCTACCTCTCGACCCCTCTCCTCCCTTTCTTCTTCCAACCTCGTCTCTCTCTGTGTCTTGTTTGGTCCTTTCGTTGCGGCAATTGATTGTATCACACACATTCGTTAGCTGGGTGCGACATTGACTTGTCCCCTCGTCTCGCCATACACCACCTCATCGACGCGTCCCACGAACTAAACCCTCAAACTTCAAACGAGGTTTGAATTTCCAACCCGACCCATTGGAACAACCCAGAAAGCAATAAGACGACTCCAATCACCATCATGCACGCCATCGCCCTCCTCGGCGCCGCAGCCGCCCTCTTCGGCCCTGCCACGGCCATGCCCAAGGCCACCCCCGAGCCTCACCAAGCGGCAGCCCTCGACCTCGCCCGCCGCGCCAACATCGCTCCCCGGGCCGATCCCACGGCCCCCTGGGTCACCGTCGGCGACGAGGGCAAGCCCGTCAAGACCATCACGCCCAGCATGACCACCATCAGCGGCACGCCCACGCTCGTCAGCGTCGCGCCGCACGACATCACCGCCTCGGTCTACACCTGGACCACCTGGGGCTCCATCACCACCAGCACCGGCCGCCCGCCCAACCCGACGGCCACGTCCAAGGACGGCGAGGGCGTCTTCTCGCGCTGCTACAACAAGGACGGCGACGACGCGCCGTTCTGCTCGCCCTACAACGCCAGCACCCTGCTGACGGGCAACACCTACTACAGTGAGTTGGACCTTTCAAACAAGTCAACGTGGCAGATCTGGCTAACAACAGTTCCCCCCCTTGCTACTAGTCACCTGGGACCCCGACTACTACAACAAGACGGGCGTCAAGACGTCCAACTCGACGTACGAAATCACCGTCCGCCTCGACTACCTCAACAAGACGAGCAACGAGTTCGTCAAGCTCAAGACGTTCGACCAGGACCGCGTGCCCACCTCCTGGGGCGTCTTCCCCCTCCAGGTCACGGGCGACATGCTCAAGGGCCACAAGACCAACAACGTCACAATCACCCTGCAGGTCGCCCCCCGCGGCTCAAAGGACAGCAACAGCTCCCTCCCCCTGCACGTCGCCCTGCAGGACCCGGCCCTGCCCTCGAACCCGGCGCCCCAGGTCCCCAAGGGCCGCACCCTGTCCATCGCCCTGCCCGTCGCCCTCGGCGGCGTCGCCTTCATCGTCCTCGGCGTCTTCCTCTGGAACCGCAGCGCCCGCCGCATCCACCTCGGCAGCATCATGGGCCGCTCGCGCCACGGCTACAGCGGCCGCAAGGCCCGCCGCGGCAACATGTTCCGCGGCCAAAAGGACGCCGCCAGCATCCAACTGCACAACGCCGATGACCACCTCTCCGACGGCGAGTACCACGACGCGCCCATCTCCGGCCGCAGGGACAGCGAGGCTCTGGGCAGCCTGGCGGGGACGCCCGTGAACGAGAGCTTCGACGGCCAGGGGACTCGGGGAGGGGCCCGGAATGCCTTCCGCGATGAGCTCGACCGACAGCACCAGGAGAGGCGCGGATTCTGAGCGATGTGAGAGAAGAGAACTAAAGGGGGTTGGGGATGAATGAAGAGGGTGAGATGGATCGTGATCCCGGTGGTCATGAGACGTACGTGACTTGATATTACATGATTCACGAAGCATCAACGTTGGCTTGCATTGTCTGAGTTAATAATTTGTACGTTGGCTAGATGTCATGATGAAACTAATGCGTAAAATGAAGAGGCTGAAGGGGGAGAAGAGTTTGACGAAGCAGAAGATGGAGATCAAAGAGTCATGATTGATATATTACCTTCTAATGAACCATTTATTACTATGCCCGAATCTCACAACATCACCACGAATGACACGATGTGTTTACAAAAGTGTGCGTAAACTAACTGGCTCCAAGGCCATATAGCATATCCATCATCCAGAATCTGATGATCAATACTGGTATTCGTCATGATAAATAAAAGAAGAACTTGGGAAGAACCGCAGTCTCCTCCAGCTCAGTGAAACGCCGATTTCCTAACCCATTGTTTGCCCGTTGCCCTTAACCCTCTATCAATTCTTGTCCAGTTCCCAAACTCCGCCGTCCCAGGGCCTTTGTATCCTCTCCCAATGTCGATCCGTGTTGCGTTGCCACGCATGACATTGCCGATTCCTCTCCTCAAGGATCCCTTTCATTACCATCTCATCATTACCTGTCAAATAGAAAAAACTTAGATGTCTTCAGCAAGAAAGAAAGAAGAAAACAAAAAGGGGGGAAGACGATAGATCCAGCTCGTTTTCCTCCATCAACGCCTCAACATGAGGCCACTGAATAATTCCATGAAATAGAGAAAAAAAAAAAAAAAAGGAAACAAATCATCAAAGAATAATTCCTCAGGCGAACCGAGGACGTTTGACAGTGATTACCTCTGAGGCATCACACTCCATCGGTCGCTTGAGAGAAGGGCCTGACTGCGGTACAGTCGACAACATCCCATCGTCTTGCTGCACTTCATGCTCGCTCTGCGTCTGCTGCTCATGTTCCTCTGCGTCGTCCTCATGCCCGTTATAGCCAGTACACAAGTCGAGCCTCGCTTCTCCTTCTTGCAAGGGTCGCATATACTCCTCTGGAATGGCCGTTGCCAGCTGACAACTCGACTCGCACGGTTGATACGTGTCGGACGTCCATTCGGCGTCTGCGTAATTCTTGGCCTCGGCCAGCGTGTAGCCGGTACTGAAGCCCTCGTGGTACGCATCTGGCAAGATGACGATGGTTTCGCCAGGGCGCTGATCGACAATCCGGTACGGAATGCCCATTTTCTGCAGCTTCTCTGGGAAGAAGAACTCTGCTCGATGGCGCATGAATTGGGAGCACCTGCCCTTGCGGTTAAGGGCCTCCTCCGCAATGTCGACGGCTGTAGACGGAATCACCACCCATATCTTCCGGCCCTTATACAAATGATTCAACGACGATAGGCGGAAATCCTCAGCGTGAAGCTGAAAGGTCGCTCCGAAGTGGTTCGCGGACTCGTATACGTAGGGCGTATGGACTCCGGGGATAATTGCCTTTGTGTGGTCCAACTTGTCACCGGCTAGGGGATGGATTGGACTCCGTTCCGGAACACCGGCTTCCAGTCTCTGCTGCGCAGTCCACGCCGGGACATCGACTCTGTATCGAATATGCCGCAGTTGCTTATCAATGTTCCTGTTGAAGAGCTTTTTCAATGTCTTGAAACAATCTTCCGCGGATGCCGAAAGGTCCACGTCTGGCTCGGAAGAAGAAAAGGTGCCATCGCTTGGAACTGTGCTAACCTGCCAAAACGTGCGGTGGTTTGTTTGTCTGATGCGATATGCGTTGGCAGGGGCCTTCTGCGGCTTCTTCTCGGGAAGCGGTTCCTGCAGCTCCTGAGGAAGCATAATCTTGAAACAGCCATCTTGCTCAGCGTGGAGGCTCCGTGCGAAGGAAAGTAGCATGGGGAAGTCGGTCCACTGCTCGGGCGTTGGCCGCAGATGCAGAATCCGATGCCCAGGGGGGCCGTCATAGGAGTATGCGACTTGGGGAGCCTCAAGCTCACTCAGGGGCGAGCTAAGTCGACTGCTCCCGGTGATTGGAGAGCTGCAGTTTTCTGTCGAGCTGCCGAATCTGACCAGCTCAACTTCATCAACCGACTTGTCTGGCTCCGGTACTGAACAAGGGGCACCAGGAGCTTCTGGCTTCTCCTGTGATATATTCGCAGTTGCTGCTTGAGCTGCTTCTTGACCTAGTTCTTCTGTTCCGTTTGGTAATGAGGAAGACATTTCTTCAAGAGTAAGTGTCGACTGAGTCGTCGCTTCAGGCAAAGACTGCATCGCTGTTGAGCTGGTGGCTGGTTCAAGATGTCGTTCTTGGGGTTCTTCTGCCGATCGAGTGAGAGGTTCAGAAAGAGTTGGGTTCTCGTCCACTTTCTGAACAAGTCTCTCCTTTTCAATTCCTGGGCTTGCCCAGTCGGCACCCTTTTCGAGAGGCACACAAGACGAAGGTGCAGGCAAAGGCTGGGAGGCGTTCATCTCCGAAGGGCTTTGCTCTAGGCTTGTTTCCATGTTCCAAGCCACATCGCAGGCAGCCTCGCCGGCCTCGTAACCCGGACTTCTCTCCATGGTCCTCTGGAATGAATAGCGTACCCTGGATATCGCCGAACGTTTGAGGGACCAACGGGTTACTGCTCGACAACCCTCAAGTGGCTGGAAAGATGATAGACTGAAACGTAGGCTGCCTCTGGGTCTGCCTTTGGCCGCGCCGCGCCGCCCAGAGTTGTACTCAGTGTAGAACGAGTGCGAATGAATTGTGGAGGTAGACGATGGAGAATGGTGTTGGTCCTGCGTAGGCAAGGCTGAAACGGGTCCCGGCCGTGTTGAAGAAAGTGAGGCTGATTCCCGTCTCCCGGCGGAAAAAAAAAGAGGGCGCGGGTAGCTGCACCTTGAACAAACACGATTCGCGAGGAGAATCAACCGCAAGGAAGAGAAAAGGCGCAGGGCGCTGCGTTTTCTCTAAGAGTCGGATAAGGTCTGCCGTGTCGTTGGTTCAAGAAGGAAAAATAACCAGAGTTGAAGAGAAAGAGTGTGTGAGAGAGACACTATGTTCAAGGGATGGCCGAAGCTGAAAGTGCGCTCTTCCTCTGAACGGCGTGAGAACAAACGGCCCAGGGCTGAGAAAAGAGAAGACGAATCGGTAGACGCAGTAGTAGGAGGAATCGCAGAATCGGCTTTCGCCAAAAGCCACCAAAACGCCCCCAAAAAGACGAAATTTTCGTCTGCTGCTGCTGCTGTTGTGACCTCTGGGTTCCTTCGCTGACGTCAAGATTCAGCCCAAAAGGCTATATCCGGTACAAAAAACCGTCCTCGGAGAAGAAGAAACCAAGGCGAGGAGTACTGATGGGACGCAGGGAGGAAAGGAGGCGGAGATGCGAAAAGACAAGTGGAACAATAGGAGAAAAGGGAGTGCGTTGAAAGTAGAGGACCGAAGAGGGAAAGAAGTAGAAGGAAAACCTCGACAAACCAAGGTGATGGAAAAAACAGAAAAGGTAAAAGGTGAGTGAGTTGTGTCAAGAGATGGTGGCAGTTGCAGCTTTTGGGGGGGAGGAGGCGTTTTCGTTTTGCCTTGGATCGAGGTGCTAAACGGGTACTTGCCGGTTTGCTGGCGCGGCTGCGTGCTTGACAGGTACCCGCCCGGCTGTGCTGTGCTGTGCTGTCCTTGTGCTTGTGCTGGCGACTGATTCTAGAGGAGACTGATGAATTTGCGCATCAAGAAACTAAGGTATGAAGATACCAAGGTAGGTAAAGTACGATATAGGTAGTTCGTGGCTGCAAGCCATGTCATGCACAGGTCGAACCAATGCATCACCTTAAAGATGCCCTGCATACGAAATACACATCCAAACACAACCAACTCTCAAGGTCACACCCGACCTCAAGAGACACTCTCCCACGACCCAATCCGGAACTTACTGTACTTCCAAACCATCCACAAGCATCTCAAAAAGGCCTACCCAGCCAGCCGCTCCCAGTAACCTTACAAACAAGCCTTGTTACCGTTACCTTATCGTCGATGGCCTAACTTGTCTCCCTTCGATCCATCCGCTGGAAAGTGGACGCGCGGGATCGAGCCACCCACCGCCAAAGCGGGAGAGCAGGGATCAGGTCAGCTTTCAATTGCCCGTTCCGGAGATCGACAGCCCCCCTGTTTTTACTCTTTTTTTTCTTGCACTTTCAATGGGGGAAGGATTTTGATCCTGTCGATGTTGACGCGGGGAATTCTGTTCAGGAGTCTGGGGCACGTTGGAGTGGTGCAGAAGCCACAGAGGTTCTCTAGGAAGTCGGAGGATATGTGCTGTAAGACGCGAAATGGGCATATCGGGATAATTATTGGGTCCGTACGACGGTGTCTCGGGCGCTGGTGTGACAGTCAACCCAGAGGCCAATGGTACGCCCGAGACAGAGACAATTGTATTCAACGTCTCGACTCTACGCCAAGTCCTATTCGGCGCGTACTCATAGTATCACCAAATCCAAAGCTCAAGTATAATACCACCTACGAAGTAGGAGGAGAGGCGTCAACTACAGGCCACATATCAGCGCAGCGGAAAGAGAAAGCTGGGGATGCACCCTTTGATTGATTCTTTCATTCTCTGCATACGGCCCAGAAACCATCCTTCTTTGCACAACCCAATGTTTCTTCCTTTTTTTCCATCCACACGCGGCCATGATGCCATCCATTCTTGATATCCGCAACAGCACAGCTCGAAACCGGCTCGTTTCTCCTGACCACATAACTTCATCAGGACATATGTCTCTCCCGCACCCCCCGCTCGAATAATAAAAGAAGAAAAAGGAAGAAAAAGAGACAAAAGGTAGAAGAAGATAAACCAGACAGCATAGGCCAGTCGAAATCATCTGGGAATGTGACATGGAGGCAGAACAATAACAGAACCTTTGCCACAAAAAAGAACAAGAAAAAAAATAGCATATACACAAGGGGGTATTGAGACTCCTCCTCACCCCTCCAGGAGAAGAAAGCGAACAGAGTGAGGGGTGACGCCGGGCAACGAAGATGGAAGCATCTAGGCAGAGCACCTGATAGGGAAGGGGGATGACCAGATCCATGTCCCTCGGAAGAACCGAGAGAGCCCCTTCCTGCCTCTCTTCCCACGAAAACAGAAAAAGAAAGCGGTGTATTGAAATTAATGATTAATGATGGCTCGCCAAGCTCATGAAAAGTCGTCTGCGTCTTGTGATGCCGCTGCAAGCTCCTCCACCATTTCAACAAGGTCCATGGTTTCCCGGGCAATCTCAAATGCAATCGGTGGCAACATCAGGGACCAGGCTTTCCACTCCCTCTCATCAACTTGAGAGGCCGCCATTTCCTGGCCTCGACGGTTGGCTTGAACGAGGCGGTCTCGGCATTCGCTCAGGCGAACGACCATGTTGCCGCGTCCGTATCGTCGAGTCTCCGAGATGATGTTGCTCACGAAGCCATTGATGCAGCTGACGTGCGTAGTGATTTGGCCGATGTCACCGTCCGCCCGCGCACAGTTCACCAGATTGTGGATGTCGGGTATCAGCAGGGTATTTTGTTCTTCAAGGTAGGTCTGGGCCATGGTCAGTTCACGTCGTCGGGTCGTGTTTGTATTATGTTCTTCAACTTTGTTAGTTGTCGCCCTAAGCCCGTACCTTCAGACCTGCGATTGGGCCGTCGTAGTGTTCCTCAGCGTGTCCGTTGGGTGCCGACTTCGCGTACGCATCCACCGATGCCCGAGGGGAGTTGACGGGGCTGTAGGCCGAGGACTCGATGCTCGCCCTGATGTTCGCTAGTGTCCTGAAAGCCGGGGCTGTAGGGAGGCCCTCATGGGTTGCCGATCCTCGCGCCGTGCTGCGCGGGGAGAAGAAGCCGCTGGAGTCAATCGGGGTCGCGTTTCCGTCCTCGTCGTCCTCCAGCTCCTCGGTGGGCGTGGGTCGGATCTTGACGGCCCTAAGCATCTCAACAATGGCTACGGTCAGATGTGACGCCGCGGCATCTACAAGCGAGATGGGAGTGATGCCGGCGCTCGCCGCAAAGCTCTTGGAGACGGTGATTAAGCTGTTGGCGGTGGCGGAAATCCTTGCCCTGAGCTTTCCCTGCTGCTGCTGGGACGCTTCATTTCCGCGAGGCGCGGACTCGTCCAGGTCTCTCGTAATGAGCCGGACGCTGACCACGACCGCCTTCATGGCATCTATGACGTTTTCCGGGTTATCGTCGCGGACCTTTTGCAGGAGCTCGTCGATGGCCATCTGGTACTTGGTGACGTGGACGTCCCTGACCCGTCCAGCCTCGTCCAGCAAGGTGTTATCGCTCGGAAGCTTGACAGAATCTCCATCCACGCTGAAGCCGGCGGAAGAGCCTCGCAGGCTCCTGATCTGGGTCTTGGTCTTCGCGTAGCGGTTTCTCCACTCCCGCACCTCGCGCTCGAGCTGCTCAATCGTCTTTTCGAGCTCCGCCTGTTTTTCATAGGTAGAGCCGCTCTGCTGGGAGAGCTGCCGCATCTCGCGCAGGAACTCTCGAGCTTCGGCCCGCGCCTCCTCCGTAACCTGCTGCTGCAGCTGGAGCGATTGTCGCAGCTCCTCGTTTTCCCGCTGCAGATCCTCGTTTACGCTTGCAGAGGACATGACGCTGACGCTCTGTCGGACCTGTTCCCGAAGCTGCCGTGTCTCGTTTTCGTGTTCTTGGCGCACGCGCTCCAGCTCCTCCTTCAGCGAGTTGCTGAGCTTTTCCGCCTCCGTCAGCTTGCCCTCGAGGTCCGAGCGGACTTCTGCCAACTCCTGCTTCTCTTCATCTTTGGCCGCGGATTGGGACTGGTT
Source organism: Trichoderma sp. PF4103 (assembly GCA_023628735.1). Classification (NCBI taxonomy): domain Eukaryota; kingdom Fungi; phylum Ascomycota; class Sordariomycetes; order Hypocreales; family Hypocreaceae; genus Trichoderma; species Trichoderma sp. PF4103. The sequence continues at coordinate 172,848 of JAMAKC010000035.1, read as the reverse complement.
ATCGCGTAGATTGTTGATTTCCTCTTCCTTCTTCTTGATCTCATCTTCCATGCTTTGGATCTTGGAATTCAAGTCTTTGACTTGCGCCTCGTACTCCTCGATGGCCTTTTTGTCCGCCTGCCGCCAGTTAGAAATTTGAACAATTGGTCCCATTGCAAGGTACCGAATGATTGGCAGGTTGTAGAGGCAACACGAAAGAGTAACTCACCTCTGCATCTCCAAGACCATAATCGTCAGCACCATCGTCATCCTCCTCAATCATTGTGCTCTTATTGGGTACGATTGTGTTGTTTTGCGTGGGCAGTCGCGGCATTGGCCGAGCAAAGTTGCCGTTGGGGATGCTGGGCGAGGGCGGCACGCCGTACGTGTCAATCGGGGGCGGTCCTCTGATGGAGCTGGCATTGGACGGCCTTCGCATGCGGCTCTGGCCCCTCGGCGGGTAGTCGCCGCCGTTGGAGGGCGTTCCTGTGCGGTTCATGGGCCCGCTTCGGTTGGACATGGAGCTGCCCACGCGCGGGATGTCGTTGCCCATGAACTGCGGATACCTGCGCTCCAGCTCGTGGAAGACATCGGCGGCGAGGTCTCGGAAGCGAGGGGGCCCGAGCGACGAGAGACGCTGCCGGGCCTGGTTCCGCTTGGGATGGAACGTCTTCTCGGGCAGCAGAAAGGCAGGCGGCACGTTTGGCGCATTGGGGGGGATGCGCGCGGCGGCCTGGCGGCGCATCAGCTCGTCGTAGACGTCGGTGCTGAGCTCGAAGAACTGGACGGGCGACAGGCGCAGCAGCTTGTCGCGGGCCTTGTTGGGCGGCTGCTTGATGTTGGGGTCGCGCGAGGTGAGGAAGACGCGCAGGGCGACGTAGTGGTCGGCCAGGACGCCGTCGTCGATGGCCGTGGTGGGCGACTCGCCGCCGGCCTCGCTCCTGGCGTACATGTTCATGCCATTGCTGGAGCGGCCGACGGAGGGCGGCGGCGACGGGCCCCCGGTGTTGGTCGGCCCCGGAGGAAAGCCATTCATGCTCATGGTCCCGGAGGTGGGAGGCGACGTGAGGATGTTGTTTGGCCGGCTGGGATAGGAGCCGGAGCCGTCGTCGTGGGCCTGGTAGCGGGAGAAGGACCACTCGCTGCCGCCTACAGAGACTGGGGAGAGCGGCGCATTGCGGTCGCTGATGGTGCTCATGCTGGTGCTGGTGGTGGGAGAGAGGCGGGAGCGGGAGGAGGGAGCTGGAAGGAGTCGCGACAAGACTAAGGGAAGGGAAAGCGGCCTAGCCCAGACGCCACGAGATTGGAGAGAGGCTTGGTTGGGTTGGGGGTTTGTGGTGGTGTTGCGCCCGTGCCTGCAGGATGGGAGCGGCAGTGGAACGAAGCTGAGCCAGAAGAGACCTAGAGAAGGGCGCTGGACGGGCTGCTAAGGCGCTGATCCCCACACTGTGGCGCCCCCCTAGCTCGGTACTTCAGGTACTGGGCTTGAGTACAGGTATCTGGTAATCTTGATGGACTGCGCCAAATCCAGGGCGGTTGGTGATGACCCAAAGGTACTACTACTAGAGATGCCGTAGCAGCTGAGGCTGGACGAGATGGACGAGCTCAAAGAGGGTTGATGAGGTAATATCGAGTGGAAGAGAAAGAATGTCGAGGCCCAGAGAGGCAACAAGCAGGGTCAGGCACCGAGTTGAGTGCAGAAGAGGTGCGTGCTGTGGTCTGGCTTGTCAAGCCGTAAGAGCAGCCCGCAAGACTCCAATCGCCAGAAATCGGGGAGTTGTGGCCACCTTGGTGCACACGCAGCCTTTTTGAAAGCCTCAACGATCTCGATGTCTCGAGTCACTCCCAAGCAGGCAGCTCAAGCGTCGGAGCAGCAACCCCTAGGCTCAATCTCAGCGTCAGTGCCGGCACTACAGGTGTTGTGAAGGGGCACTCCAAGGCTTTGCACCCAGTCGGCAGCCGAGTACTCCTCAATAGCACCAAGTACCTTCACCACAACCCGGTCGGTAATAGTAGCAGCTTCGATCAGGCCAGGCTGGGTCAGGTCAGGCGTCAAAGGCACGACAAGAACGACAAGAAGAAAAAAATAATAAAAAAGCAAGGCAGAACCCGCAACGGCGCTTGAGACGGCAGTGCGAGCACAAACGCCCAGGGGCAGGGATGCGGCAGAGCTCGAATCGAAAGGGCTGACCTGGCCTGGCCACACGTTGCCCCCCGGGGTATGCGTCAAAAGGGGGGGGCTTTGGCGATTTCGTGCTGGCAGAGATCAATGATCTGGCGCAGGGTCGGAAATGAGCTGCTAGGCCCTTGTTGGTAAGAACGAGGGAAAAAAAGAAGGTCGGTGCAATTTCTTGCCAGAACAGGGCCGTGGCGAGTTTGGGTGCAGACGGAGGAGGGAAGCTCGGCATGGGGGCACGGTTGGACGGTTACCAGGCCGGGGATGGATGAATTGTCTTAGCTGGCGCTCCCACAGATTCCCGTGGACGATCTGAGATGGTAGAGAGGGAGCTGGCTGCAAGAAGGGGGATGAAGGGAACAAAGACGACCAGGGAGAAGAGACAAAAGAGGGAGAGCCATGGCAAATCAGAGATCGATCGGAAGGCGGTAATGTTACTGCCCAAAGGTGCTTGCATTGTCCTCCGCACCTTGAGTGGTACCTCAGGGTTCGGTGTCTCAGTTGGAGTCTTCTGGTTCACCTCAACAAGCATACAAACACTCGTATCAAACAACAATGCGCCGGACAAGGTCAGGGGAGACGCCTCTGCAAGGCAGTCGAGGTACTTGCATTTCGCTACGGGCTGGGCAATGCAGTACAGGTATTACAGGTACAGGTACCATGGATGAACTGAGGCCTTCGCTGGGTGTCTTCTGCTAATACCTCAAGGTACGTGATGGTGTTAATCCCGAATAGGCACGCTGGTCGACTCTCTTTGGCTGCTTGGGCTCATGCTGCGCATCGTGACTGGCCGTCTGCTGGGCTGGCGCGGCATGGCCTCGGGCTCTCTCCACCGGACCCCAAGCGTCGGTGTGCAAACCTCAATGCTTCACGTTATCAACGACGCGCTCCCAGTAGCTGACATGGTACGCTCTAGAGTGCATGTTGACCACTATCCTCTCCTATGGACTCGTTACCGCCAGCACGAGGCCTCTTAAGGGCTTCCACGACACCTCGACTTCACCTCCAGTCCCCTGCCAGCAACAGAGTCAAAGCGAGTCGTTCGCCTTGTCCTCGCCTCGCCTCATGGCCCCGTTGGCGCCATTCTGCGTAAGCGTTCGGCTACCTCTTGGTGGTGAGTGGTACGCAGTACTACTAGTAGTAGAGGCTGGGGAGAGTGGACTCAGTTTTCCCCCTGAATTGCGGTGTTGCCGGGCCCTGATTTGCTCTGCAATCGCCCGTTGCTACGGCTGGATCGGGGCCCCGTTCGGGCGTCTCCATGGCTGAGGTGCTGTGGGTGGCCCGTTCAGTCTGGGTGTCCAATTGCTGTCCAGGCTTGGATTCTGATTCCTGGTCCAGGAACGAGGCCTCCGTGATGCCTGCAAATAACGGATGATTAAACGGGTCTGCCGCGTGTGCAGTTCAGGTACCACTTTGTTCATCTAGATTGTGGCATTGATCTACCAATTTCCATCGAAAACACGGGGTTGGATGGCATCGTCAACCAATGCCGCCCGTCAAGGCACCACGTGCGGACAATCGGGACTTAACTGCTGACCGGAAGGAACAGGACACAACTTGGCCGCTCTTTTCGCACGCAAAGGCTAATGTATCTCTGCTTTCCTCTTCCTCCCTGCATGCTAGTACCAGGAGTTTTCTTTGGCATTATCTTCACCAGAATCCGATACAGACACAGCCAGATTCCGGTAACTGCGAATCGTAATTCGGATGAAGCCCCGGACCGTCTGTTCTAACCGTCTTCACGAGCATCGCTCCATCACCCATGGGACGGACAACTCTACGTGCTTGTATCTCTTCTGAAGTCAAATCCTATTTCGTTTCTCTGGAGCTGTAATACCAAGAACATCACACAAATGTTCCCAAGGGAAGTCGGAGCAATAATCGCTCGTGCTACGTAGCACGCAACCCAATCACACAGAAACCCGCATCCAATCTCAATCTCGAAGCAACCTTCAGGTCTAGGGCACCCTTGTTCAGGCATGCCCTCATGTCTAATTGGCTCCCCAAATCCTCCAACACACCATGGTGATATCGTCACCTGTGCTCGCAGGGCTCGAGCTAGTCTCATAGCGCTGCTACTCTGTAATGTCAGATGCTTGGCTCCTGCTGTGTGCTCTCTATCTGCCAGAGGCAGGTAATTGCGTCAGGAAGAGGTGGCATTGACAACAACCTGCGACATTGGGATTTCACTCTCTGCGATTATTGCGGCGGTGGCGGCAAGTAGGTGCACGGAAGTAGGTGCACGTTTTATTCTTCTATTGCCGGACGAAATCTATGCGGCAGCTCATCCAATACATCATGATTACTACTTACTGACAACCCAGGTGTCGGAACTCCTACCGCAACCCAACAAAGGAACAACCGCCAATAACAAGCCTATCCGTCCCATCAAGATCGTAGATGCCAACCCGGAGATTGGGGAGATCTTGCATCTCGAGGACGGGTACGATTGGGCAGATCAAACAAGAGCTGCTGCAAGCCACTCCGCGCCTAGGACGCGGGTGGTTGCATATACGAGATTTCTGCGTTTATCCCTTCCGTCCTGTAGATCAGATGCAATGAAACAAAGCTTAGCCGTTACTCTCTTTCCACGTCGTGCGGTGGCAGCCGACGGTTGTTTCCTCAAGGATACAGCTTCAAGTAGAGGGCTTCGTTGGAGTACTATATGCAGCTAAATCGCCGCAGTCTTTTAAAGCCTGGGGTACAGGATCAATACGTAGCAGTGCCCAGTGTTCGTTTTGATGATTCAGACTCAAGGACAACTTCATAGGTAGTTGTCGACAGGAATCAGAGGATTCAATCAAAACCCATTCGGCATCGAACTGGGCTTGGTAACCTCAAAAACAGTGAGCGAATCGCTCTATGCCAGTCGCCGAAACGCCACGCCAAACCCAAGGCGAACCTGAGTCGCCAAAACCGTCATCAAAAGCAAACCGTGCCACGAGAAGTGCATCACATCTTCATCTAGAACCACGCCAGAGTCCAGGTCGAGGGCAGATTGGGCCAGCGTTCCTGCCAGGCCGCAATGATCTCCGGCACTCGCTCGTCAAAGCTGGCCCGAGCAGCTGCACTTCCACTGTCAAAGGCGGCCGCCCCCACCGTGCCTCGCTCTTCTGCGGCGGCGGCATTGAGCGAGTTGGCGAGGTCAAGGATGCCCTGCCCGCCAATGTGTGCTTCCTCGTGATTGTCCTTGATATCCACGTTGATCACGTGCACAGGTCGATTCAACGGAGAGCCGCGGTTGAGGAGATCGTCGATGACGGCATCCCAGCATCGCTCTTCGCAGGTAAAAACTACGTCGACGATCCCGCCCTCGGTGCCCTCGCTGCCTTTGTCACTGGAGTGCTGTAGTCGGGGCACGCCGACGGGCCAGTCTTGCCATCGTTCGGGGCCCCATTTCACGCCTCTATTTCTTCCCAGCATGTTCAAGATACCGTTGTTGCGGTACAGTCTAGGGTCCTTGGCCTCCAGTTCCTTGTACATACTATCGTATGACGTCTTGTTAAACTGATACACGTTCGGCTGGGTAATGGTCGGGCCAGGTAGCCGGACGAGAGAGCCTGTGCCAAACGATATTACGGGATAGTTGGCTTGTGAGAGTCGGAGATGAGCTTCCATGGATCTGGAGTCATGTTAGGAAGCTGGTGCGATGGATCCGCCGCGATGGGTTGCTGACCTGTTCTGGTTGCTGGCGCAGACAGTGCAGAACCTGAGCTTGTAGTCTCCAGCCTCGTTTGACGACCCGGTAGGGGCCGTTGTTGTGTCTTTCGCAGCCTCCATGCTGGGCAACAACTTATCCAGGAGACGAGGTAATGCGAGAGCTGTACGAGGAGATGCGGTTCATTCTCAAGCTCTTGGCTGTAACAGTTGGCCTGTACCCTGATCACACACACAGCGTCAGCAAATGGCCGGACATTTTGACAGGTACCATCATCATGAACGGAAAGAGTTCTCTTCATCAGCTAGAATCGTATATTAAGTAATTAAAGTTTTTCATCAGAGCAACAGCTCAGACAGCTCCAATAAAAGCTTCATCACGGAAGAGAGAGGGAAGGGATGTTTCAGGTTTGTTTTTACCTTTGGTGGTACTAATCACCACAGATACGCGAGTTCATGCGTCAAACAGCAGCCATTGATCGAGCAGCTTGAAATGCGCGCGGCGCCGGGGCTCGACAATTTCGCTCCGGCCTGGAGCAATAATTGATGAAGCTTCGAAACGTGGAGGTGAAGGAAAAGCTTGAGGGCGGGACCTTGTTGACGCGATGAGGGCTAAATGTCGGATAAGCCCGCAGATCTCTGAGGCATTATGTAATGCGGACAGCACCGTCCTGACTAAGCCAAGCAGCGCCTCGAAGGTTATCTGGCAATCTTGGAACCCGCTGTGTTACATGTATCAGGACTTTGAGGTACTTTGCACTTTGGCTCGGTTTCAGATGAACCATGAAATGCAACGTCTCCGATAAGATTCGCAACAAGGTCCATGAGAGCGGAGCTGGGCAGCTCTGAGGACAGAACACATCCATTGTTACATGCGCTCCGCGCTGCGAGGCTCGCCCACGTTGTCTGAAGCAGCACTACGAGACATACATTCAGAAGGTACGCAAGAAAACGAGATACAACAAGCACTGAGCGCATTCCTGGTGCGACCTTGCCAACTCTGCTCAGCCATCGCTGGTTTTGAGTGGCATTCTCGCGAAATTTGGTTCGCTGAGCGGATGCCCCCACTGCAGACCCTTCAGGCCCTCATGATTGGTTTTCAAGACACCCGCATAACCTGAAACAAGCAACGCTTGCAGATTCACCAATCAGCGGTTATGGCTCAACAGCCCCTGTCGGTCGCCGGCTTCCAAAAATAGAAAGCAGTTCTTCATGTCTAGTGCGCTGCGAAAAGGCACGACGGCGTCTTTCTTGTCTTTGGGAGGAAGCCGGGAAATGAGGTTCGGCTTCTTGTGGCGTCTTGCATCTTCCTTCTTTGAGTCGCAGGGCTTACGATTGCGAAGCATGTCCCGTCTCATTCATCTTACTCTAATTTATTCTTACCTCCAGCAGAGATGAGCCGCCTGACGCTGTACGAGTGTTTATGCATATGATGGTATCATCGATCCTCTTGCTGAAAGCACCAAGGTATTACGGTGTAACGATCACTGCCGCGTGCGGATACGGGGCGAGATGAGTGTCTCTCATAGTCTCTGTACGTTGCCTCTGTAAGTCAATGTCTACATCACGAGTCTTCGAGGTAACGGTACGGTTTATCAAGACCCGATCTCTGCTTCTAATACATCTTGCTCGCCTTGAACTGCCGGGTCTCACAGTAGCAGCCGCAAACGACGGCCAACCTTGACAACACTGTCTCTTCGATTTCAGCACCGGAACGGTAGGGAAAATGCGACCGAGCCAGCGGCTCGTTTGACCGGCGGACATCAGACACCGAAACGAAATTGCTTCTGATCCCCAAATCGATTCGTCTGTATGAGCCTGGGCCAGGTTGGGGTTCAGAGCGCCCATGGTGGGTGGTGGGGGCTGCTGGCCAGCCCAAGAATACGGATGTCGCAGATGGGCGTCGTCCGTCTCCTCGTTGCAGTGCTAAATGAAGGAACAATGCCGTGTACTTTTCAGACGATCTCAAAATCTGCGTATTGCCCACATGAGAACAAGTGATGACACGCATGGAGTGAGGTGCATCGGTGGGAGCATTGAGATGCGGAGCAATGCTGGAGGTACAGGTGGGGAACCTCGATATTGCGCCGTCTGCCAACAAGAAGAGCTGGCGGCTCGATCTTGTAGCGTGTAGTTTCAAGTCACCTGTTCCGCATAACACTGAACTGATCTCGCAATATTCTGCCGTGCGATGGCTTAATCTAACTGAGATATCTCATCAGACGCCTATGCTATCTCTCGGCAGATTTGATAATGCTGTATTTGCCGTGGTTTGGTGATGATATATGCGCAGAGCAGCAGCGTCTAGGTCATGTGGACGACACTGGTATAACAGAGCTGACTGCTCAGGTGCTCCGTGACAATGAATGTTCGCAACGATTGACTTGCTATGATTCTTGTTCGCCGTCAAACTCAAGTCAAAATGCTACCAACCTCCAGCCTTTCCTTGTCTGTCCCTCATCACTATAGCTAGTATCTACTGTAGTGTCTGGTCTTTGTTCGTCAGTCTCCGCCCTCACTCGAACCTCAACCTCACCACCCCGCTCGCAAGGCAAACTCGGGCTGTAGGACGGGGATTTCATGCACAACATACAACAAAAGTACGCCATCCCACGGCGCAACCAGATTCCAACTCGCCTTGCCGCTTTGTCGAATCTGGCGCTACCTGATCCCCATTCAGCTCAGCCCCGTCAAGCCGCCATACCATACAGACAAACGCTTTCAGTGAGTCTCTGCAGGCAAGTCTCGAGGCCATTGGATCGAGCTCCAGGCGCTGACTCGCTGGCCTTTTGCGGCTCGGCCAGTAGAAACAGGGCCTGACGCGCTGGCTCCAGGGCCCTCTGTCGAATCAGTGGCAGCAACCCAGCAGGCCGGGCCTTTGACAGCGGTTCGCCACTAACAACAGACGCCAGCAGCCCGGCGAAAGTACGAGTACTTGGACAGTACCTGGAGTACTGGTACTTGGCCCATACTTTTCGTGGCCGCCATCGTTGGATCTGTTTGATTCTACAACAACTCGACAAACCTTGCCCTGGACCAACTCTGTGAGCCTGGCCGTCTGAATCTCCATCGTCCCGCATTCGCACTCTCTCCGTCGCTCTCACGATCCGTTCATCCTCTCTCTCAGAGCCTCCTCCCGCCTCCAGCGTCTCCAAGAACCCGCCGCCAGCGCAGGGGTTTGCCGTTGCTCAGGGCCAGCATCCCTTCAGTATCACCGCTAGCCTCCCTCGAAGCCTCTTCTGCAACAACCCTGCCCTGACACACCGGCGACCGCCTGTCTCAGATTAGGGTTTCCAGAGCCTCCCACCTCCGCAAGGCCGATCGCTCTGCTGACCGAAACTCGCTCTGCTCTCCGCCGCAAAGCAAACCCGACGCCCTCGCATACAGACGTACAGACATACAGACGGACAGACAAGTCGAACGGACGTCGCCGGCCTCTGACTGAGCGTTGCGCTGGCCCAGAGACCTGGATACACGGCGTGGTGGCGGCTGCTGAAGCTGGCTTATTCACGAGCCGAGGCGTGGTGCTGACGAGAGCCGTCCAACCGGCGCCGAGCCAACCCTGGCAGCATCATACATATATCTCTGCTTCCATATAACCTCGGGATAGACTCGCCTGGGGAGGGATGACCGCGACCGCAACAATGTCCATCAAGTCGCCCTCCGCATCAGCGTCCCCGGCGGACCTGGCCTCGCCCTTGTCGGACGCAATCGACTCTGGCCCGGCGCCTCTGACCTCGACCTCGACCTCGTCCCGCCACAGCGCCCTGTCCCGTCCGCTGTCGTATGCGTCCAAGAACAGACTGTCGCAATACTCGATTGCCGGATCGCTCCCCACCCGGTCGCGGCCTCAGTCGCACGTCTTCCCCATGTTTCCCTCCAGCCTGGCCTACACGCAGGTGCGCGACTTTGCATATCCCATCATGCACCCGATGCACTACGGCCCGCCACCCGAGCCCTCGGGGCCGCCATCCGGCCTGACGACGCCAATGAGCGAGAGCAGGCGGCTTTCCGAGCCGTCCGTGTCGTGGGACCAAAAGATGCCGTGGGACTCGTGGGCTCCGGACTCCTTCAGCCGGGCCCACGATCTACCGCCGATCCACTTTGGAGACGGTCCTCCTTACAGCGAGGATGAAGATTTACAGAGCCCAGTCGTTTCCACGAGACACCGCAAGCACAAGTCGACCTCGTCGGCTCTCAACACGCACAGGGGGCGCACCGGTCGTGAACACGATAGGGGCGCCCTCATCAGCTCGAGCTACGACGATAGCCAGAGCTACTACCTAGGCATTGGTGGGGATGGGAGCGAGCGGTACTATGTGAGCCGCGGAGGCGAGGCCAACGGGCCCGGCGGTGAGCTTGTCACCTACCCTCCCGACCAGGCGCACCATAGCCACCCATATCAGTATTCGCAGCAGCTTGGCCACGGCGTGGAAGGCTACGAGTCCGATCATTCCGACAGCCCATCCTCACCGGGAGGACCAGAAGGCGACCAGTCACGCTATTCACGAGATTACCAATTCACAATCACATCTCCCGACGAAGAGTTTCATGGTAAGGCCGTGGCTCTGTTCGACTTTGAGAGGGAGAACGAGAACGAGCTACCGTTGGTGGAAGGCCAAATCATATGGGTGTCGTACCGTCACGGCCAAGGCTGGCTAGTTGCAGAAGACCCAAAGACGCAGGAGAGTGGTTTGGTACCAGAGGAATATGTCCGACTGCTCCGGGACATTGAAGGGGGCATGAACAGCCTCACGGGAGCCCTCATCGACGCGTCGGGATCCCCCAACGACGCCGGCACTCCCACCCAGCCAGAACACGGCAGCCAGTCTGGCCACACGCCCACACAGAGCACTTCTACCAACGGCTACCACCAGCCAGTTGTCTCCATGTTTTCCACATCGAGCAAAGACCTCAACCCCTACCCCACGGAACAGCTTGGCATTCACGCCGGCCAAGCGCCACCTCAAGTTGTCCACTATCACGGACAGAGAGGAGGAAGTCAGATGAGCACGCCTACACTGAACCAGCTTTTGGAGTCTGACGCGCCGAGAAGGGCGAGCCAGGACGGGGAGACCAAGTCGGATTCTGCCTCGGCGACGGCACAAGACGAGCCTAATGAGAAACCCACAGATACCCAGGTGTTGAACGAGGCGGTGGATACAGAGCGGTGATGAGCAGTCTAGAGAAAGGTTCTACCAAAGGCGCCGAAATTCAACCTCGAGCGAAATGTACAAAACGCTTACATCTATATCTTCAACTTGGAGAATTGACAATATTGAAAGCACTTGGGACGTGATAGACGAGCCCACCAATAATGAGACCGGATATACAGAGTACATACCAGCCTGCTCAGCGGCACGATTTCATGGCGGACAGACGTTCGAATCCGGCTCTGGTTCAGGGGTTTCGTCATCTTTGAGCTGTATGCGGAAGGCCTGATGCATCCCTAACGCACAAAATCATACAGGTGGTAAAGGGGATTTGGATTTGAGCGCTCTTCGCTGCTCAGAGGCTTCGGAGAAGCTGAATCAAATCACTGTGTGGCAATGGGGTTAAAGGGGGGATATAAAGAGAAAGTGCCAAAGAGCGTCGCCATAATCGGATGACAACTCCCATACTCTCATTGGCAGGGCATCGTTTTCTTTCTTGTAGGGTTGTTTGTTAGTGTATGTGTCTGTGTATATGGGCATGGCTTGGCCCCTGCTTTTCTAGGCATGGTGAATGGAAGGGACGGGATATGGCGGGATGGCTGTTATATAGCATTGCGCGTGGGTGTCAGGGGGTAAGGGTTGAGCTTCTGATGTAATTCAAACGAAGAAAACTTCTGGCCCTACGGGTGTTGCTGTGTTCTCTCCGCTGTGTATGATTCAACGGCACGCATGACTTGATCAAGCCGGGTAAGCAAGGGAAGAAAGTCATCGGTTTATTCTTGAGGTAATCGCAGCCGCATCCTGAATCAGATTCTGTCCTGGAACGGGCGAGAGCCGAGATGTTTACTCTTCTGAAGGCAGAGTACATCTATGAAGCCCTGGTGAAATGCAGATTCGTCGAAGTCTAGTTTGATCACTTGTCTCTTTTGTAGCAGGCTCACATGGCAGACCGTGTAGAAGCCGGAAAGAGACACCAGAAAACGTTCCAACTTTGGCCGATATTGGATCGTCATGAAATTGGCATGATCTTTAGCCGAATATCACTTTGGTATCTTTAATGAGATGAAGATGATTGGCCAAAGACTTGGGCATGCCAGTGTGTCTACCTTGCGTGCTTGATAGCAGTATGATGTAACCATCTTCCTCCGGTCCCCAATGGGGATAAACACCGGCTTCTGAAGGCCATGGTGCCTGGTGCCTGGTTCCTGGTGCTTCGAGGCTTTCTCTTCCTTTCCGACTAGCAAGAGAAGCTTCTTCGTTCCATGATTGTTGTATTTCCAACTGTGTTCTTGGAAAGAAATCGCTTAAAGATGGTGAGAATGACCCGTTAATGCCGAGTGCCTTATCTGGTGCTTGCACCTGGATCGGAGCACAGTGGAAGCCAAAGCCTCGGAAATACTAGTAACGACAAGTGACAGGTTTTTGGCCGGCGAAAAGTGGACGGCGGCAACGGGCCAATCACGTGGCTGATGCCGTCATTCGCTCTCCAAAGCTCGGAAATCAAATCAGCGCCGGTTTTTGGCCTCTGATTTGTCCTCGTCCGATCCTCTTGAATCTTTCTTCGCCTTTCCTGAGCACTCACGGCGTCTGTTCAGGCCAATCCGACCCCTACAGATCTCCAATCGCTCTCTGAGAAACTACAACACCCCCATTCGACACATCATGTTTGCCAGATCAGCCTTCCGCGCGGCTCAGCCGCTGAAGATGGTATGTCCAAACAAATCCCGAGTCAATGACGCTCTCTGTATCTATCTCGATATGGTGTCAGCTTCAACCCCCAATTTGCCGCTGCAGATAAGCTGATTGTTACTCTCTAACTCTTGCATCTGCAGCATGCGCGTCGCTATGCCACCGAGTCTGGCGCCAAGGGCAGCTCCAACACTCTCCTCTACGGCGCCGGTGCAGCCGGCGTCCTCGGCGCGGGCTATTACTTCCTGAGCGGCTCACCCGCCGCCAGCAAGGCTGAGACCAAGGCCAAGGAGGCTCTGGGCGTGGCGGCTCCCAAGGCCTTTACCGGCGGTGACCAGGGCTTCCTCTCCCTCAAGGTCTCCGAGATTGAGGACGTGAACCACAACACCAAGAGGGTCCGATTCGAGCTGCCGGAGAAGGACCAGGTCTCTGGCCTGCACGTCGCCAGTGCCCTCCTGACCAAGTTCAAGGCGCCCGATGCTGAGAAGGCAACCCTGAGGCCTTACACCCCCATCAGCGACGAAGGTATGCCGAGAAATGATGCCACTCATCCCCGATCGAGACGCAACTAACATGAAATACCCAATCAAGACGACCGGGGCTTCATCGACCTTCTGGTCAAGAAGTACCCCAACGGACCCATGAGCACCCACATCCACAGCCTCAAGGTCGGCGACTCGCTGGCCATCAAGGGCCCCCTCCCCAAGTACCCCTGGACCGAGAACAAGCACGAGCACATCGCCCTCATCGCCGGCGGCACCGGCATCACCCCGATGTACCAGCTCGTGCGCGCCATCTTCAAGAACCCCAACGACAAGACAAAGGTCACCCTCGTCTTCGGCAACGTCACCAAGGAGGACATCCTGCTCAAGAGCAAGTTTGACGAGCTCGAGAACACGTACCCGCAGCGCTTCCGCGCCTTCTACACCCTCGACAAGCCCCCCAAGGACTGGGTCGGCGGCGGCGGCTTCATCACCAAGGATCTGCTCAAGCAGGTCCTCCCCGAGCCCAAGAGCGAGAACATCAAGGTCTTTGTCTGCGGCCCTCCCGGCCTGATGAAGGCCATCTCGGGCCCCAAGACCAGCCCCAAGGACCAGGGCGAGCTGACGGGCGCCTTGAAGGAGCTTGGCTACACCGCTGAGCAGGTGTACAAGTTCTAGACGGTGTGTGTGTGGTGGAAGTAGAGAGCTTTTAGAAAGAGGAGCACGTTTGAGAGCTTGAGCTGCATTGTTTGATCATCAATTGTAGATATCTTGTAGAAAGAATATAGAGCCCAAGAGGGCTTAAACGAAGAAAAAAACATACAATGTCACAACTTCGGACTGCAGTTACACAGACAAGATCTACATGGACGGAGGGGAAAACTTGCTTCGTCATGTCAGACAAATCGGCTCCCAAGGGGAACACAGCCGACCGCTCCCTGAAGCATCGGCTACACAAGATCAAGGGTCATTTGCCGTTATTTCCAGACCAGCCTGACCGCCCCAAGGGAGGGAAGTCGTAGAAGCAATTGATCTCCTCCTCTTCCCTCCTCTAGATAACAGCTCGAGGACGGCTCGCTGCTTTCAACCAAAATTACATGGATGGCTGCGCGTCGTGTTTCGGCAACCAACAGAATATATATTCCGTGCTCACCGGTGGCCAAACTCCCCCATCAAAGAAATCAGACGAAAGAAAGAGAAAGTAGGAAGAAAAGGGGGGAGACAGTAATCACGTAGCATCGGCAGTAACACACGCACTCTGTGCAAGAACCGAGACATGCCGTCTACCGATTCGCCCAGACGTTTGATAGATAAGGAGGGGGGGGGGGGGAGGGCGGCTTGGGATCGATCCCTTCTGCCGTTCAGTGTGTGTCTCGCGTGTAACGCAGGGCGAGCGAGACACGCAGCAAACTCATCCCATTTCGTGTGTGAAGAGATTTGTATTGCTCAAAGAGATGGGATGATTTCTTTTTTAAAAAGCAAACGAGATCCCCGAGATCTGTTTCCTGCCCTGGCTCCTTTTTTCGAATCTTTTTTCTAACTGCTATTTCTTTCCAACTTCCCTTGCTGCAAGAGAGAGAGAAACCAAAGAGAAATATATAATATATCAAGTCTTTTCTTGCTGTTGTTGAGTTGCAAGACAAAGTCGCCAAGAATGGATGCTTCCGAGCGGCCTCGTGGCCAAGAGCATATCCCAGAGTATCCCAAGCTCTGGATCTGGATGCGCGTGTTCCAGCTCGTCGTCGGCTTGGCGGTGCTTTTCCTCTCCATTCATGCGTTGGAAGGGTTCCGCGTCTTGATGGATCTTTCCATTGTCATGATTGTCATTGTATGTCCCCTCCTCCCCTCCTCCCTCCTCGCATCTCACCCTCTCAACACCCAAGAACCTCCCCCAACTCCCTCATTCATTCTTCCACAAAAAAGCGGTCGATAAAAGCCAAACTCATGTTGATAAAAAAAAACAGTCCGCCGCCTCCGTCGGCCTCACAATCTGGCTCATCGTCGCCCAATTCTCCTCCCCCCGCGCGTTCCGCTACTGGATCACCCTCGCCCTCGACTTCCTCCTCTTCGTCGCCTGGACCGTCTCCGGCTCATTCCTCGTCTCGCACACCTCGGCCCTCGTCGCCCAGCGCGGCGTCAGCGGGAACCGCTTTGATCATCCTGAGCATGAGCAGCAGCAGCATCAGCATCCGCTTCATGAGAGCCACGTTTCGACGTTTTATGCCATTGCCGGTCTTGCGTGTCTTGAATTGTGAGTTTTCCGCTCTCGTTCTCTCCTCTTCTTTCATATCTCGTTATACTTCATTTGAGGAACAGGAAAGAATATTTCTGGCTGATGTCAAATGATCATAGCTCCCTCTTCTGTTCATCATGGATCATCGACACCGTCGTCATCCGCCGCCACCGCCAAATCGGCCTCCCTTCCAAGCCCCTCAAGAAGAGGGCTTCGCTTGCAGAGAGACAGCAGCAGCAGGCCAAGCCGATCCCGGTGTCTCCTCCGCAGAAGCCGCGGGCCAAGCCCACGCTCGCTGAACGCGTTGAGATGCTTTTCAAGGGGCAACAAGAGGCGTCGGCTTCGGAAGGGGTTGGTTTCGAGGGCAGCGGCGGAGGTGGACATGGTGGACGCAATGAAAGCACGGATGGGGGAGTTTGAGGAGGTAACGGAGGGTGATTTGCACATCGGGTGGAGGAGGAATTTGTTTCAATTATCAACGTCGGACGAGGACGGATGGTATTTCGATACTTGCTAATGAGGCTGGATGGAGGAGAATATGTAATGACTAAAGCAGCGCTCTTTGTTTGACACAATCATAGTGATAAACAGGATATTGAAAAAAAATTATCAGAACATGACATTGATTCCATATACATCATTCACATGGCTTTACCGTCTCTCCTCCACCTAGTGAGCAGTCCTTACTGAATGCTCTTTGTGGCCTTGTCAACGGCGTGCTTGATGATCTCAGCCCACTTAAGGCCGTTGCTATAGTTCTTGGCATCGATGCTTTCCACGAGGCCGGGATAGACAGCTAAAGATCATTGTCAGTATTCTCGCCATTAGAAAGTTGACAAATAGGAAACGGGAGAAAGAAGACGATAGGAGTAGGGAAAGAACATACCACCAGCATAGCCCGTCCACAGGCCTGGGGCAAAGACAACGTGCTTGAACCAGCTGCGATTATCCAGGCCTCCCTCAAACACAAATTGTCGCTCGATATACTTGTATTGGCGGTTCACCTTGATAATGGTGAGCCCGAGTCTGGCCTTGCCGATGATGTTCCACCAGGGGAGGCCTTGCTCGAGCTTTCTCTGCGCCCAGGCCGCGCGCTCGTCCAACTCGACTGCCTTGTCCCTGAATTCGGAAATTGAGCGTCGAATCTTCTTCAGGCTTTCCTCAAAAGCGTCCTGGCTCCCAATCACCTCCTGCGAAGAGACACTGCCTCGAACGGCAAAAATTTCATCATCAGTGGCCAGTTCGGCATCAGCGGGATGCAACTTGGCCACGACCTTGTCGAGATAGCTGTCCAGGGCGTCTGCGTACTCGGTCGCTCCAAACGGAATGACAACTCGGTCGACAAGCTCGCCGATAAGAACAGCGAGAACCTGGGCCATAGTTCGGTGGTAGACGAAGCCGGGGTCGGCATATTCGCTCATCCAATGGAAGCTGTCGTAGTTGCTGTGGTAGTGATACACGGGGCCGCTGCCGTTTCCGCCGAATCCCATGTCGAGACTGGGAATACCGGCATAATCCTGGAAGGCAGTGAAGTCGCTTCCGGAGCCCATTGTGCTAATCTTGCCGTCCCAAACGTCTCCCACGGTCTGGCCAGCAACAGTCTGGTTGGGCGATGGGACGAGATGGGTGGCGTCTCGAAGGACCTGGTTCAAAAGGGGCGCTGCTGCGGCAGAGAATTGCGGCCCAGAAGCACCGCCATCAACATTGACATATGCCACGTTGGCATCGGTGATCCAGGGCAGGTACTCTTCCACCCACTCCGTGCTTCCAATCAGGCCATACTCCTCTCCGTCCCAGCTGGCAAAGACAATGGTGCGGAGAGGCTTCCAGCCCGCGTCCAAGGCCTTTCCAATGCTTCGAACGGCTTCGTTCAGGACGGACGAGCCGCTGTTGGGATCCGATGCGCCGCCGACAATCCAAGCGTCTCGGTGATTGCCCACAATGATGACTTCGTTGGGAATGGTGCCGTTGATGATGCCAATCACGTCCCATTGAGGGGCGATGACATAGTCCTGTTCGTTGTAGAGGTTGATGACAACATCCTGGGGCGAGGGTCCGATGTTGTAGTCAACGCCCTTGTAGCCTAAGCCGAGTTTTCTGTTCCACCACTTGTTCAGGTCGCTGGCTCGAGGGCCATGGCCGTTGAGCGCCTTGAGCAGCGGCAAGGCATCGGCGTAAGAGATGGGAATGGAGGGGATCGACGGAGTGGTTTCGTCAGCCGGTGCACGGGGGACACCAGGCTTCGAAGGGTAGCCGGGAGTTGTTCTGCAGGAAGGATTAGCTCGTGTAAACGAATATCAGAAGCTGAGGTTAGAGAATGCTTACGGGTCACCAGGGCGCGAACTCAGGAACTGGACGCTTCCGCGCTGTACGCTGCTGGGGTTGCGAGCAGGGCCCTCCGGATAGGCAGCGTAGCCGTTTTCCTCGGTGATCTCGCCATCGTCGCCGGGGTCACTGTAGATGAGGACGCCAACCATGCCGAGTTCCTGAGCACGCTTGACCTTGAGGCCTCTGAAGATGCCTCCATACTTGGCAATGGCAATTTTTCCCTCGAGATCAATACCAGCCTCGACCAGATCGGCGAAGTCTTGGTACGTTCCATAGTTGACGTAGACAAACGAGCCGGTGACATTGCCGCTGGCAGAGTAGCCGTGGAACGTTGGGATCTTGTCTTTGGCAGCGGTCGTGGGGTCCTCTTCGAGAACATCTTCGGTCAGAGAAGCCTTGAACGCAACGTTCCAGGATTTGGCGTCGCTTGACTTTTCCAGCAGAGAGACGCCGTGGTCGACGGGATAGTTGATGTAGACATCATAGGCGACGATGCTGGACTTGATGCCCCATTCCTCCCAACGATTCTTGGTCCATTCAGCCTAGAGTCGCCGGCGTTAGTCTATACAAGATGACTCCGCGTATCGAACATGTATTCTCCCGAACTCTGGAGTAGCCTCGAGTCTGACGTCCCCTGAACTGCCTCGACGTACCTGAGAGTAATTCTTCCCGGCAAGGTGAGCTCCCGACGTGTAATAGCGGCTCCATTCCTCAGCCTTTTCCGCAGAAGGCGTGTCGAGCAGGATGGCCTGCAGATCCTCGTGGCTAAGGTGCTTATGCCCGTGGCCGGGGTGGCCGTGGTGAGGATGGTGAGGATGACGGTGGCGGTGCTCCTGTCCAGAGGGCCAGATGTACAGAGAGTGCAGAGCAAACGAGGCAAAGCCACAGAGGAGCAGACTGGCACAGGCAATGGTGCAGAAGCGACGAAGCGTGTGGTGACGATACCTCCTACGCGGAGGCCCGACGCGCACTGTCTGGATTAACGGGGTCGACTCGTTGGCCATCTTGTCAGGCTCGGTCGCCGGCCTGTGTGTGAGCCCGCAGTGTTAGTGATGGATGTCTGACCCCTGATGGAAGATTCAATGCAGTCGCTTTGATTTGTGTTTGGTTCTGTTCTGCGTAACTTCTGGGTGAGACGCGGGGCGGGTGTTGCGATAAAGTTGCCCTTTGCTTCGCGACGCCACATGATTTCAGACTGTCGCGGGGGGTGTGACCAAAGTGGCGAGGCAGATGATGGCGGGAGACAAGAGAGCTAGAGGCGGCAATTGGAGGGTGACTTACACCTTGGCCATTTTTATTGGTGATAGCAATTCAATCTGCAACCCAAGGTTCAGATGCTGGAGCTATCAAGCTTGAGGGCATTCAGAGCAAGGGGAGAAGAAGAAGAAGAAGGGAAGAAAAGAGGGGAAAGAGAGAGTGATGGCAAGGGGTTCGGTAGATCAAATCGCGAGGCAAACGATGGCTATTATTCCGGCCATGTTTGAATTACAAAGCCATTCCGTCTCGTCCCCAGGCGATAGATAGCGATTGAAGCAGAACCAGGCATCTTGCCGTGTCGACCCTGGATTGAAGCTGGAGCTTTTGCCTATCTTATCGCGAGCTTGACGCAAAGGTTCCTGGCAGAAGCACGCAACGACGTCACGCTATTACGACGCCTGGTTCAGCCGGCCATCGGTGGGGGAGTTGCTCGTTTCCTCCACGTAATTTCAACCAGATACAAACCTCTCTTCAACGTGGAAAGCAAGCCGAAAGTCGGGGGAGAAATCCGGTATAACGAGGCAAAGTCTACAGCTCGATATAAGCAGACGATAGTTTTGATTCTTCTTGACCATCGAGAGCAGCTCACATGGGGAGAACCCACAGATTACGTCCCATTACGCCTCCATCTCCTCCGAGTTCTGCATCGTGGAAATGGCACGGACATACTGAGATTATCAGCTTAGTACCCGTCCCGTCCTTCACACACAACACACACGCTCGGCCTACAAAAGAATGGACACCCAACAGGCCGAGATTGTTCAGAGTCACATTCAACCGCTGAAGCAGTCCAGCAAGTGTGCCTTTTCTCCTCTTTACCTAAGGTATTCTCGGAATCCGTCAACCTAGCGGCTTCACTACAATACAACCTCCCCCCTGTTCCGGCTTGGCAGGACTAAACAGCCTCTTCTCCCTTAGCTTCGTCGAGCCGAGTGTAGCCAGCATCACGAATCCGGCCCCGGCCACCTCCACCTTGACCTCCATCTCCATCTCCATGCCAGACCGGCGTGCCTAGAAGCGAAGCAGCGAATCGGTCGTGGATTCAACTCGGACGAGACGCGGGGCAGCCCGCAATAACGCCTGCATGTAGGAACAAGGGTCGTACCAGGGGACCATCGTTTGCCTGCGTTTTGCCCAGGGTTGAGCCTCTTCTCTTCTCTTGCCAGGGCCCATCCGCGCCTTGTGCCCTCCAGGTCTGCAAAGAGTCGGTCTGTCAGTCAGTCAGTCAGTCGCTTCTCACCCGTCCCTCCATCCACCAGCTTGTCCCCGACACCAGCATTTGAGACATGGCGTCCACACCAACCGCCGCGGCTACAGGCGCCTTCTCCGCTGTCGGACGCATTCAGGTGTCATGGGACGGCACGTCCATCACCGAGTGACAGCATCTGGCCGGTCAGCTTGCCTGTAGTTGAAGCTGCGAGGCCGTTGAAGCTACCCTTGGTGTGACGCTGTAAGGATCGGTGTCTGTGCGATCGCGCCCGCGGTTGGCCGGCTCTGAAGTGTACATATCCCCAGTCCAATCACGTCTTGGCCTCGTCCGCTGCAGACGCGGATGGATGCATCTCGGCTCACCTGCATCACGGCACCGGAGCCGAGCACGAAAGAGGGCCATCGAGAGCCATGTGCATACGTCGCTGGAGGGTTTTCCTTTCTTTTACGCTTTATGTACTGTATGGGATGTGATCATCTAGAATGCTTGGTGCCACAGGGTGAGCTGTCGGAGTAGCACAAGCACGTCAAAACCTGAAGTAAGCAGAAGATGACGGGTTGGTGCTCCATGATCGAGTCTGAACCATCACCACCATCGCAGGCACTGGATAGGCAAATCTAGTTTTTCGCCCTGCCATCGACAACCAGGCCACCATCAACACATCCGTAGCGTTTCCGAGCCGCCAGTTAGTGGCTCTCTTTCTCTCCCGCCCTTCCCCCTCTCTCTCTCTCTCTCCGAAGCCGAAGCTGGACCTGTGCTTCTCTGTGCTCAGTCCCTGGCCCGTATTATTCAACCCCCCAGCCCGTTCCTGTTCCTCTAGCGCATCGACCGCCTGTGCAGATGACTGGCCTGGGTGGGGATCTCGCCGTCCAGGGATGCTTGTGTGTGATTGACAAACTTTCTCGCCAATGACTTTTCTTCGTCTCTACGACTTCAGCCTCTCACGCCCTCTTCTCTTTCTCGTCTCACCTTCTTTCGCTTCACATATTCACTCTACGCGGTGTCTTGGCCGTGGGCAATTCTATCTCTGTCTCTTCCTTCCGCCTGGGTTGAGAACTGTGTGGTTTGTTCTTGTCTGAGTCATGCTCTACTAAGGCACGAGAGCAGCTCTGTTCATCTTCCATCTTTACCGAACCGTGTTCCGCCTCAAATTGATTTACATGGACCATATCTAACCGCCGACTTCCATTTTGACTTGCTGATTCTCGAAAGCGATCTGCACGACGACGGAGAACAGCCGTGACCATGACGAAGAGTTCGACTAAAGCGAAGCTGCCTGTGCAGCAGCTGGCAATCCTAGGTAAGCTGGGCTGAGGGGTGCTGAGATGCAAAATGCGTGACCTCGCCGATTCGGGTGCTCTGCTATTAGTGAGGTAGGGTATCGCAAAAATAAGCCTACACAGCAGTTTTTGCCTGCCGTGTTTGGCGTGCTCGTCTGATACCGTGTACTGAACATTGCCATCTGAACGGCATAATGGCTTGTTGGGCTCGGTTCTAGTTGCATGGAAAGGGTGCAGCCGTTCCAGCCGAGGCGTTCATGCCACCTTCTCCTGTCTCATCTGTCGTCGTCACAAATCAACGGGTAACGCACTTTGAGCTCGACATGCTAACAATCTGAACCATAGCCGTTGCCAGGTTCGCAGAGCCCCTGGCCTACACCTCCGTCTGGCCATACCTCCCCGAGATGATCCGAGGCTTCGGCGTCAAGCGCGACGAGGTAGCGAAATGGGCCGGCATCACGTCCTCCGTCTTTTCCGTCTGCCAGAGCATCACGGCCGTTCCCTGGGGCAAGGCGTCGGACACCTTTGGGAGAAAGCCAGTGCTCATTCTCGGCCTGCTCAGCACCATGATCTGCTTCATAGTCTGGGGCATGTCGACGAGTCTGACCATGGCCATTACCGTCAGAGCAATCATGGGCGGCGGCAACGGCAACGGTAAGTCTCTTCCTTTCTCCGGCCCATATTGAATCTTCCTCCACGAGTACAACGGCTAACTTCCCTCTCAGTCGGCATCATCAGAACCATGGTGGCTGAAATGGTGACCGAAAAGGAGCTGCAGCCAAGGGCCTTTTCAATCATGCCCCTCGTCTGGTCTCTCGGCTCAGTCGTGGGCCCGGCCTTTGGAGGCTTCTTCGCCCAGCCGGCCAAGCAGTTCCCCAACGTCTTTGGCAAAATCGAGCTCTTCAACAAGTTCCCCTATCTGCTGCCGAACCTCCTGGCCACCGTCTTCTTCCTCATCTCCGCCGCCAGCGCCACCTTCTTCCTGCGAGAAACGCTGGCCGACAAGAAGGAGCACAAGGACTGGGGCCTGTTGGTGGGCGAGCGTCTCACGCGGCTCTTCCGCCGCAAGCCGCAGCTCATCTCTCAGCGCCGCAGGTCCTTTGTCGACGGCGAGGCCACCGCGCCCCTCGTGCCGAGCATCGTCACGCCCCAAAGGAAAGCCGCGACGCCAAAGAGGGAACCTACTGGCATGAGAGAGGTGTTTTCGTACCAGACGACAATCAATCTCATTTCGTACACCTTCTTGGCCTTTCACTCGGTGGCATACGACCAGAACATTACCGTCTTCCTGGACTACCCCGTCATCCCTCGGACACCCGAGAACACAAAGTTCCCCTTTCGCTTCACCGGCGGGTTCGGCTTGTCATCTGGAAACATTGGAACGCTCTTCACCATCTACGGTGTCACCTGTGGACTCATCCAATTCCTCATTTATCCGCCAATGGTCAACCGCTACGGCGTCCTCAACTGCTTCAAAGTAGTCTGTAAGTTTTCCCTCTTACACACAGCAGCAAATCAAATCCCCCCCCCCCCCCATCCTCAATGCTAACTAAAACACCCTCGCAGCCGTCCTAACACCATTCGTCTACTTCATCACCCCCTACACCTCCCTCCTCCCCACCCCGGCGACGCGCTTCGCCGCCATCCTCACCGTCATGATGCTCAAGGCCTTCGCCATCATCATCGCCTTCCCCTCCACGACCATCCTCCTCACCAACTCCGCCGCCTCCCTGCGCATCCTCGGCACCCTCAACGGCTTCGCCACCATGTTCAGCGGCCTCGGCCGCGCCGCCGGGCCCGCCTCCACCGGCTGGGCCTTTTCCTGGGGCGTCGAGCACGGGTACATTGTGTCGGCGTACTTTTTTCTCGGCCTCGTCGCCGCCGTCGGCGCCGTGCCCGTGTTTATGATTGTCGAGGGCAGGGGCCCCACGGCGGCGTCGGCCGAGAGCAGCGACAACGAGGGCGACGAGGAGGAGGAGGAGGATGGAAATGCGGTCATGCTGGAGGACGAGAGCCCTGTGGATGAAGACTATGAGGAGGCGAGTGACGATGAGGAAGCTACTGCGGCGTCTCCTCTGCTTGGTGCCAGCAGGCGCACCACTTACAGGACAAGTTCACCACAGAACTAAACCCTGGCAAACAAATCATTTCATGGCCATACATATCAAAACGATGCTTCACAAAATCAACCTACTACGCTTGTACGCCTACAATCGAGGGCGCCAAGAGAATTGAATGTCAACAAAGACAAGAGAAGAGAGAGAGAAAAAGAGGAGAAGGGATCAACGTGGCAAACGATTTCTGGGGAAAGGGATGGAGGTGAGGGGCCGCGAAGGATGTTGGATGATCCCCCCTCTTCTCCGGGAGACCATGAATTGGTCACAGCCATATACATACAAAGTGCATCTATGTATGTACATTTGACGTGTGGATGCTTGGATGTGGTATGGTATACACACACACATACACGTTTTGTGCTGATTGACGGTTTTGTTTGTTATGGCATCGGCACTTTGGCGTTTGGTAGGGGAAAATTGGATACTCGTATAAAGCACGAGAAGTGAATACAACTTGATACCTTTTTCAAACAAGAATTCGACGATGAATACTATAGTTGCTCGGAAGGAAACACACACTGAAAATGGGCATCTCCCTTCCCATTTCTGATCCGCTTGCAGCGCGAAGAAATGACGACACCGCAGCAAACCGAGATGGGCATGTGAAGACATAATCAAATGTGACATGTCGAGGCTCGTGGATTCTTTCTCCCCCTTTTCCCCTCATGCAAGATTCTTGGGACCTTACCAGGAGCTGCACTCTCGAGCACTCAAAATGCCTGGAGAAGGATATTGGCACCTCCTCCACCAGCTGATCTCTCCTCCCTTTTCGCGATTCAGAATGAGGCTGGCATCTCACTGACTTGAGACGAGCCAGTTTCTTCAGCTTCATCCGGATCATCACGTAAAAAGCCCGAGGAGCCTGTGTACCGGTGACACAACCATACACGGTGCTGGACAAAGACTGGTAAGTGATCAATAAACATTCATTCGCCCAAACGCCTTGCTAACAAGTCATTCAAGAAAGTACCCGGAATACCGTCCGAATCATGCGTGCTACAAAAAGGTTATGACATATAGATGCAGAAACTGAACAAGAAAGAAAGGGCAAACCGAAACAAAAAAAGAATTACAAAAGCAGAGCAGTCTATACATTTCCAAAACAAAAAAGATAGAAAAACCAGAGATTTAATCGTTCACACCATTTTCTGATACAAAAAGTCCATACAAAACACACAAACTCCCGTCTTTTCTGCCCAAAATTCTACAATCATGTCATGCTGTTCATGCTGTTTCTGTTCTTTCATATCCCGCTCAACAAAGGAAATAGCAGTAATGGTCTCTGTACGCGTGAAGACTTTGTACACGCCGGGCTGGATATCAAAGAAAAATATGTGGTGCGGTTCGAATACAAAGAAAAGAAAGTGATCGAGAAAACGCGGTCGAAAAACTGGTGTCGCAAAGTCGTCAATGATGGTATGGAGGGGCGGCATGGGCTGGGAAGCCCTCGCTGTCATGCCATTCCCATTCGTCGTAGTTGCTGGGATATCGCGTATAAGGCTGCGGCGCTTCAATGATTCGATAATCACGATTCTCGGCGTGCTGCCACTCGGAGACGGGCCATGTCTTGGGAGGGTTGTGGCTGTGGCTGTGGCCGTGGTTGCTGCCATGGCCATGGCCATTGCCATTGCCATCGCCGCCGTAATAATAATGGTTCGAGTGGGCAAACCCGCCCTCTATAGAGGCTCGAATAGCCGTGGTAGGAGGCCCGTCGTCGATGAAGCGCTCGAGATCGGCCTCCATGTCCCGCAGCCGAAGGTGCTCCGTCCCAACCCAATCATCAATGATCTCGGCAATCTGACGAAAGCCTTCGGTATGGCCGCCTTGGTATCGAGCCTTGATGCCACACGTGATAAAGAGGAAGCTGTGTATCATCTCGTGCAAGAAGGTGGAGATGAGAAGCCGGCGGTTGTACTTTGTGTCCTTGAGTATGGGCGACGACAGCACAATGAGCGTCTCATAACCGCCCAGACGAACACTCCTGCGTAGAGCCGTGGTGCCGACAATGTGGCTCTCGTACTGCGCGCTGGCCGGGTGGCTCCAGTCCCAGGTGACCCTCTGCGTCAGCTTGTTGGCGAAGAAGAGCTCGTTGGCGGCCGAGAAGATGCTGCGGAGGGCGTCGTTGTCAAGGGGGAAGTCGGCCTCTCGCGACTTGGGGTTGATGAGCGCCTTGAGGATGCGGCCGTGCTGCGAGTCGCGGTGCTTCCATCGACAGTTGTTGGCCACATGGCGCCGCACCAGCCGGGCCGCGGCAAGATCACTCAGCAGCGGCTCGAGGTCACTGTCGCGGGAGTCAACGGCAGATGTGTCGGACGAGATGGAGAGGCCCGACTGGGTGCGTTCCATCGGGGCCGGGGCATAGGACGGGGCGAGGCCGGGGAATCCGGGGCGGAGGTCCGGAGACAGGCCCTTCTGTGGGGGCGGCGTCGGGGGCGGAGAGGGCTCTCGCTCGCGGATGACGAGGAAGGCGAGGTTCTTGACGTGGATCGAGGCGGCTTCGGCTTCGGCATCGGCGGCAGCAAGGCTCGCATGGCCGGAACGCTCGTGCTCGCAGCCGGCCGCATGATGGCCCTTGCCGTAGAAGCCAATGACGCGCCCCCAGTCGTCCAGCCGCGGCCGCTTGGTGATGCCGTAGCAGCCCGCCTCGCTGCAGGCAGACGCGCTTCCATCTGCAAAGACCCTCCGCTTGCCATTGGACCCCAGAGCCTCGCCCTTGAGGTAAGCCGCCACCTGACCCCGACTAGATGAGGCAGCGTCACCAAGCGGATTTCCCCCGCCAACCACCCAGAAGGCCATCGGGCAGCATATGCTCCAGAAGCACCAGTTCGGGCTGCCAGCAAGCGGGTAATGGTAGTTGAGTATTGGCTGGGCGTGGTTCAAGCTGCGATACGTCTCCGCTGGACAGCCGGCGCGATGCAAGGTCCTGCTGGGCCGCGTTAATCTTCTTTTAATCTTCTCTCTTCTCTCTTTGACCCTCTTTATTCTGTCTTATGCTCTGGCGAACTGGTCGGTTCCTGACCGCAAATCTGCTAGACTTTGGTGGATTGCAGAGTTTGGGGATGAGGTGAAGCCTAATGAGTTGGCAAGACTTAGGTTTGCCCCGTGATAGGTGGCACCGGCTCCGGACAACGGAGACCAGGCCAGCTCGCCGTCGGTGTGAAAGCAGTGACAAGGGAGAGATCGAGGGGGGCTGGTGGATGGATTGGTACCTACCTGAAGTACAACCTGGAATCACCTCTCGGCGGCCATGAAGATATCGCCGAGGAGAAAAGAGGAAATTAGAAAACGTCAGAAGACGCAACTTGAAAGAAAGCGGAGGGAAGAGAGGAGAGAGAAGCGAAGAAAAGAAGAAGGAGAGAAAGGGAATCACCACAAACGCTCTGCAATACTGACGAAGCGAGGGCGCAGGGGTGGAAGGGCAGGAGAGGGAAAAAAAAAAAGTGTGTGACAAGGAATCAATCGCCTCAGCGATGCAGCAAAGGGATCCCCGGGCTCTGTGTCGAGACGACGGCAGAAGGCTGCATGGCAAAGCCAGCCGGGGACGGACACGAATTGATCATCGCCTCGCTGGCTCGTTTCTTATGCCAGCCAGCGTGGACAGGCGTGATATGCGGGTTTGTGCGTGGTGCATGTGCGAGTGCGTGTGCGGACCAGCTAATATGTGCGCATGGATGAGCTCCTGTGTGTGCGTGGGTGGCGTGGCGGGTGTCTGTCTGTGCTGTATTTCGTCTGCTTGGGTCGCGGGTGTAACGATACGAGCATGGGGACGGCTGGACGATTGGCAGAGGATTGGCGTCGAGGCGGCTTTGATACAAATTGAGGGCTTGGTCCCGACGAACGCGGATGATGCAACTGCTGCTGCCTCTGCTTCTGCAGCTCGAGCGGGATTGATTGCTTGTCGATGACTGGCGAAGGCGTTTGATTGATTGATTGATTGATTTGCTTGATATTGATTGCTTGGCTGCTTGATCGATGGGTGGCGTTTGACGGATGGAGGAAGATGCCGAAGGTGGGAAGCGGAGGGGAGGGGTGCTGGAGATGGAGATGCTAGCAGTACAGGTAAGGTAGTATGGGGAGAGAGAAAAGAAAAGAGAGCATGGGGGGAGACAGAGGCTCAGTTCAAGGCAAGAGGCAACAGCTGCTGACCATCTACAGGGCCATGTTCACTGCACAGATTCTATTCCATTGATATTACTGCTTGACCCATCAAGCACTGCGGATTCTACAACAATCATATCAGTTCAATGGTTGTTCCCTCGTTTGCCTCCTTGGTCCTCCTGCTCTCATACAAACCTGGCATCCAACATGCACCCCCACACTGGGGACGATCAGTTGAGGCGCGGCCAAATCATCCGATCCAGGGCTGTCTTTCCGTCTGCCAGTCTGGCTGTCTCTTCGTCTCACCTCCTCATACAAGCACTCCCCAGTCTCTCCGATCCCATGCCTCGTGCTCCATGCTTCACGCTCCATGCCCCATGCCTCCTGGTAAGTCTTGGATAATCCCGTCCACTGACTGATGACAGATCTCTCCGTACAACTCTCCGCCGCCTCTGTTCTACTACGTCCTCTTCATGTTCTATCCGCCCATCGCCTCCTCGTTCTCCGGCCCCAGAAGGCATCGTCCTCTCTCGCTGATGCTCGCCGAGTCTCACCGGATACCAGCAGCCTCTCTGCCCCTCCTCCCCTCACCTATCCTGATCCTTGCATCTCTCAGTCCCATGTCGCGAGAAACGACAGAAAGATCCCCGGTCCCTCAAGGCCCGCTGCTGGCACATTCCACGCCCTGTGGACAGCCGCCATTGGACCGTCCCAGCGGTGTATGCAGCATGCAGCATCCATGCAACCAGACATGCGCCCAGGGCCGCTTAGCGGGTTCCAGGCTCTCTGTGCGGCGATTCTGAGGAACAGCTCAGCGACCCTTTTTTTTCTCTCTTTCTTCCCTCTCGTCATTCCCCAGCGCAGTCGGGAGGAAACAAGAGACAGGAGAGACGGTGGGTTTCCGGAGGGCGCTGCCGTGGGTCTGTGGGATCCGGACTCCGGATGCTTGGCGGCATCTTGCGAGTGTCTGAATGTTACCGGGTCTTGCCGTCGGTGGCAGCAGTGAGGACGTTCTGAGTGCCTACCTAGCACATCTCGAGGCTTTGTTGGGGATTACAAGCCACTACTATGACGGTTTACTCGTACTTGCTGCCGCCTGAACTCTTGAACCACCTGCTAAGGAGGAGTGGCATCTGCTTCTACAGTAGCTTGGCCGTCGTCCAGCCATCCAGGTGTCCATGACCGCTTGCTGATCGTACGTTTTTAGTGCCTGCAAAGGTCA
Organism: Trichoderma sp. PF4103; assembly: GCA_023628735.1. Taxonomy (NCBI): domain Eukaryota; kingdom Fungi; phylum Ascomycota; class Sordariomycetes; order Hypocreales; family Hypocreaceae; genus Trichoderma; species Trichoderma sp. PF4103. Next base: position 143,967 of record JAMAKC010000035.1, on the reverse strand, counting down.
GTTGACCGGTGAGGTGAACCAGTCCGGAGAATGCAGACGAGACGGGCCAAGGCGAGACGAGCATCGAGCCTCCTCCTCCCTACTTCCACCTCCCACCGGCAGCAGCAGCAGAAGCACCAACGACGCCAAAGCGTCCCGGCCCTCTCTCCTGCACGAGCAACTGACGAGCAGAAACGACGCACATACAAAGAAGCACATAATGCGCCTCCTCCCACCAATTCCCACCCAGGAAGAAATGCCACTACGAGCCGCTGGTCCTGTCTAGCGCCTCTCCCTTCTGCACAATGGTGGAGGGGGCGGCTGCAGCAGCGCGCTGGCAGAGGGATCCTTGCTCGTGCTGTTGCGACTCTGCACTTGGGATCGTCTTCCGTCTGCCTCTCTTCTTCTTTCTTCCACTTTGCCTCCTTTTCTCCGTTGCAACGGGAAAGTCTCTTTGCCTTGTACTGATTCTCCGTGTGTGGCCTATGGCAGCAGCATCATACCCATAGCCCATGATATGTCCTGTATGTATGTACTGCCTGCAAAGATAGTGTGCTCCGTAGTCTCGACCTCGCCTGAGGCTCAGAAGACGACCAAGCATCTGCATCCGACCATGCAGCTTCTTCTCGTCTGGCTCGCTCTCACAGAATGCCGGCATTCGACGCCAAGCTACCGATGCAAGACGGCCTTGGGTCTCGTGTCAGATGACCGACTCTGGACGCCAAAACCCAACATGATCCTTGGGGCTGTTCAGCTACAGTACTCGTTGTATACCGCAATTTCAGCTCCTCTGTTCTGCCTCTGCTCTGCCTCTGCTCTGCCTCTGCTCTGCTCCCTCTCCGATCATGGGTTCCATCATCAACATCATCGCCATCCTCCTCCTCTTCCTCCTCATCCACATCATCCCTCTCTCTGCTCATACTGGTGCAATAAAGACTACATGCACATAAAGTAGTTGGAAACGCAACAACTACCGCTTCGTCAAAGCAAATCCAACCTGCAGCAACATCAAGTTTCGACTTCCAGCCACACAGGCACCGCCATTCACTCGCGTGCCGCCTCCCCTCCAGACCGATTCGCCCGAAAATCAAAAACGTCGTCATTGGACATGATGCGCGCGCATCTTACAACATACAATGCAAGTATTAGCAGGCAAAATTCTTCCCACCTTGGCCCTAACCATTGGCTGCCTTGCTTGTCCGTCTTTCCCCCCCCTTCGCTCGCCCACTCACACCTGCCATTTGGCCAAGGGCACTTGGGCACATCCGCTCTCTAGAGGATGGACCCTGGCCAGAAGAAGAGTGGGAGAAGAGATCTCAAGTGAATTGTGACATCAACGCCTTTGCTACGATACCGGGGATAAGAACAGAAAGGAACAGATATCAAGATAGGGTAGCCCCAGCCCCCCAAGAACAACAAATGCTTGCTTTGCCGTGAGATAGTAAGAACAGAACATAGTAGATAAAACCGGAGCTGTCCTGGAGAGCGTGACTTGTGATACTACCTTACATGATCCTCGTACATACCTTGCATGCACACATACATACATACATACATGTGCAAGGGATGGTGTTGAAAGAAACGCAAAAATTCCTCAACAGTTAATATCTATCCCCCAGTTCTTCGCCCAAAATCCTTTCGCTTGTGGTGTAAGGAGCAAAAACCAGTCTGCGTCCTTCACCCTATTGGCTCGCTCGTCTTCTTTTGCCTCTCTGCTCTTTTTCCTTCCCCCCCCTTCTCCCTTCTTCACGTACCTAATTTGCCGCCACTTGGGAACCCGTTGGTTCGTCTGCGTGTAGAGGTGCAGATTCATCTGTCGTACCACTATCAAACAATTTACTCAATCTACTACGAATCACATCGTCGACAGCAAGGCTCATGTATGTACGAGAGTAGCGTTGCAGTAGACTTCATGCTCAACGGAGGGTCTGGACTGGCTATGTCGTAGCTCACACAGGTCTATGCCATGGCAAGCATCTTATCACAGGTCATTTGATCGCCCGCTTTCCTTTATTCCAATGAATCAAAGCTGTTCGCTGGCCATGGAATTATGTAAACGCTGCTTCTCTACTGGGGACTACTATCGTAAGTAGGTGATCAATCTCTTCCCTTTTTTTCGCTGGGCGGGTGGCCAGGTGTCGTGATGGCTTCCCCCGTCTTGCATGCCCATATCCCCCTCTTCTCGCTCCAATAGCAAATATATCGCATCCAACAGACAATCTGCATACGCTTATGTATGAAAAAAGAAACCGCTATACAAGCAAAATGCTCGCTTATTCGCCAAGCACGCCTTGTCCAAACGTCTGCATGAATCGGACCTCGTCCGCCTGTCGTTCCAGAGCCTCGCGCATCTGTTCGGCAACTCGCCTCCTCTCTTCCTCTTCTGCCTCTGCAGCAGGGTCACGCTCGTCCTCTTCAAAGTCCTTGGACCGATAGAGCGGCGTCGGAGTAAAGCTGACGAGGCCCAGCCGCTCGCCTGTCCAGAAGAGAATGTTATCGTCATTGGGCCGATCCGGACCCTCCCTCGACTTGGTGGACACGATCTTCCGTGCCAGCTCGCCTGCCGCGCTCATGGAGGCGAACAGCGACGGGGCCTCGTCTCCTTCGCAGTGGCCGATCCTCAGCCGGCGGCATTCGGTCAAGCCGTCCCTCTCGAACCACTTGATGGAGCCAGCTCCATCGGAGAAGACAATCTTGGTGCCGTGATTGGCCACCGACAGGATGGCGGCTGACGCTGCAGTTTGCCGGTTCTTCATGGTGGACGTCTGCATCATCTCGCGTCCGGCCGGGTCCGCGGCGGTCTGGCTGAGGCCAAAGATCTCCAGGGAACCCTTAGACTTGTACGTTCCCCCTGCGATGAGTGTCCAGCCCTCGCCGTCTCCCTTGGACCGGATGACCTGCTCCGTGCTGAGCTCGGCGTGCCGTCGCACTTCGCTGTCGAGCGACGAGAACGGGTGAGGCATTGCCGCCATGCTGTTGATCGTAGCCCCCGAGTAGATGGAGTCCATGATGACGGGGAACTTGCGTCGATCGTAGTGCAGGATGTTGGAGAACCTGCCGGCCACGTAGATGTCGTTCGACACCAGGTCGGGGGATCCCCGTAGAGGCAAATGTATGATGCTGACGGGGGTCGGCTGCGATAGAGGCGCGTACGGGAGCAGCGGTGTCGGGTCAAAAATGGATTTGAAAATGTCATTCTGATCCACTCGCTCGACGGCCGTATGCGTCGATCGGGCTCTGGAGCGAAAGTCGTGTAGATGGATTCCCAGAGACGTTCCCACAGTGAGCGGAACGTCGTTCTGGATCTTTGAGAGGGCCGTGATCGACCATTCGAAGGATTCGCGGCTCACGACCTCTAGACGCTCGAGGTCGATTTCGATCAAGTCTGCAGCTACCCGTCAGTATGTGGATGGAACGCTTCCTGTGGATGGGGGTTATGCTATGGTTACTCACGGCTTTGCACAGCAAAATATGCACGGTGCCTTTGGTTGTCGACGCTGACGCATTCCGTAACCCCCGTGTCAACCCTCTTGGAGCGTCTAGTGTTCTGGCTGCCCGGGCCGTCGATGAAAAGAATGTCGGATTTGCTGGTGGCGAGGAGAGATCCGGCCTTGCCTCGCGTCCCCTTGACGTCCCAGAGGCATACCGAGCCGTCGTCGAGCGGCGACACCGCAAGCATAGCGCCTATGCCATCGTTTCCATCGTATGGGTAGTAGAGCTCCAGTCCCCGAGCCTCCATCATGGCCTCGTAGCCTCGATCGCGGATTCGGGGCGTCTGCAGCCAGTTGACGCAAGCCGGTCCATTGCGCTGGATGTATTCGCTGTACCAAGAGACACGCTCATTGGGAAACGTCGGGTCCCAGTTGGCCATGTCCTGGATCTCCTGCCATCGATGATACCTCCGCCGCGTCTTGCCCGGCCCAGCCTTGCCCTTCCCTCCAACTGGAGGAGTCTTGGAGCCGTCGCCGTCGGTGTTGCCATTGGCCTCGGGGCTCTGCAACGCCGCTCCATCTCGGCGTTCGCCTTCGGATTCGCTGGAGAGTCGTCGACGATTCTTGAGGTATTGGTACCAGGGCGAGTCTTCGAAGCAGCGGCGTTTCCACAGTTCGTCGTCGAGGCAGAGCTTCTGCAGCTTTCGCGAGACCAGCTGCAGCCTGGTGATGTGCAAGGGGTCGAGATCTGATGGCAACAGGAGATTGAGTTAGCGAGCACAGGCCTCATCTTGTTTGTTCCCGTCCACGGAGATGAACGACATAGTGGAGGTACGAGTGGATCTCCTTACAGCTAAGAATCTGGAGCACAATCTCATCTGGGAGCCCGTCCCAGCGCGAGGACCGACCGGACGAAGCCATGGCGAGAGATTCTGACAGCGGCCTCGATGCTGCTGTGCCGGTGGTGAGGGGAAGAATCAAAAGAAGGAATGAAAAAATCGTCCTGGACGAGACGGGCTCTCTCGATGTCGCCGATGGAGTCGACACGGAAGGGAGGAGGCGGCAAAGACGTCCGGCCCAGAGATGTCTTGAGCGTGATTTGAACAGGGACCTGCCCGTGGCCTCGCCGCTAGTGTAAGAGAGTGACAAACTCCCCCAGCGGTCTCTGCTCCGTAAATATCGCGTAAGACCAGTTCTGCAAGCCAGTGGCAAGGATCCGGTTCCGTCCCTCGGCTGCCGAGTTAGCAGCGGGCTTGATTGGGGGATATTCACACCATCGGCTTGGGAGTGGCCTTGTTGGCCACAGCAGGCTGGGGAGCTGATTGGCCCGCGCAACGGATAAGGTAAAGGGGGGCTGGGCTCCATGTTCTTTAGCTCGAGCAGGACGTTGTGCTAGCATCGACGACAGCTGCACTAGCATCAGATCCCAGCCCAAGCCATCTCAGGTCCATCGGCCCAATGGCAGCACATCAGTCAACGACAGCCCAGCAGGACGTAGATATATATATTGCATTGAAGAGTGGGATGTTGGGCGCACTTGGAGAAAGGAGAGACCTGTTCTCGACAACTTTGTATGACGAGCCCCTCCCCCTTTCCTATGTTACGACCTCTTGTTCAAACAGACATGCTCCCACTGCAGCCACTTCGTCTGCTAGTCAAATATCTGTGCATGGCAATGGTCATGGCACTTGTAGGCTAGCATATCAAAATCTGTAGGAGAAATGGTCTGTGTGTCTGCTTTGGCCGTTTCTCCTCCACGAGGCTGAGTCAACTGGCCAACACCTCCATGCCAACCAGCGCAGCCGTGCCTCTGCTCCACACGATTTCAGCAGCATTATCATCCTCGCGAGAGCCTTGTTGCGTTCTAATACTTGCTTGCAAAAATAGCCTCGTAGAGTGTGAACTATGAAGGAGTGTCACAGGGGGGGTAATTACAGCTTCGCAGCACGAATGTTTTCGAAACTTCCCCTCCAAAGCAATTCACTGCGGGCAATTACTCTCTGAAGGCTACATATTGGATATATCATGCTGGTCTACAAGGAAAACGCGTAGAGTGTTGCAAATTCAGGCGGATGAACCATCCAAAGGCAGAGAGCCAATAGCATTGGACGTGTCTGTTGTAAACAAAGCAACCTGATAGGGGGAAGCAGACGTGTTAGGGCTTTTGCCTGAATTTTGGCCTTGCCCACAGCTCTCCCACCTCCTCTGCCAGCTGGCGGGCTCGCAGACGTCTCCTTCCCACCCCCCCTCAGCCTCAGGCACCAGCAACTTCTCTTTTCTCCTCCATCTACCAAACCGACCAGATCAAACCAATTCACCTATCCTCGCGCACAAGACACGCTGCCTCGGAGTTGATATTCCTCCTTGCAAGACACGTGCACGTGTTGGGCAAGCTTCTTCCAGAGTTCAATTCCTAGTTTGGACTTGAACACTCCGTTCCATCTCCTCTCTTCCATCCTCTTCCATCATCACCACCACAAATCGCCAGAGATCAGCCATCCTCAATCATTATCAAGCATCCTACCCAACGCATCATCACCAAGAACTTTCATCAAAGCCATCAATCACTCTCTGTCTTTCTCCGATCTTTCTCCTGAGACGCCTTACTGCTTGCGAGCTGCTTGCCGCCAAGTCTCTCCTCCTCTCAGAGACAACTCCATCTCAACCTTCGGCTTCGCACAAGCAGCCATCAAGAATCGAGCCAAAAGCCATCAAGAAAAGCCACAAGAAGCCTTTGAATCATCTAGGAGCCCATCATGCCTCACTTTGACAAGGTTCGCTTTCCCCTAGCCACTCCCATCGTTGCCAACAATGCTAACACTGAAAAGCCAACTCGTGGATGGAATCCACCGGTGAAGATTACTCTTCCCATTGCGTATGAGCAATACAAGGCGCGCAACCAAGCCGTTGAGGATCCATTCGCTGCCTGTGCCAGGAATGCCATTCCTCCTCCGGGTGTCTCGCCCTACGATGACAACGCCGCCAAGCAAGCCACTGCTTCGGATCATCCATCCCTGACCAAATGGAGCATGGGACGCAACCTTACTCATCCCAAGTCTCTCAAGCTTGATCGCGATGAAGTACGCTCGGACTGGGAGACCATCGTCGGCGACGACGAAGGCGACAGTCGCTTGACCAGCCCGCCGGCACCCCAGGTGACACTGAAGAGTTTGGGCATCATACCCAACAATTCTGGAAGTATCCTTGCCGACGGCAATGGCAACGATATCAATGAGGACAAGACAGCCTGCAATGATGCCATTGATCCCAAAGGCAAAGGCAAGGAACCAGCCTTCCCGCGACCTGGCACCCCCTTTGACGCGTTCGGCTTCTCCAAGACCCCCGAAGTCCTGGAGCCGCACTCCAATGTCATGGACGTGGAGGCGAGCTACACCCCATCCCCTGCCTACTGCGGGCATACCGGATTTGTCAGGCAGCCCGTCCATGGAGGCCTTGGCGGAGGTCTCTCTCGCCCCAAGGCTTCCAAGGCCTCAAGCGACGAGAGCACCGATCTCTTCAAGTATGATGGAGAAGCTTATTCCACCTTTCTGCACCGCTCGACTACAAGGGAGATTGAGAAGCGTCATCCCGCAGCCTCTTTCGAAGACGACCGCCTCTTTGTGCAGAAAACTAGAACTGGAGAAGAAGATAAAATGCACAGCAAGAGTGCCTTCTACAATCCCACCGCCGTTCGATCGACCTAGAAGGTCAATGACGAGGTGCGAGTTCCCGTTGCTAGGGGTCAGCAGACTCGTTACGAACCCAGCAACCAACAGAGCCCAGAGCCTGCCGTTGAGGAGGAGGAAGAGGAAGAGCGCTGGCCCCGAGTTGGCGGCAACGACGCTGCAGCAGAAGCTGATTGGCAAACTGTCACTACCGGACCAGTCTGCAAGGGTTTCAACACCTCGGAACTCAACTTGATCAAGGATACCGGTAGCAGCCTTGCTGACGTCTCCGACATTGTGGAGGAAGAGCCCACTCCAGCTGAGCACCGCCGAGCCGCCGGCCCAATCTCTCACCAGCGCAACCAATCTATTCACCGTCCCAAGGGCTACTACGCCGAGGACTTTGCACAGGCCGCTACTCGCATGAACAATAATCACGCTTCCAGCGCTGACTATCGTCCTCAGAAGCTCCTTGACGGGACTGCTCGGCTCGCCGCCCCACGAGTGGTGAATCCCTTCCAAACTCCCCCTAGCTGGAAGAGTACCGGCAGAGTTGTAGAGTTGGACGACAGCCCTGAAAATTGCACCTGCAAGGGCAAGGGCAAGGCTGTGGACACCAATGTCGGCATCACGACACGAGCAGACGCTCCGCCCCTAAATCGGACTGAGTCCACCGAGACCGTTTGGCCACAGGTCCCTCGTCGTGACGAGACTGTCAACGACTTTGACCAGGCTTTATGCGAGACTCGCATTGGCGATGAAACTTTGCCGAGCGATGATTCTGCCAACGTCTTCTCTCGTCTACCCTTCAGCTTGATTGACCTCAAGGAAGCTGCAAAGACACACGGCTCCCAGCGGTATCGAGGCACGGATGAAGCCAATAATTTTGCTCAGAGAGCGAGACTTGGACCCCTCTGGTCTGGATCTACCGACGCCGGCCCATCCACTGAAGCCGGCCCATCTTCTGGTGCCTACCGCCTTGGTGGTTCTGACAATCCCCCCCTGGAGCGCCCCTCTACCGCCGTGTTTCGTGACCAAATCACTCGTGGCCGTCCCACTCGTAAGTTGCTCGCCATGATGGGTAGAAGCTCAAGACAAGGGCAGGACTAACGCTGGACTTCTTAGATCAGTTTGACGGCATCGAGGACAGCACGCCGAGCCCATCATCTGCCATCCTGGGCTCGCTGAGATCGAAGGTGAACCTGGGTTTTGCCAAGAAGAAGGAGAAGGAGAAGTCTACATACAGCCTTGACCCTTTCAAAGCCGCTGCGGACTTGGGAGCCAAATGTCTTCGGATCAAGGCTCCTGCCAAGAAGAAGGACCAATGGCCCACCGCGAGGAACCAAACGGGGGGAGTCCTCACGCCGTCTGAGGCTGAGTTGATCGAATCCGCCCGAGGAGAGATTATGGACCGTCGCCGATCTCCTGAGAAGTTGGAGAAGAAGCGTACTTTTCTCTTCATTCTCATCATGGCGTCCTCCATCGTGTTCCCCTTCATTGGGTTCATCGCCCTGATTCGCAAATTCGACTCGTCGGTTGCCTGGTTCACCTACGGCGAGATCAAAGACTTCACCAAGGAACAGCGCGGCATGCTCCTTCAGCAACTCCTCGTCGAGATCTTCGTTTACTCGATTGTCATCATATGCGTGGCGCTCCGCACCTCGCACCACACCTAATTACGGACATGACTATGACGCTTTGGTTCCTTTTCTCCTTTCACAAGTCACTTCGGGAACAGGCAGACGACCGTATCGTGTACTATCTTCCCATTGCAGGACGCATCTTACGGGAGACACGAAGACCGTCCGGAGCTTGTTCGTTTTCGGGCGATATTTCACAGGGCACAAAGTCGACTTGCGCTTCTTCTTTTGTTCCCAGATGGCATCTTTCGGCCGCCAACATGGACCATCTTTAGCCCGGTCATTCGAGATGGCACTTTCACTGCAAACATGATGGCATCTCGCAGTTGGGCTTTTCCTCTTTTTTCGGCGGCTTCTGGCGACAGGTGGGATAATCTTAATCCAGAACTGATCCTTTGCCAGACGACAATCACAGCAGACAAGGCTTTCCGATCATCCTGCCTGACTCTTGTCAGACGTCAGCTCGAAGTCAACACGATGTCCTACTGCGAGTGATCTTATAACCGACGGTATCGCAGCAACTGAGCATGATGATCTCTTGCGCTTGGCCGTTTATTTTCTATGTTTCTTCGTTTTCTTTGTTCTTTGCCTTTTCACTTCGGTTTCGGTTGCGGTTTCGGCCTTTTAGGGAAACATCTTTCTTGCTTCCTTTCTAGGCTAAGGGGGATCTTGCTTCTTATATATGGGTGCCGAGTTGGAGGATGAACATTTGAGGATTCACTTCAAATCATAGTGTCCGAGATAGGGGGAATCTCCGGGAACCAAACGTCAGTCATTGTCATTATGTAGTGGAACCAAATCAAACATCAAGGCACTTGCCAAAAGGTGACGATTGAGCGTAGGCATACATGTGATTAGGCAGCTCGTAGCACGGAGACGGCGGAAGTGTCAGGAAAAGCTGTAGTCATGATGTCTTGTTTTCCTTTGTTGTGTACCTAAAGACTCAGCCCGAATGGCCAAATCGCCGCACATCATGTGCCATGTTTATCAAAACTTCTAAGAAGTATAGACAATAAGCTCGGAATCTCCACCCGCCGTTTGCTCTCTTCACCAGGGCACTAAGAACTTTGCCCTCTTATTTCTTGCCGCCATCTCCGGACTGCGTGGTGGAGTAGCCGCTGGGCGAAGTGTAGGTGGAGCTTCCGGCACCATCGTTGTAGTAGGTGCTGCCATTGGAGTTGGAGTAATAGTAAGAGCCGTCCCTGAAAACCAGCGATTAGAGCAAGATCCCTATGTGGCTTTTTGGGCGCATGTGGGTAGACTCACGAGTTGGAGTAGTGGTACGAGTTGGAGTTGGAAGCGTCGCTGCCGTAGTCACGGGCGCAGTAATGGTTACCCTTGACAAAGAGATGGTCAAGTCAGCTCAGAGAGTTCATAGCCTTTTCGAAAGATGGGGAGGCTGGTGAGGTAATTTGGGGACTTGGCGGCTTGACCTGGCTGTTGGTGCCGGAGCTCTTGTACGTGTAATCAGGCATGTTTGTGAAGGTGGTTCTGGGGTTGGGTGGTTGGGATTTGTCTTGTTGATGAGCTTTTGTTTTGCGGATGGAGAGTTTGAAGATGAGTTGAAAGGGAGAGAAAGGAAGAGGAGAGGGAGAGCAAGAAGATGCGAAGATATGGCCTTGGAGCTACTGGGCGGCCTAAGGTACATGGCAGCTGCGGGAGGCCGACTGTACATGTGCTAAGCTCAAAACAACCTGAAGATGCCTCCTGCTATAGCCACTGCTCCGTACCTTACCTGCTCTACTGCCCGAGTGCTACTTACTTCCACATACTCTACTGTTCACTCCGGCGGAAGTGAGAGCATTGGGTTCAAGCGATTCAGTACATACCTACAGAGAACAAGGTAGTGCTGGGCGTCACGAAATCGAGGGGAAGAGAGAAGGCGGTTTCGGCTGCCAGGTTTGGCCAATGGTGGTCACTCTGTTTTTCTTCTAGGGAAACTCAATTCTGCTTTCGGGCGTCAAACTTGACAGCTGCTTGGTTGATGTCCGTTCAGCTTTGTCTCGACGCTCCAACGCCGGGAGAAGCCACTTTGTCTTCGGCGATTTGACGGCATTGGGCGCGGGGGTGGGTTGAGACGCTACGAGTGGGATATGGCCAAGAACATCAAACATCGACAGAGACTCGAACGTTGGTGTGTTCAATGAGAAAGAGGATGCTGAGTAATGCCCCGGCCAAAAGCATTGAAAGCCGACAACTTTCTCCGCGCCTCGCCATGGAGCCAGTGTTTGCCTCTTTATGGTAGTAGCTGGAGCCTCAGAAGCCACATGAACGTTCGTCGGCGTCTCTATGCTCGCCCTCTTTATTAGCTCGACGCTGTGTGCATGATGTCACGCCAACGCTCGACCCCTCCAGGCCCCATAATCGGGTGCAGCATGGGAAACTTTGAGCGCGATGTTACAAATCGACTTTGTGGTTCTTCAGGGGGGGGCTTCAAGCAAATGACATGCACGATCTGTTCGATCGTAAAAGCTATATATAGCCGACGTCTGCCGGTGTTCTAGATAGTAGAAGAAGGCTTGGGATACTTTCAATCTCAGACGATTCACAACGTGTTTAGCGATACCCTGTACAACCAGAAGCATTCCTCTATTCGATCACGTACCCTACCTACCTATAATAACAATCACAAGCATTGCATCACGATGGCTGTCAAGGTTTTCATGTATGGCTTCCTCTCTCCCCCCAATAACGTTCTCAGTATGTGCACTTGAGGCTGACTCGGATCGGATTCGCAGGACCGGCGTTACTGGTAATTGCACAATCCGCAAGTCGACGACACACGAACAATCTCGGAACTGACAACGTCCAGGCTACATCGGAGGCACGGCCTTTGACAAAATCTACAGAGCCCACCCCGACAATGAGTACACGATCCTCGTCCGCAACGAGTCACGAGCCGAGGCTGTAAAAGCAAAATACCCAAACGTCAAGTTTGTCTACGGTTCTCTCGATGACGTCGACGTCATCGAGCAAGCCGCTGCCGAAGCAGACGTTGTCATCCGTGAGTCCGCTCCCACAGACGAACATTTGTTTGGAAACCCCAACAGCTTACACTCGCACAACAGACACCGCAGATTCATCCGACCATGCCGCCAGCGCCTCCGCCATCGCCAGGGGCCTGGAAAAGGGCCACACGCCCGAGAAGCCCGGATACTGGATCCACCTCTCCGGCACAGGCATCCTGACCTGGTACGACGTCGTCAACGGCCGAGAGGGCGAGCCGCCCCTGCCCGACCAGAAATACCGCGACATCGACGACATCGACCGCATCCTCAACCTCCCCGACCAAGCCCCCCACAGAGACGTCGACAAGATCGTCCAGGCTGCCGCCTCGGACTCTGTCAAGCCTGCCATCATCTGCCCCCCGCTCATCTTCGGCCAGGGCTCCGGTCCCGGCAACCAGATGACCATCCAGATTCCTACTCTTGTCGAGATGGCTCTGCGGGAAGGCTTCGTGCCCCTCGTCGGCGAGGGCAAGACCGAATGGGACTACGTGCACGTCGACGACGTGGCCGAGATGTTCCTCAAGCTGTTCGAGGCCAGCCAGGACCCTGAAAAGAAGAACAACCCCGAGATCTTTGGCCTTCATGGTTACTTCTTCGGCCCGAAGGGCGTCCTCAACTTCAAGCGGATTGCGGAGCGGGTTGCCGAGGAGGTCAAGAAGCAAGGTTATGCGAAGGACGCGACGGTCAAGAATGTTACTCTCGCCGAGCAGAAGCAGCTCAAGGGTTATGTCCCTGTTGCGGATTCGCTGGGGCAGAACTCCAAGAGCGTGGCTCAAAGGTTCAAGAAGTATCTCGGCTGGGAACCCCAGGTGGATGCTTCGGTGGAGGATGACATTGCCGACGTTGTCCGCTCGAAGGCAAAGAGCCTTGGGCTGTAGAAGGTTTTCCGTTGTTTCGCTGTTTGAAGGGGAGGGCAGGCGTGCTGCAAGACGGCAAGGAACTTTTTGCTTCAGATGATATGCATGTGTAGCATCACTGCCACCTGAGTATCACATACTATATACCTTCTAGTCTATGTAACATGCCTCTGTTCATATTTGGTTACGACGTTTCGACAGAACATACCGAGACTGCCTCTGCGGATGATGATGTTGTTAGTTGTCAAAGTTGTCTGCCAGAAGGCAAAGAGCCTTAGGCTGTGAGAGTATCGCTGCTCTCTGATCATTCGGAGAAGGCAAGAAAAGCAGTGTCATACGAGGTGCATGTATAATAGCATCACTGATTTGGAGTTCCTTATACCTTGTACCTTTTAAGCCTGTACAACATGCCTTCGTACCAATCTAGTCGGGACATGATGAGTTGACAAGACATTTCGAGAGATCCTCTGTGGAAGATGATGTTGCCAGAGTTGTCCGTCGGAAGGCAAAGAGCCTCGAGTCATAAGAAGATAGTCGATGTTTTGGCTGTTCAGAGAAGGCATGGCTGTAAGACGGCGATAGATTGGTGCCACAGTGGGCATGCAAGTACGCAGTAGGCATCACTGTGAATACCTACTTCATAACTAGGAATGATTCAGTCCAAATTACCGCTATAAGACGAAACGAAAGAACAGATCGGAGTCAACAGCATCGACTTGTGACCCCAGCAACGCCTTCAACGAGCAAGTAACGAGTGGGGGATAGAGAAGAGTCGCCTCGTGGATAAGATCTGCCATATTTCTGGCCTCCCATTGGTTGATATATCACCACTTTAACTGGAGGCTCAGCCTCTCAGAGGCGGGAAAAGAAAATTTCGACGACAGAGCTTGTCCAGAATGAGACTAGCGTGCTAAGGGACCATCCAAGCACGGCAAGAAAAAACTTATCGCTTGGCCCCACCCCTGCAAGCACACTTGCTAGCAAAAAAACGAGCGGAAGGAGGGAAAGGCGAAAAAAAAAAAAAAAAAAGTTCGCCAGTGCAAAATTTGTAGTGGAAGGGTATTTCTTTGCAAGTCGACCCCACGTTTGCTCTCTTTTTCTTCCCTCTCCTCCAACCCATTATCCATCCTCTCCTCCTTCATCTGAATCCTTCACACAAGTTTGAAGGTTTCTTGTTTTTTTCTTCTTTCTCTAATTCTTCATACCCTTCCTCAAAAAAATGGCGGACGAAGTTTACGACGGTGCCGTCGGCATCGATCTGGGTAAGTTGCTGCCACACAAAAATCTCTTTTCTTCTGCCCTCTTGGAGATGCCCCTCACCTGGGCGTTGACGACCAGCCCGACGAGCGACATGGCGAGACGAGCAAGAGGGAATCGTTCCTCCCTTGAGCTCTCCTCTCCATTGCAGTCATCGATCAACCGTCTTCAGCATCTTTGACGCCCGAGACTGACCTCGAATCCTTCCCACAGGTACCACCTACTCTTGCGTTGCCACCTACGAGGGTAACAATGTCGAGATCATTGCCAACGAGCAGGGTTCCTTCACCACCCCCTCCTTCGTTTCCTTCACGGACAAGGAGCGTCTCATTGGTGAGGCCGCCAAGAACAATGCCGCCATGAACCCCAGAAACACCGTCTTCGATGCCAAGTGAGTATTCAATCCTCGCCATTTGTGCCTCTTTTTTCTTAGGCTGCTGCAAAAAAAATTCGGTTGCTGACGAAAATTTTCACCTCCAGGCGTCTGATCGGTCGCCGCTTCGATGACCCCACCGTCAAGAAGGACATTGAGTCCTGGCCCTTCAAGGTTGTCGACGATGCCGGCACCCCCAAGATTGAGGTTGAGTACCTCGGCGAGAAGAAGACCTTCTCCGCCCAGGAGATCTCCTCCATGGTCCTCCTCAAGGTACGTAGCTCTGTCCGGCCAGTGACATGGCCCGAGCGAGAAAATCCCCTGCTTTCGAACATTCGGCTAACGAGAATCCCAACTGCAGATGAAGGAGATTGCCGAGGTCAAGCTTGGCAAGAAGGTTGAGAAGGCTGTCATCACCGTCCCTGCCTACTTCAACGACAACCAGCGTCAGGCTACCAAGGATGCTGGTGCCATTGCTGGCCTCAACGTCCTCCGTATCATCAACGAGCCCACTGCTGCTGCCATCGCCTACGGTCTTGGTGCCGGCAAGACTGACAAGGAGCGCAACGTCCTGATCTACGATCTGGGTGGTGGTACCTTCGATGTCTCCCTCCTGAACATCCAGGGCGGTGTCTTCACCGTCAAGGCTACCGCTGGTGACACCCACTTGGGTGGCCAGGACTTCGACACCAACCTGCTCGACCACTGCAAGAAGGAGTTCATCCGCAAGTCCAAGAAGGACCCCAGCAACGACCCCCGTGCTCTGCGAAGACTCCGCACTGCTTGCGAGCGTGCCAAGCGTACCCTCTCCAGCGGTGCCCAGGCCACCATTGAGATCGACTCTCTCTTCGACGGTGAGGACTTCACCATGACCATCACCCGTGCTCGTTTCGAGGAGCTCAACGCCAAGGCCTTCGCCGGCACCCTCGAGCCTGTTGCCCAGGTCCTCAAGGACGCCGCCATTGAGAAGAGCGCCGTTGACGAGATTGTCCTCGTCGGTGGTTCTACCCGTATCCCCAAGATCCAGAAGCTTCTGTCCGAGTTCTTCGACGGCAAGAAGCTCGAGAAGAGCATCAACCCCGATGAGGCCGTCGCCTACGGTGCTGCCGTCCAGGCCGGTATCCTCTCCGGAAAGGCCACCTCCGCCGAGACTGCTGACCTCCTGCTTCTCGACGTTGTCCCCCTGTCCCTCGGTGTCGCCATGGAGGGTAACATCTTCGCCCCCGTCGTTCCCCGTGGTCAGACCGTCCCCACCATCCGCAAGAGGACCTTCACCACTGTTGCCGACAACCAGCAGACCGTCCAGTTCCCCGTTTACCAGGGTGAGCGTGTCAACTGCGAGGACAACACCTCTCTGGGTGAGTTCACTCTTGCTCCCATCCCTCCCATGAGGGCTGGTGAGGCCGTTCTCGAGGTCGTCTTCGAGGTCGACGTCAACGGTATCCTCAAGGTCACCGCCACCGAGAAGTCCTCTGGCCGCAGTGCCAACATCACCATCTCCAACTCCGTCGGCAAGCTCTCCAGCGGCGAGATTGAGAAGATGATCAGCGATGCCGAGGCCTTCAAGAGCAACGACGAGGCCTTCAGCAAGCGTTTCGAGGCCAAGCAGCAGCTCGAGTCCTACATTGGCCGTGTTGAGGAGATCGTCTCCGACCCCACTCTCTCCCTCAAGCTCAAGCGTGGCCAGAAGGAGAAGATTGAGCAGACCATCAGCGACGCCATGGGTGCTCTTGAGCTCTCCGATAGCACCGCCGAGGACCTCAAGAAGCAGGAGCTCGCCCTCAAGCGTCTCGTCACCAAGGCCATGTCCTCCCGATAAATGCATAACGCTTAGGGAGCGACGGCTGAGGTCATGAATAAAACAATAAAGAACAAAATAAGCGGGATGTGGTGGGATTCCGGGAGTTGGGTGTGGAATACAAAATTCTGGGCGACCGGTGGCATCAGATAAAACGCTCACCGGTCTTTAGCGCCTTGGGAAGAGCGCTATCATGGGAGGACAAAAGCACAAAGCCTCCTATTTCCTTGTTTCATATTACTCTCAACATCTGTGTCCATTCTATTGAGAAGAACCGAGGCATCATGAAGAGTTGATTTCTTTTTTTCCTTTTCGCATTTTCACTGGTCCTCGACTTCTTGCATGGTTGCAAATAATGACATGCCAAATAGCTTGGGTTTCATGAAGAAAAAGACGACGATGGTGATGCCTGCAGCATGGCGGGGAGAATCTGCCCGTGCTGAGGCATGCATGATGTGTGGAATACGCATAGACTCGGTAGAATGGAAAATACAGATGAAAACTGTTAAACATAATCAATGTCTCACTACTTGATGCTTTTGTCATTTGATGTTCCTGTAACTGATCATAAAATTGTTCTGTGCTGTCTCCAAAGCCATTTCAGTAATCGGAACAGAAACAGTAAGGAGGAATGGAAGCTGAGGGACTTGTTCAATGTTCACTTGGGGAAGGAGATCTCAGTATCGTTCAGTTTTACTACAAGCACATGGCCTAACGAAATGGCATAGGGGTCTTCCGCAATTCCATTGTTCAATACGCATTCAATAATGGCTTCGAAAGGATAACACAACATGCTGTATAGCCTCGCTGTCTTTTTGCCCACTTCTCCAAGTCAAAAGCAACGCAATGCTACTTGGTGTACAACAGTTAGACACGGTGATGGTCATCATGGTCATCATGGTCATCACCATCCCTATCCACCATCGAAATGGACACATGTCGTTCATCATCGGAATCATACTGCGGCGTCAGCGGCGTCATCGGACTGGCCGGCTCCTCCACCATGTTCGTTCCCGGCACCGGCCGCCGCGGGATCCTCAGCTCCGGCAAGGGGGCCGTCTGGCGCCTCGGCAAGGGAGGAGCCCGCTCCTCCGCCTCCTCCGCCTCCGTACCTTGCATGACAGGGGGAGGAGGCACGGACTCGGCTTTTCGGGGCGGAAGGCTGGGTCTTTCGAGGTCGAGGTTGCTGGTTGGTCGTCTAGGGAGAGGCGGAGTGGTGGTCTGCGGCGCGAGACCCGGAGGAGTGATTGTCAGGCCTTGCAGGGCTTCGGCCGACTTGTCTGCATCGCTGAGGGTGTTACTGGGACGGTCTTCGAAGTCGATAAGGTCCTCTTCTTTATCCTTCATCCGGATCACGTCGTCCCTCTCAATGTCCTTTCCAGCCTTGACGTTGACGAAGCCGCACTTGCGCAGGATCTCGCCCGTGAGCGAAGGATACCGAAGATGGCCGCTGACGCTCTCGCTCAAGTCCACGTTGACGATGCCGTGGACATCCTTGATGGGCTGCAGGCCGGCAACGCCAAGCGCGAGGCTGTGCATCCGGTAGACGAAGCCCAAGACCATGTCGTTCTCCGAATAGACGTTGAATATCTTTCCCGAGACAACGGGTCGAATGGCTCGCCAGTGAGCTGGGTCAGAGGGCGCCGGCGTGCCAATGATGACGACGGTGTCGATGAGACCAAAGGCATGGCGCTCGGCGAGAGACTGCAAACAGGCGTGAATCGTCGTCGCGCCCAGTGAATAGCCCACGAGCGTGACCGGTCTTTCTCCCTGGACCCTGTTGATGAGCGCATCGGCAAGGAGCTGGCCGGCCTTTCGGGACCGGTTGTTGCCGCGGTTGAAGGGGTTGTCCACGTTGGAGGCCACGGCGAGCACCTGGATCGGCCAAAGGGCGGCCCAGAGCGTCGCCAGGACCGTCCGCTTGATGACTTCGGACTTGAACGCCGTCCAGGCAAACGATCGGACGAGGTCGTTGAGGGCGGTGCCGAGAGTGAGGAGGACCTTCATCTCGTACCGCAGGGCAAAGACTTCCGTTTCCGTGCCCAGGATGCGCCAGGGCTTCGTGATGTCGTCTTCCGAGTTGAGCCAGCCGTTGATGCCGATGGTGACGCGGAGGCGGCGCTGTTCCTTCTGCTGTTTGGTGATGTGTTCCGGGACGTCTGTCGTGGCATCTTCTCTGAGAGGGAGGAAGCGAAAGTCTTCAACCTCTTTTGCGTAGTTGTCCATCATTTCGCCCTGTTGCCACAAAGTAGAATATCAGCATGTGTAAACGTGCCTGTCCCGTAGTGTCCTTGACTTACAGTCATCTTGGCGCCATATGCTCCAAAGAGAGTCCCGACCAGAGCCCCGTTCATCCAAAAGATGCCCAGAAAGCTCGCCACTCCTCCCAGGCCAACGCCTCCCAGCACACTCCCTATGGCTCCCGCAACAAGCGGAGCGGCCAGTCCCCCAGTGACCCCTATCACCGCAGCGCCGGCCACAGACGCCAGGCCAACTTTCCAGAAGCGGCTGACCTTGTTCTGCTGTCGCCGCTTGGCCGCCTCGGCATCCGCAGACATGGCTTCTCTCTGGTCATTGTTCGCCGTAGAAGATTCCATGAGGGACATGGCGATCTCTGCTTCCGTCTTGTTGAGAAAGGTCTGGGAGAGCATCAATGACGAGGCGAGATAGAGGACCAAGGCGCGGGAATGGGCTGAGTATTTGCCGGTGGAGAGGAGCAGCAGCAGGATGCAGGTCAGCGCCTCTTCTCGGTCCTCAGCAGGGATGGTTGTTAATCTGGTAGGAATTGGTTTGTACGCCGATTGCAGCGTAGAGATGTCCTCGGTCGCGTCTACCGGGACGCCGTCTATATCCGTGAGCTGGCGATCGGTGTTGGGCATCTCGAGCTGCTTCTTGTCCAATGCTTCCCTCCGGGCTTTCCTCTCCGCCACAATCTTTGGCGTATCCTCAACGTTGACAATTTCCTCGAGCTTGGAAACGACTTCATCTCTCCATTCGAGGGTATATGCCAGAGCCGCTCCTAGGGCCTTCTCTGCCTCTCTGGTCGTCTTGATCCTGGGTTGCGGTAGGCCTCGAGGCTTGCCACCTTGAGGGGCAGAGTGACCGCGCGACGTTTCAGCCGAGTCTGGAGGAGGCGTCTCGTCGTAGTCATTGCCTTCATCGTCTGGAGCAATGGAGCCAAGTTCATCGGGATGCGTCTCTAGTTCAGAGATCATATGGGAGATGATGCCCTGGACAAGAGACAGCAGGGCCTTTCGCCTGGCGGGGTTCAAGGTGATGACAATCTGCCGCGGATCCGCGCAAGGTGGCGCCATGATGAAGTGTCTTGAATTGTCTTTGTTGTCACTTGTATGGCTGAGTATTTGCGATATCAATCACCGTGCTTGTATAGAGAAAGTCGGAGGTTGAGTGTTTCAAGGACCCCATGCAGCGATTCGCGGCTGACTGATGGCCACAAAAGACGTCGCCTAAATCAATTGGCCGGTCGGGCCATCGAATCCTTCAGCCAATGCTGTCGGTAGGATGCAGTGGAGCGCGCGGCTGAAGACGACCTTTGAGGCAATGAAGCGCAAGGAAGCGGCAGTACATATGAATTTGTGCGTATCGGGATGTAAGACTGTGTTCACCGCATCAGATCCAGGGCCTTGTTTGTGAGACAGCTCTATTCTCCCTTACCTTGGTAATACTAGGTAGTCCACGGAAAGCACTGAACGAGCAATGCGCTATGAAATTGCCAAAGGAGAACAATTGCAAAAGCTGAATTACTCTAGTGGCGACTTTACGACAACAGGAGGAAACCAAAACTTATGACAACAATGAATGAAGTGCAGTCGAGACTTATAAAAAGGAAAAGGAATGGTAAAATGCAAGGGGAAAAAAAGGCAAAAAATGTAACTCTTCTCCGGGGAGAATTGCTCTCCGGGGACGGAATCGAACCGCCGACTTTCTGATGAGATGTTACCATTACAGTCAGACGCCATGAACCAACTAGACCACCCAGAGGATGTTGAAGAGTTGACATGGAGCGAACTAATACTACCTAAGACACCTTCTTCGCCAGCGCTTGTCCAGCACCTTTCTAGCGGTCATCCGATAAGCGCTCGATAGGCCCGGCCCCGCTGAAAAAAATACCATCTTCTTCCTACCAGCGCAGAGCTGCCAGCCAGCCATCCGCGCCGTCCAAAGGGAAAAGCAGCAACAATCTCTCAATCCACGAAGCCTCATGTCGCAATCTCCTCACCAACGATAACACGACACTTGCAGTCCTCAGGCGCGGTAGCCGTGCCATCACACCGCCGACACAATGGATGCGCATGCGCTCCTTTCCGCCCAAGGCTGGCGCGGAACCGGCCATTCCCTGCACAAGACAGACGACTCCATTGGCCTCGCCAAGCCTCTCCTCCTCAACCGCAAGACGAACACAAAGGGTCTCGGAAACACAAAACACTTCACAAGCGATCTATGGTGGATGGACGCCTTTGACGAACAGCTCAAGGGTCTTGACACGTCCAAAGAAGGCAAAGTCGAGCAGACTGTGACAACCGGGAAGCTCAATGCCCTGGATCCGGGGCGCGTATCGAAATACTCCATCTACGCTTCATTTGTTCGAGGTGGCTTTCTGCAGGGAACCATCACTCCGGAGTTGACGGACGATTCCACCAGCACCGAGTCGGACAAGAGCGACGATAAGAAGACATCGTCTTCCAAGGGGACGAAATCTACAAACCCCAAGAAGGAAAGCAAGGAAGAGAAAAGGGCTCGAAAAGAGGAGAAGCGGAGACGAAAAGAAGCGCGCGCGCTACGAAGAGCAGCAAAGGCTGAAAGAAGACTGAGGAGAGCACAAGCAAAGAAGGATACATCAGATTCCAGCAGTAGCACGTCAGAAGAGAAGCGGCTGCGGCGTGCTCGAAAGGAGGAGAAGCGGAGGAGAAAAGAATTGAAGGAGAAGAAGGCTACGGGCAGTTAATGGAAGAATCACTTGAGAGGTATAGTCATAGACGGCGCATTGGCAGGGAGTTTGAGTAGTGTTTTTCAACCACAAGGGATACCCAAATTAGAGAGAGCGTTTCAAGTTTGTATTTCTTTAGACGCCTTGCCAGGCTGGCCCGGCTTGCCGGACAGGATCCAAGGCCGTCTGTCCCAGAACTCGTCTCTGATGATGTCTACGTGCTCCACCACCACCTTCGCCTTGGCCCTGCGCTTCTTGTCCTTTTCAGCCTGCGACTTTGATTGCACTCCCGGCTCGGCGAGCGCATCTGCTGCTGCCGCTGCGTTGTGACTGCCGGGCTCGGCCAGCTCGTACTGTTGCTGTTAGTCGCCGACATGCCAATCCGCCACACGCATAGGAGACTCACATCTCTGAATACGACACTCCCTTTCCTGAAGATTTCTGGCTCGTTGTTATAATTGATCTGAAACCGAGAGAAGAGTATTTCGTTCTTATCCGCAGCCAACGTTCCCTGCATCCAAGTCAATATGCAACCTCATTATCACCACTGGTAAAGGGGGGGCTCACGGCAAGTGTCCTCTCAGCCTCTTTGTTGTCGAGGCCTCCAAGCTGTATCAGCTTCCAGAAGGCTGTGTTGTAGAGGTTGTTGATGTGACCTTGCAGTTCATTAGCGATGAATTACGTTGGTATCAGCAAAGTCGCCTTACAGTCAGCCTGCCTCCAGCTCATGTAATCCCGGAGATTCTGCACCGCCGGGTAGCAGACAGCTCGGCCATCGAATGTTGGAAGAGGCAGAGAAAGCGGCGTGTCAGGGAAGTATGTCGGCCAGAAGTAGACGTAATTTGCCGTGAACGTAGAGACAACCGTGCTGACAAGTTTACTGAAGCCTCGTCAGTTGGCGCAGGATTGTAGGGTAGCTAGGACCTCGTCTCACCTCTCTCTCCTCTCAAAGAGGTTGCAGGTCTTGTGAAAGACAAAACTGAGCTGCGTTAGACCGTATAGCCAGCTGTGGTTCATCTGAGTAGAGGGGGCATATACCTGTACTCGTCGCTGACTCCATATGCAATGGTGATTTCCGGCAGATCTGTCACGACCGCCTTGGCCGCAGCATTCATGAGATCAAGCGCTCTCCGGTCGTTTGGCTTTTCGAACTCATACTTGGCGCACATCCTTGTCCCCATGTTAATGTTTGAAGTATAGCAAGGGGACTACTGATTGCATATTTACTTTGTGAACCCTCTCCCATCTATGCGGACTACAATCCATGTGTTGGGCAAGAGAGGATCAGGCTGCTCAAAGTTTCGAACATACTCGAACCTGGAACAACATTTAGCACATGACGCCTCCCAACGCAACAGGACAGACCAGCGGCACCGTACTTTGAGTTTGCCATTTTGAGGCCAAGGCAAACACTGTCCGAGTCTCTGTAGAGTATAGTAGAGGAAGCGAGAGAAAGGGTCTGCTGGAGTCCCCTTTGGGCGAGAGACAGAGTACTTGTGCGTCATGCTAAAATCTGAGTAACAGAGGTATTCGTAGCGCACATCCCCGCGGTGGAGCTTGTCGCAATGATTCCGCGTTTGCAAGCTCATTCGCTGCCTTGTCAGTAACATGCTAGACGCACCCCTCCTGTGGCGCATAACTGCGACAAAGCAGCAACTTTTCGTCAGCCTTGCAGCTCAGGCCTTTGCTTCCACACTCGAGCTCCTCGCAGCCTTTCTCGCGTCTCGTCTACCATGTTGCCCTGCATCTTCCGAATAGCCCCAGCATTGCTACCGCGACGATGAACTTGCTACTTTCGGACGACTACCTCCTCCAGGATTATCCTGAGAGCATGACGAGCACGATCCGGTCCGGCCATGCGACAATGCTGAGGTTCAACCGGACGGGCGACTACCTTGCCTCCGGCCGGGTGGACGGAACCGTCGTTGTTTGGGACTTGGAGACGATGGGAGTCGCACTGAAAATGAGAGGCCACAACAAGAGCATCACATTCCTGAGCTGGTCCAGATGCGGGCGGTACCTGCTGTCGACGTGTCAAGGCTGGAAGGCCATACTCTGGGACCTTCAGACCGGGCAACGACATCGCGAGGTGCGCTTTCGCGCTCCGGCGTACATGGCCGAGCTTCATCCATGGAACCAGTATGTGCATCTACCAATTCCCCTCTCGGAATATACAACGCGCCGATTGACCAGTCTACTTACATCGCCCTCACCAGTAATCTCTTTGTCGCGTCGCTATTCGAAGAGCAGCCGTTGCTAGTTGACATTTCCGAACCCGTCGATGTCAAACGCGTTCTCCCGTCGGCGCCGAAGCGATCAAATACTGATAGCGACATGGCTCTCAAGGAGAAGCAAGCGAAAGAAGACGCAAAGCAGATGACGACGTCGGCAATCTGGACGGCAACCGGCGACCACATCATCGCGGGGACGAGCAAAGGCAAACTGAACATAATCGACGCCAAAACACTCGAGATTATATACTCGGAGAAGATATGCACCGGGGTCATCACCACCATGAGGATAACGTCGTCTGGCCGAGACTTGCTGGTCAACTCGCAGGATCGAATTATCCGAACATTTCGAATACCGAACCTCGCGGTGCCCGACCTCGACCCCGACACGATACAGCTGCCCCTGGAGCACAAGTTCCAAGACGTAGTGAACAAACTATCATGGAATCATGTCACGTTCAGCGCAACGGGCGAATACGTAGCCGCGTCCACCTACAACAATCACGAACTCTACGTCTGGGAACGAAATCACGGCAGCTTGGTCTGCATGCTCAAAGATCCCAAGGAGGAGCAGGGCGTCATAGAGTGGCACCCTTCTCGCCCGCTGCTGGCGGCGTGCGGCTTGGAAACGGGCCGCATATACATATGGTCCGTCATCAGTCCGCAAAAGTGGTCGGCGCTGGCGCCGGACTTTGCAGAGGTCGAAGAAAACGTCGAGTACATGGAGCGGGAGGACGAGTTCGACATATACGCGCAGGAAGAGATCCACAGGAGACGGCTCGACGCTGAGGACGAAGATGTCGACGTGCTGACGGCTGACTCCACCAAAGAAGGCGAGGACCTCGCGAATTTTCGCATGCCCATCCTGTTCAACCTCGGCGAGAGCGACAGCGAAGACGAATTCGTTGCAGTTTCGACCGGTACCATGCGGCGAAGGAGCCCGGGGGAGAGCCAGGCCGATCTGAGTGCTGGAGCAGAACCCGCGGCGCCGGTGCGCAAGAAGGCTGGAGCTAGGGGAGGAAAAGGCAGGAAGAAGTAATGGACTGCTCGATCGGATTGGGGCAATTGGATGGCGTTTTCCCTCTTTTTTCGTTTTTCTTTCTTCGGTTACATACTTTTGGCAGAGAGGAGGGCATAGACATTAACCTGTGGACGCCACCAATTGGGCGCTCTAGAGTAATGTTTGGCACCCGAGCAATGTGAGGCCGAAGTGAAACTTAAATCCGACAGGATGAGTCACCGGCGAATCTGGCAGAGGAAGCGCTGCAACTGAATGACAGACGATCTGCTGAATAACCGGTATCTGACAATAACAAAGAGACTTATCTGCGCCCATTCTGCGCCAGCTGGCGCTGCTTCTTATTGTCTTCTTCTACTCGCTTCCACCGTGATAGGTACATACTGATCGCGCCCCGCCCATTATTCAGCGGATGCCTGAGGCACAACTGCCGAGTGTGCAAGGAGGCGGTTTGTTCAGATACGGCTTAGCGCCATTGAGGCAACAAGCGCCTCACGTCCATCCAAACTTTCGGGCTTCTGTTCGTTTCGCCTTCAACCACGACAAAACCTCTGCCCCCGGTTCACCTTCATCACCAAGCGTGTCGGGCATCGAGTCTGACGCCTGGAACCGCCGCGAACGACACGCTTCGAGCCGACGACCTGCTATTTACGTTCCGATACGGCTTCAGCGCTGGTGGCGACGGGGGGAGACCAGCCGTGAGGTTCTCCTGGGCCTGGTGGCCAGGACTGGCGATCGAGAGAGCGCCATCTCTCAGCATTTCACAACCGCTCGAGGCATCGATTTTTCGACGTTCCGCGACCGAAAACCGTCGCTGCTTGGGATTCCAGTGTTTTCTTCCTGCGCTCGGCACCTTTACCGCGACTACGAGGCGCGTGCTGCATTTGCCGCCCACACCGATCCTTTTCAGCTCTACGATTGAAAACTCGTAACGACCGTTGAAAATGGCGAACCTTTACTTCACCCACTCGAGCGCTCCGCTCAAGACGGTGCAGGAGATTCAGTTTGGCCTCATGTCTCCCGAGGAGATCAAGAGCATGAGCGTGGCCCACATTCTGTACCCCGAGACGATGGAGGAAGGCGGCACGAAGCCGCGTGACGGTGGCCTCAACGACCCTCTCCTGGGCTCCATCGACCGACAGTTCAAGTGCAAGACGTGCACGCAGGCAATGGGCGAGTGCCCCGGCCACTTCGGACACATCGAACTGGCCAAGCCCGTGTACCACCCTGGCTTCATCAAGAAAGTCAAGAAGATCTTGGAAATTGTCTGCCACAACTGTAGCAAGGTGCTGGCTGATGAAGTTGGTCTTCTCTCTTCCATGAAGCGTTTGCCTCACTGGATGCTAACCTGAACTTTCCCAGAGCGATCCCGAGTTTGTCGCAGCCATCAATACTCGAGACGCAAAGCTCCGCTTCAAGCGGGTATGGGCAGTCTGCAAGAAGAAGCGGAGGTGTGAGAATGACGACCGGTCAGAGAAGAACAAGGACGAGGAGTTTGCGCCTGGCATGAAGCCACCCGTCGTCGAGAGCCACGGCGGCTGCGGCAATGTGCAGCCTCAGGTTCGACAGGTTGCCCTCCAGCTCAAGGCCGCCTTCGAGGTCGTCCAAGAGGATGGCCCTAAGCGAAAAGAGACGGCTCCCATCACACCAGAGATGGCCCACAGCATCCTTCGCCGCATCTCGGAGAAGGACCTACGCAACATGGGCCTCAACTCAGATTACGCCCGTCCGGAGTGGATGATCATCACCGTCCTGCCCGTTCCGCCACCGCCGGTTCGCCCCAGTATCTCCATGGACGGCACTGGAACTGGAATGCGCAACGAAGATGACTTGACCTACAAGCTTGGTGATATCATTCGCGCCAACGGCAATGTCAAGCAGGCTATTCGTGAGGGCTCCCCTCAGCATATCGCCAGAGATTTTGAAGAGCTGCTCCAATATCACGTCGCCACATACATGGACAACGACATTGCTGGCCAGCCCCGTGCGCTGCAGAAGAGTGGACGCCCCGTCAAGGCCATTCGTGCCCGTCTCAAGGGAAAGGAGGGTCGTCTGAGAGGCAATTTGATGGGAAAGCGTGTTGACTTTTCCGCTCGTACTGTCATCACGGGAGACGCCAATCTGTCTCTGCACGAAGTCGGTGTTCCTCGCAGTATTGCTCGGACTCTGACCTACCCCGAGACAGTGACGCCTTACAACATTGGCAAGTTGCATCAGCTGGTCGAGAACGGTCCCAATGAGCATCCTGGAGCCAAGTACGTTATCAGATCCGACGGGACCCGTATCGACCTGCGACACCACAGACGAGCGGCTCAAATCTCTCTCGAGTATGGCTGGAAGGTTGAGCGTCATCTTATGGACGGTGATTATATCATCTTCAACCGTCAACCCTCGCTTCACAAGGAGTCCATGATGGGTCATCGTGTCCGCGTCATGCCTTACTCCACTTTCCGACTCAACCTGTCTGTGACTTCTCCCTACAACGCCGATTTCGATGGTGACGAGATGAACCTTCACGTTCCTCAGAGCGAAGAGACTCGTGCCGAAGTCAAGGAACTTTGCCTTGTTCCCAACAACATCGTCTCGCCCCAGAAGAACGGTCCGTTGATGGGTATCGTCCAGGACTCGCTTGCTGGCGCCTACAAGCTCTGTCGTCGTGACACCTTCCTTGACAAGAACCAGGTCATGAATCTCATGCTCTGGGTCCCTAACTGGGACGGTGTCATTCCCCAGCCCGCTATTCTGAAGCCGAGGCCGCGCTGGACCGGCAAGCAGATCATCAGCATGGTCATCCCCAAGGAAATCAGCCTGCACGCTCCCGAAGACAAGTCTGATTCTCCTCTCAAGGACGCTGGTCTGCTCATCCAGGCTGGTGAGCTCATGTACGGTCTCATGAAGAAGAAGAATATTGGTTCTGCCTCTGGCGGTGTCATCCATCTCTGCTACAACGAATTGGGCCCAGAAGGTGCCATGGCGTTCCTTAACGGGGTTCAGCAAGTGGTTACCTACTGGCTGCTGCAGAACGGCCACAGCATCGGTATCGGTGATACCATTCCGGACAAGCAGACGATCGAGAAGGTCCAGGTGCACATTGACACCCAGAAGGCCGAGGTCGCCAGGCTCACGGCCATGGCTACAAACAACGAGTTGGAGGCCTTGCCTGGCATGAACGTCCGAGCGACCTTTGAGAACAAGGTATCCATGGCTCTTAACATGGCTCGTGACCAGGCTGGTACTACGACCCAGAAGAGTCTGAAGGACTCCAACAACGCTGTGACAATGGCCGAGTCCGGCTCAAAGGGATCGTCCATCAACATTTCTCAGATGACGGCGCTCGTGGGACAGCAGATTGTCGAAGGAAAGCGTATTCCGTTTGGCTTCAAATATCGAACCCTGCCCCATTTCACCAAGGACGATTACTCACCCGAAGCCCGTGGCTTTGTGGAGAACTCGTATCTGCGTGGCCTTACGCCGACCGAGTTCTTCTTCCACGCCATGGCTGGTCGTGAAGGTCTCATTGATACGGCCGTCAAGACAGCTGAGACAGGTTACATTCAGCGACGTCTGGTCAAGGCTCTGGAAGATCTCAATGCTCAGTATGATGGTACTGTGCGCAACTCCCTTGGTGATATCATCCAGTTCCTCTACGGCGAAGACGGTCTCGACGCTATGTGCATTGAGAAGCAGAAGCTTGGCATCGTGAAGATGTCTGATAAGGCTTTCGAGGACAAGTATCGCCTTGATCTGGCGAACCCGCCAGACTGGTTCAGAAAGGACTACGAGTATGGCAATGAGTTGACGGGTGATAGGGCCTCCATGGCTCTGCTTGATGAGGAGTGGGATCAACTTGTGGCCGATCGCCGTGAGGTACGCGAGATCAACCGCTCAAAGATGGGTGAGGAGATGATGCAGCTTCCTCTCAACATCGGCCGCATGATCGAGACTGCCAAGCGTGTCTTCAACGTCAAGGCCAATGACCGAAGCAACTTGAGACCTTCGGATGTCATTCCTGCCGTGAAGAACGTCCTTAATAAGCTCAAGATCGTCCGAGGCGATGATCCGATTTCGAAGGAGGCGGATGCTAGTGCCACCATCCTCTTCAAAGCTCTGATTCGATCTCGGCTGGCCTTCAAAGAGGTGGTCAAGGAGCATCGCCTGAATAAGCTGGCATTTGATCATGTTCTCGGAGAGCTTCAGAACCGATGGGATCGGTCGTTTGTCAACCCCGGTGAAATGGTGGGTGTCCTCGCGGCTCAGTCCATCGGTGAGCCTGCCACGCAGATGACTCTGAACACCTTCCACTTCGCTGGTGTGTCTTCCAAGAACGTCACGCTCGGTGTGCCCCGTCTCAAGGAAATTCTCAATCTGGCAAAGAACATCAAGACGCCTAGCATGGCGGTGTATCTGGACACTCCGCTGGCCAAGCAGGAGCAAGCGAAGAAGCTGCGAAGCTTAGTCGAGTACACCAATCTGCGGTCGATTACTTCCGTCACCGAGATCTACTATGATCCAGACGTCCAGTCTACAACCATCCCGGAGGATCTCGATATGGTCGAGTCCTACTTCTTGATTCCTGACGACAGCCAAGACACTATTGATCAACAGTCGAGGTGGCTTTTGCGTATCACGCTCGACAGGCAGAAACTGCTTGACAAGGAAATCAAGATTGACGACGTCGCTCAGCGCATCAAGGAAGAGTATCCCAACGACCTGGCCGTCATCTTCAGCGACAACAACGCCGACGAACAAGTCATCCGCATCCGCACCATTCGCCAAGACGAAAAGGACGAGGACGGCGAGAAGAAGATTGAAGACGACGTGATGCTCAAGCGACTCGAGGCTCATCTCCTGGACACGTTGACGTTGCGAGGTGTGCCTGGCGTTGAACGAGCTTTCCTGACTAAGGGCACTCGCCTCGTCGAGGCCGCTGACGGATCCGAGCTTGCGCTCAAGGACGATCCTCGGTGCACTCAATGGTATCTGGATACCAGCGGTTCAGCTCTCCGCGAGGTCTTGGCTGTTCCCGGAGTCGATCCCACGCGAACCTACACCAACGACCTGTGGCAGATTATCGAGGTGTTTGGTATCGAAGGTACTCGAGCTGCGTTGGTGAAGGAGTTGACGGCTGTGTTGGCCTTTGACGGTTCCTACGTCAACCACCGACACATTGCCCTGCTCTGCGATGTCATGACGTACCGCGGAAGTATTTCTGCCGTGACTCGTCACGGAATCAACCGAGCGGATACTGGTGCCCTGATGCGATGCTCTTTCGAGGAGACGGTCGAGATCCTTCTCGAGGCGGCTGCTACTGGTGAGCTCGACGACTGCCGAGGCATTTCTGAGAACGTCATGCTTGGCCAGATGGCCCCCATGGGTACTGGCAACTTTGATGTCTATCTTGACCCGAAGATGCTGGAAACGGTCATCTCGGACAACTCTCGCATGGGTCTGATGCCTGGCATGCCTGTCAAGGAAGGAGACGCTGAGGGTGCGGCTACGCCGTACGATACCGGATCTCCCATGGGCGACTCGGGCTACCTCAGCCTCAACTCTCCCGCTGCTGGAAACTTCTCGCCCATCCAGGGCGCGGGTTCAGAAACGCCCGCAGGTTTCGGCACCGAGTATGGCGGCGGCGGTTTTGGTGGCATCGGGTCCATGAGCCCGTACTCCATGCGTGGAGCAACCAGTCCGTTCAGCACCTCTCCGACATCGCCCTTCAGCTCGGGCATGGGTGGCTACTCTCCCACGTCGCCCAATGCGGGATACTCTCCGACGTCTCCCATGATCGATGGTGGCATCGGCCGATACGCGACATCTCCGTCGTTCAGTCCTTCTTCACCGTCCTTCTCGCCCACGTCACCCATGCTGCGTCCCACAAGCCCAGCCAGCCCCAACTACAGCCCGACCTCGCCAAGCTATTCGCCCGCGTCTCCTTCATCGCCGAGACACTACTCGCCCACGTCGCCGGCTCAGTTCAACTCTCCCACCTCGCCTAGCTACTCGCCCGCTAGTCCCAACTACAGCCCAGCCTCTCCTAACCTTCACGGAGTGGGCGCTACTTCTCCTTCATATTCTCCTGCCTCTCCCTCTTGGTCTCCCACATCTCCCGAGGCTTACTCGCCTACGAGTCCCAGCTTCTCCAAGAGCCCCGGGTCTCAACAATCCCCCACCAGCCCCAGCTACTCGCCCACTTCTCCATCTTTCTCTCCCCGGACACCTGGCCCGGGAGCTTCTGGAAACCAATAGTGAGTCTTTCTCTTAAGCTCTGACGACTTGTCTGAATAATAAACTAACCGATCTGTTGCAGTTCACCTAATTCCCCGGCTAACGACTGATTTTTCCCGTGATGCGCACGACACGCACTTTTCTTGTTCGCTGTCGGCCATCAGTTTGTCTTTTTCCTTTTATTACTTCGTGTTTTTCTATCTATTTTCCTATAGGTTCTCCAGGTGAAAGGGATTGAGAGGGCTCTAGCATGATAGACGTTTATGCAGTCGCTGGCAAAAGCCGACAGTGAATAAAACCCCCAAAAACTCCCACACAAAAAAAATAACGCACAGTCCTTTCATCGATTCGCGCGGTCTACTCAACACACACAGAGAGATTAGAAGGAGGTGTCGACGACAGGCTCTGGCAGCTGGGCATGTATACTAGGTAGACGCAGAGAATGAGAGAAGAAGAAAAAGTTTGCCATGGTCCACCAGCTTGGGACCAAGCGAAGTCGGTCACCAAGGGGCGGGTGGATTGTTCACACCCAGATTGGAATCAGATTGCAAGACCAAAGCGGAACAGGATAATGGACAATGCGGAGGCAAAGACTCAAAGGATGTCATTATTAGGACAGTTGACAGATGAATTGACTGGCCTATTCAATGAGAATGTGTGAACGGTCGCGGTGCGATGTGTCCTTGTTCTCGGCGAATGATGTCTGATTCTCTCTGCTGTGATTTTGCATATGTTCTACGCATGACTCTTTGATGGACGTCTTGGTGCGGTTGATGGGATTGTTGGAGTTGTAGGGCGAAAGGCTTGAGTTTACTCCTTGATACCTTCGCATGTTGTCGTACTGGTGAAGACGTCCACGGCCTTGATTCCTTACCTCCATCACTTCATTGCCGCAATTCTGAAGAACTCCCAAGGCTTGCAAAGACATCTGCAAGAGATGTTCCATTCCCTCTACCACCTACACAGATCTCTACCTGAATAATGTAACGACCCCTCCAGTCCCCTCAGCTTCTATTGAGCGAATGTTTCTGCTAACATTTCCCCCATCACATAGCGCTGATTGTGTTATTCCTCCGTCTTCCACACAGAAGTCATGCATGTCTCAACTCGTAGTCATTCTCCTATCCCCCATCATAAAGCTACCGCGCCACATATCACTCATAACTCCTCTTTCAGTATCAACGTGTTCCCCCTCGCCAAAGGAGGGTAAATACTCAACCCACAGCGCCACATCTATTTTCTCTTCCCCCGGCCTAGACTTCATCATTCCTCCAACCTTGACAAAAAAAAAAAAAGAAATCCGCCGCTTGGCCAAGCCACCCTTGTCAACACTATGCATGCATGCATTCACGCATCTCCAAGAGATCATGTGATCCTCCGAAAAATCTCACATCAAAAATGACCTCGACGAGGCCATGCTAGTCTTTCGAGCTGAACAAGAAATGGAAAGAAAGATTCACCCAAGCCCCAGCGCCCATTCCAACGAAACACAGGGACGACCATCGTAAGCCTATGAGGAGAGATGGCTTGTTGAATTTTCCGTGATATTCAATATTGTTCTGTATGCCCGTGCAATGCCCCATCTCCTCTCGAATTCACGCACCCTCCACCGAAACGCAAGCAGATAAGAAAGACACAACAAGAAGCAGCCTCTCCGCCATGCTCTCGAACAATTTTCGTCAAATTCCTACATGACCTCAACAAGCACCATCCCCCTCCCACGCCCATCAATCCCGGGCTCGTATTGTGCTGCTCGGGTCCGTGCCTTACACACAGCGAGTAGCCGTGCCCTATATCATATGCAACGTTTCTCCCGCCCTCTCCCGCCGCCACTCACACATACTATATAATTAAGCTTACATTTGTTTCCCTGCCATGTAGAACCACGGCATACGAGGAATATCTCAAATGAATAAAACGGCGCCGGGAGACGGGACGGAAAAGGGCGCTGTCGTATTGACTCTTCCGTACCGCACCCGAGCCCTGGCCTGATCGTCGGCATCTTTTCGTGTGTCATAATATGCGTTCTGACGACCGTGCAGTTGAGAGGTGAGGTCTCGTGGCTCGCGAGGGTAGTTCAAAGGAGAGAAGGGAATCTGGATGCCATAGACGCACGGCCGCTGTGGCTCTACATGTGCTCTGTATACTTCCCAAGGCAACAACCATCATATGCTTGCCCCCCCTGAGATGAAACCGAAGGAGAAAGCAGACCTCCAATATCAGGAGGGTAGGCACTCCAGACCCAGACAACATCATCAGCATCGTCATCATCATCATCACAAAGCGCCAACCACCCAGCAAAACCCCTCGCATCAACAAACCACCCACAAAGAAAGCCGTGCCGCCAAACAAGGCGCACAGACAAGGCACACGCATCAAAGAAGACCCGACTCACTCCCATCAAACCAAGCGGTGGCCATGGCAACCCTCCGCCCCCACGGCGATATCGAGAGAGGGACAGTAGCTTGGCCTCAAAACTCGTCCGCCAAAATGTAAGAACAGCCAGCCAGCCAGCCAGCCAGCCAGCCATAAAGGGTAAGATTCTTTTCTGCCACGGCTAGCCAACGCGGCCAGCTGCTGACATTGCGTAACCTGGGCTTTGTGCCGCCGCCGGCAGCTAGGAGAGGGCTCCGTAGGGGAAAGAAGCCGTATCCTGTGATACGCTCTCCTGATCAGCGCGCAGCCGCAACCCCCTTCCCCTGTGACAGCGCGCAAAAGTCTCGCCACAAAGTCCCATCGCCAGCAGCCAAAAGATGAAACGAGGAAGCAAACGGTCCCAAAAACAATGGATATTCGGGGGCATAAGAAGCTAATATTATCCATTTTCCGTCCCTGAATTGGTGGCTGTGGCCAGTTAGCTCCAGAGGGGGGGCCTGCGGCCGCATATGCGGCCTGGCTATGATGTGTGTGTTGGTTGACCAACGGCGTTCCAAGTTTTGACCACTTGGCCCACGAGGCAGACATTCTCTCAAAGACAATTCAGGAAATTGAAACAGCAGTCAGACGAGGGCAAAAAAAATAGAGGAAAAGAAGTGCGCAAAAAACGACACAACGCTGTTCGATTTTGTATGATGCTGTAGGCTTTTGCGGCCCAAGGTAGGTATAGCCAAACGAGGGTTGTGACCTAGGAGAAAGAAGGGCTCCCTCGCAAATCCACGATACCCAATTGTTGCCTCATATCCAATTGACTATGTACATGTGCCATCGTTCATCCAGCGTACAAGAAGATCGAATCCTCCTCCATTTTGTAATCCAAACTGTAAGGAAGAAAGCAAGAAGAAGGAGGAAGGGAACAAATTAGAGACTAACGCGTTTGTGAAATACAAACTCGAAAGGTGAACTAGTTAAGAGAATGGGTGCAAAGAAGAAAATGGTGAAAAAGATGGAGACGGAAGGCGTGGGCACTCCTTCTGAAGGAAAGGAAGCCGGCATCAGGGGCTAGAAAAGCCTAGGGCGATTGCTAGGGCACTGGGCTTTTGTCTATAAGTCAATCGTAAAGAAAGACAAAAAACAAGCGGATGAGGATAAAAGGAGAAAGCTGAGAAGGAAAAGAAGAATTGTAGAAGGAAAGTCGAGGATGCAAGCAGATGAGAGTTGAAAACCAAATGGAATGATAAAAGAAGACACCAAGGAAAGACAAAGAGACAAAACAAAGCTGCAGGTTATACGCAGCTAGCCGCGAGGACGGCAGTTGACCGTACTATCGACGACACATGTTGATGATTCCTCAACGGGCCGGGTTGGGGCACTCGGGTCGCCCACAGTAGTCTTGCCATTCCTGAGTGCCTTGATCCTCGATTTTAGAGCAGCCACAAGTCGGCTTGCGGTGTGTCTCCCTGACGGTGCACTGGCAGTATTCGTAGTACTGTCGAACGATCCAAATGCACATGTTGACTGTTTCGTTGGCCTAGGACGAACAGAGAAGGGAACGGATGATAGAGGCACAGATCTTTGCTAGAGGTAGCACTC
Source organism: Trichoderma sp. PF4103 (assembly GCA_023628735.1). Taxonomy (NCBI): domain Eukaryota; kingdom Fungi; phylum Ascomycota; class Sordariomycetes; order Hypocreales; family Hypocreaceae; genus Trichoderma; species Trichoderma sp. PF4103. The sequence goes on along the minus strand of JAMAKC010000035.1, from coordinate 109,568 downwards.
CTGTTGAGAATCGGCTCACTAAGACAAGTCACATCCGTCAGTATTGTTCCCTGTGAAACATGGCCTGCCGGGGAATGGTTCGTGCATACAGAATTCTGCCTCTGGTTCTCCCTAGCGCGAGCAAAGATTGGAGTTACGCCTTTGATATCAATGATCAGATATCCAGATATCCAGATCAGCCAGGAGAAAGGATGCTTTGCGAAATCTTGGGATTGTCCAAAGAATGTTGTCTGCAATTTGTGTCTGAGTGTCTCTCTTGATAGAAGATTTGCTGCTTGACGCTCAAGTGAGGATATGGATAGACACAGCAGGCGTGTTTGTCGTTTATATATCTTGTGGAACGAGAGCCTCGGGACTGCGTAGAGGCTGTGAATAGACATTGTTTGCTCAGGACGGTGTTGTTCCTTACCCAGCAACGACGCCCCCTTCAGGCAGAGAGAGAACAAGACTAGACGTCAACTGAGGGTCGGCTGTTGGATCTTTGCTTCTGCTGCTTCTTTCTCTTCTTCGGGACTTCCCAGACGCATGCACACTGCTGTTAGACGCACAGTTGCAGGGCATCAGAGACATAACAGGACCAGGAGCCGACATGAACGAGTCCGTTGGTCGCTCCCAATACACGCGGATATGAACTGCTTCGAATGCGCAGCCGTTGTTATGTCGGATGATGGCCGTTAGTCGGAGTCGTGTCTACGCCGCGGTAGGTGCGAGGATCTGTCTGCCTTTTGGCCTGTTCTCTCGCCCAGGGGGCAATCTGTTGTCCGTGAGAAGGGGGGGAGGCAGTGATATGACAGCAAGAGGCCTGGATCGGGGCCACAAGGCATCGCGGTATCGGCAGTTTGCACAGGGCCATGTCAAAGGGCTGTGGGTGTAGCCGGTCGGCAAGGCCTGAATGATGCCCAGAACCAACAACAACTCGGGCCCCCCCTGTCCATGTCCATGTAGGTATGATGAGATGATGCTATACTCTGTACGTATAGCTGCGGGTGTCTGTCTGCACGTATGCGCATGTGGTCGATGAATCTTGTGTGCATCTCCTTTGACGGGTTGGATGGTGGGGGAGCAGAGATTGGCTTTTGGTGGAGAGAGGAGAAAAGTGACAGCAGACTCAAGGGACTCCAGTGGAGGCGATTTGCATCTAAGAACTTCAAGGCAAGGCCTAGCCCCCCCACTGGCCCTGTCCTTCGACGACGCCAAAGGCGAGCTACGATGCAGGAGCCGCAATTGGTGCCGTGATAGCGATGGGCCTGCCTTATTCTCCGTTCCAGTGCCGTCAACACTGGCCGTGGGCTGAGACTGCAGCAACTCCTAGAAGGGAAGTGGATTTCCGCAGTTGGAGATGCAGTGGTTCGTGGTGGTGATGCAACACGACGATGCTGTCCAAGTCCAAGTTGATGTCATCCGAGTCGTCGGGATAGTCGTTGGAGCTGTAAGAAGAAATTTCGCTTAATTTTGCCGTCTCTTTGCGGCTTCTCCCTTCGTCAACGGGAAAGAGACCACACGCCCATACCCTCCTCCACCCCTATCACCTGTCTCGAGGCTGTTGGTTGCGTCCAGTTGAAGATTCAGCAGGTGGAAGAGCCGTTTCGACCTAGATGCACACACTAGAGGCCCTTGCAAGCAAAGATCTCGACTCCATGTACATACGTCGATGACTCAATGTACATACATGGAGACAGCGAAGTCCCCAACATGTTCGATGACCGAGTGGGCAGCCTCCCACTGCCATGTGCCGGATGAGAGACGGGAAACAATGCCTTGGTGCATGTACCCGGGCTGCCATCCAGGCTGTGCCCTTGTACTACACATCTTCGAGTACATTGTATAGACTATGCTAACGGCAAGAGACCATGACTATTTGGCCGTAGTAGCTACATGGGGCCATTGGGGGGGCAGTTCGAGGGACTGGGGGAGTGGAGATGATTGCAGGGAGATGTGCTTCGACCAAGTATGGCTGGGGAGTGATTAGATCAGGGATCTGAGGGGGAGGTGCGGCAAGCGGATAGAAGAGCTGCAAGCTGGGTAGAATCATCACATCGTGTGCGTGATATTGTGGCCTAGACTGGGGAGGAGACGGAGAGGTAAAGAGACGCCAACGCAGCGAGGAAAAATCGGGACGCGCGGGTCGCGCCAATGCAGAGACCGTCTGTCAACAGCCACTTTCTTATGGTGACTTGGCGCGCTCACCGAGGGGAGGCCAGTGTCACCGGGGACTCGTTAGCTCCCATCCTTCGCCCTCCAGCTTCACATATCGGGAGACTGTTGATTTGACCTCACGGATGCCTCTATGGCGAGGGATCGAGGTCAAGATCAGAATCAGGATCAGGATCAGGATGACGATCCCTCTGCTCTGCTGCCGGAGAGCCAGCCAGCGCGGCTGAACATTTGCTTCTGATGCGTTGCCCGTCGGGGATGTGTGCCTGTTGGCTCTGTGAGGCGTTGCGGTTGTTGTTGCGCCTGTGGGAAGTCGACGGGGGTATCACAAGCGGTAGACGCCCTGTGGATCTAATGGATGTCGCACATGATCCGCAGCGAGCAACGTTCTTATTCTACTTGGGGCATAGCCGTTGAGGCCATCACCAATCCTCCACAATAAGGCATGCAAGGTGGAACTCCGGGGCATGAAATACAACCGGCACAGGCTAGGTAGCTGTGTAGGCATATGTGGCGGGCCGAAAGTTGCATCCTGAGGAACAGGCGAAAACCTAGGGACCAGAAAGAGCAGCTTCGTCCAATCTCGGAGAAAACGAAAGATATGTACTATCCACCAATAGTGGGCGTTGGCGTGGTCGCTGGACTGGAGAAAGCCACACAGGTGCTGGCGAGGTAGCAGCTGAGTGGCATGTACCTGCAAGTTGCAGTCAGTGGATAAACATGGATATTGGGAATAACAGGCTTGGAAATTCTCAGCAAGGCGCACTCTAGCTTCCAGCTTAGCTGCAGAGTACCCCAGGGCCGTCAGTATCTCTCCCTTCTGAGGACACGTACCTGTTCCACCGGCCAATGTTTGGACATTTGGCACCGCAATGCTAGGGCCCAAGCCTGGGACGTCCATACGCAGTCGAAGTGTTTGCAGTCCGTGTCCTTTTCCTCCAGGCATGGTCATCTTTCACTACTATGGAATGGTACTCGACGCTTCGGGTTCTGGTGGCGCATTTTGATTCCACGGATATGCTCACGAACCAGGCACTGGTTCGCCATAGTCCAGGAGGCCACAGCCGGACGTTTGCTCCGTATACAAGTTCAAGTCGAGATGTGACTGCGGCATCCCAATGCGGAAGAGTAGTGTTGCATCAGTTGTCCAAACGGGCTCATGTGTGGCATACTGGGCTTGCAAGGTGGAAACACAACCAAGGTCTTTGTTGCATTGCAGTGCGGCTCACACAGCACATCCGCGCTCAACGGCTCCACGCTTCGACCGACGACATGTAAGAACCCCACGGCGATTTGTGGGCAGCTGCCAGGCTATGATCCGCGCTCAATGAATCAAACAAAGCCATTGCCATTGTGGCAGTGGAAAGGCGGCGGCCTGAGCGGTGGATGAAGCCGCTGCGCCAGCGGCCCTCATTTCTTTTCCTGCCGAAGGTATGTGTAGCGGCCAAGGGCTGCCTCAGCTTGAAAAGCAAGAGGCGTCTGGGTATCACGGCTCGTGCAGCTATGAAGAATATCTGCGCCAGGGATTGGGCGACCAAGGACCAACGCTGCTGATTCCAGTGGGTTGTGGCGTTGACGTCGGCTGCCGTATGGAGACTGGATCCAAGGACCCCGGTCACGCAAACGGCGAATAGAGCGGGTTGAGGGGCTGGTAGCCTTTGCAGTAGAAGCGTTTATTGACACTTGGTCTCTGACATGGCGTTCGGAGATGGCCGTCCGAGGGACTTCTCAGCGGTCTTGGCTCGTACCTGTCAGTGGGCAAGAACCTGTATCGCCAATATGTATCAGATGGTGACGGAAAACACTGTGTAGAAGATCCCTGCAAACCTACCGTGCTAAGGTCAAGAGGTGTCATTGCACGGGTAATTTTGTCGCCCTTTCGGGCCCGTGTAAGATGGGCAAAAAGACGTGCGATGCTCTTGCACCGGCCCTAGACATATCGCAAGACATACTGTTAGCCTAACATACCAATGGCGCAGAGATGATGTTACAGGGGCTTCTGACTTGGTATTTTGCCCCGTTATAATCCGTCTGCATCGTCATCCGCAGCGATTTCCATGCCGTCAAGGACCTTTTGTTCCCGTCTCAACTGATGGATGTCGTTCAGGCTGCATAGCCAGTGTGACCACGGTGTCTTGGAACTGTGCCTTGAGCCAGCATGACAATGTCAAAAAGTCCGATAGAGTATCTTTGCAAAGAATCTTGCAGCCTGGGACCAAGAGTCGGCTTTGCAATGGCTCAGAAACCCAGCATTGATGGATAACTTCAGATTGTTCTGGCCATTGTTGGAAGTCGAGATGCTGCTGCGTGCGCCCAGTCATCTTACTAAGCGTGAATGCCTCAGGTGCCAAAATAAAGCGGTCGGCCGCATCAGCTGAAACGAGGCTTCGCGCCTGCCAATCACGAACACCTCTCGCAATTCGTACCCAAGTACTGTACCTTGCGGTTGTTCGTGACTTAATCTCAAATTTCCTCCTTGCAACTGAACTTGCAATCGGCTGCGGCGTTTCAGCCATCGCATGCGCTTTTCGTCTTTGCCAGACAGCAGTTCGTCTTGACTTGTCCTACAAAAACTCCCCCATTCTGAGGATGTGGAAGTACATCACAGTACTTCGTCTTTAGGTACCTAGGGACAGACCAGAACCTCTCCCCAGCTCTCGTTCTCGGTCAGTGCTGTCGCTGACGAGGCCGCTGCAGGGAAACAGCCTGCGCCGCATTTCTGGAGCCGAATCTGGAAGAATAGGTACATGGACAGGAAGCACAGCCGCCGACCCAGCATGCAGGTACCGAATCAGATCCCACGATTTTCAGGCACAAGGCGCCTCTTTGGGTGGGCGGGATGCCGCTGCGGGCTGCGATTGGCCAGCGGGCCACCTGTCAGCCTGAAAGAGTACAAGGTCCTCCGCACGCGCGGCTGTGAACAGCGCTTCTCCCTTCTCCTCCATTCACAACCTCGACACAAGCGACTTCCAGGGGTTTCCAGACGCCGGCCGCCCAAGAGCCGCCCTCGAGGCCAGAGAACAAGCGCATCGGACATGTCTGCCATCCTGTTCGAATCGCATGTCGTCATCCGGCGACGCATTTGTCCCGTCCCAGACAGCCATAAACCGCACCTGTCGTGGCTGAAGCTTCCCATGCCTTCAGGGCCGTGTTGGACGAACGGGGAGAATTGCAGCAATCTACCAGGAGCAATTGCGCTGTTGCCACCCTCTTCTACCGCTGTCCGCGTTGTATCGCTTCTTAGCATCTGGGCTTGTTCTTGCTACCGACGCCGATATCAGAGTCGGGTAGCACACTCGCTCGTATCATTGCTTTCTTCGCAGTGTTGGTCGTTACGAGAAATATGTTGGCTTCGTGTAGTCGGCAAATCCGCGCGGGCGGTGCCGCTGAGGCTGGGACAACATCATAGGGTCACCCCTCCCACGAATTGACATGACCAGGGAGCGTCAATCGTTCAATTGCGTTGAAATCCCCCCCCGCTCCGCTCCATGGCGTTGGCTTGTTTCTGCCGTGTAGTAGCAAGGTGCGGGATGCTGATGGTGTTGGCACGGGACAGCCCGCTCTTCTGGTTCTCTGTGGGTGACGACCTGCAAGTCGAACAATTTTTGTCGAATCAACCGCTAACCGTTCTGCCGCATGATACTGCAGAAAATCGCTGTGCAATAGTGCTGTTGGCTTGCTGTTATCGCGGCTGCGTCTACGGTTCACAAGCCCTGCTGTCTGCCTTTGGTCTCCGACCCGTCCGCGTCTGGGTCCCCTGTGTCTACCGGATCCTTTGGTGAGTGCACGAATCTCCACATGCAGAGATCAACGATGCGGCCGAAGATGCGGCCGAAGATGCGGCCGACGCCTCTCTATGCGGCTCTGGAGATCTTCCCGCTCAAAGTTCAATGCGGCCTCCTATGCGACCGTATAATTGCCGCAGCCGGCAGTGCTGTAATGGTGGCCACACTGGAAACTGTATCTGAGTGAAATGATCCTTTCGTCCCGCATCAGCCGACACGTCTCTCTGACACTCACAAGGGATACTATTGATGCATGGCGCAGCACCTCTCGGGCCTTCCTGAGCTTGGGCAGCAATTCAGGCTTTCAATGGCCTCACCTCCGGTGCCAATGTTATCCCGAGGGGGTTGGAGCTCCTGTGAACGATGCCGAGTGTGCATTGCATCAGGGTTCCGGCTTCCGTTCGTGAATCCATGACCCGAGATCCACACACAATTACACACTTTTGAATGCTCATCCAACAGCTTTACCCTTGCACATTTCGCATAGGTCAAGTGACTTCGTTCACAGTCGCAGTTTGGCTAGCACTGATACTGATACTTCTCTATCTGGTGTGAATCGGCAGCAGCACACAACACCATAATCTGCGCACATGCATTGTAAAGGGGGAAGTTTCATCGGTTGTTCTTTCGGAGTCTCTCCCCCTTACTCCGGTATTAGATTCATGGTTAACATCAGCTGTGCAGATTGAACACTCAGTAGGTATACGTCAAACGAATACCGCGTTGTCATGACTAGGCTGCTTGACTGATTATCATCCTCCTCCTAGATATGTGCTTCCAAAGCCTGTCAACATTGTGTAAGCGGGCTACGGAGGCTTCCGCTCTCTCCGATCTTTTAGCTATAGCAGGCCGCCACTAATGGGCTGATGTCGGCACCACAGTTACGTGGTATCTTTCTTTGATCACCGCATCCCGCTTCTCACATCGTCCCGCAATGAAGAGGCAACGTCTGATCTTGGAACTTCTGCTAGAAATCGACTATTGGGGGCTGAATGGGTTCTTGGCAGCAGGAAGAAATGTCATCGCTGCATGTGCAGGTTGACTCAATACTTGGTTTCTCCTCAACTGCTTGGGAGATGGACTGATTCCAAGGTCGTGAGCGGACACGGTTCCGCATTTACCGAACCAGCTCTGAGACTAGACTGGAGAAGGTCTGACGGTCACGGAAATTCGCATCCCTGGCTTGACGCGCGTGTCGAGTACCCGACAGACGCTGGCGGTCGTTACACTCTGATCCAACAGGCTTCCAATATGTTCTTCCACGTATACACGAGAGTTGCATTTATGGCGGCTACAATGAGGTTGCCATCCATGTCGAGTATCTCGATGCAACGCTGTTAGAGCGCCGGACCACGGAGCCAATCAGAGGCCGTTATAAGCGCTTCAGATTACCACTCGCGGTAACTCGACCCACCGTGGACCGAACAGCTTTGACCGAAACGGGCATTGAGACTCAACGTGGATGGCTTACAGTCAACCTCAAGGGAGAGAGTGGCGTCTATAGACGCTTGCCAATCCAGTAGACTGACGCGGCAAACTCGTCAATAGCGGGATGAGAGTGACTCTGTCGACTCCTAGTGGTTGTATTTACGACAACCGAGCGTCCTCTACAACATTAGTGTCAAGGCTTCTCCTCCGGGGAGCTCGGCGAGCCACTTAGAAGGACTGCTAGCAGGGCCCGGACCGATGCAAAAGGGCATCAAGCAGGCTTCAGTATGCAGCAATGGCAAGGTGGACGGCTTGTTCTGCAACTTGGCGACGCAATCACCAACGCCATTGTCCATTTCCCTAAATGAGAACACAAGGTCGATCGCTAGGCTTGGGTATGGATCTCTAATACATACACCCCTTGAGACGGGATGAGCGGGCGGGCACTCTTCCAAGGCCAGGCATTCTTGTTATCCGAAGCCGATCACTCGCCATTCAGGCAGAGTCTGCTCCGACAAGCTCGTATTTCGCCAGGGCCGGACCAAATTTTCCACCTCTCCACATGACGACGGGTTCACGACGGTCAGCCGGTGGCTTGTCTTGCTGCTTCAACCTTGTTCACATGCCATCAGCCGCAAGGAAAGACAATTCACTCAGTGGGGCCTCGGAGCCCGACGGCAGGGTCGATGATGGAGGAGGTCCAGGTCGACTGCGCTGGACGAAAAAGACGGATATCGAGGGCTCCCCCAGGTTGACCTTGGAGATCCAAGTGGTTCTTTCATCGAGGGAGACATGGCGTGCTTCCATGTAAGTCATTCTATCATCAAAAGCAACGAGGTGCTATATCTTGTCGACTCGAACATCCCAGTGACTCTAAAGGACCGGGTGCTCAAGCAATTCCGTTTGCCGCTGCCCTAGTCATGAGCAATAAGGGGTCTACAGTTCAAGTAAGTCCCACGATCTGCGATTCGGAATTGGATAGTTGTTGTCGCATAACCGTCACCACCCGGTTCATACAGCAAATTCCAAGAAGTTGCCGTCACTGACTCTGATGAGTCTAGACAGCCATGATCATACGGAAAGATGTCAAGCGTGACAGTTTGACAGTGGTGAAGAAGGATGCCAGAAAGGTCAATGGCGTACGAGGGCGAGGTAAGTTCGACATTCCTTGATTCGTCGCTAGGCAGTGGCAAGATAGTTGATGAGCGGCTTGCCTTCTGGTTCTCACTGCTGGAATCAGATGCCTTTAAAGACTGCTTTTACATCTCACAACTCGAGCAACTGGCTGACAAGATTGACAGCTGGAATGATGATAGCTTCGGATGGCCATTGCATGTGTCGCAATTGGAATTCGCCCGTTTAGCCATGCCTTTAACTTGGTCACCGGACGATGCAATATCACAGGAAGAAACCTTGAGCAACCGAGTCGCCCATTAGCAATGCTGGCGTCTCACTGCCTGGCTTTGCAAAGGACTGCCACCTTCTGGCGTATACCGCAAAAGGTTCACCGAAAAGCTTGCTACTAGCATCTTGCCGCATTCTGACGCCCCTCTGCCGGAGTCCTCTCCTTGGTTTTCCGGTTTCACCTTGTTTTCTCGATCTGCATTCTCAAGTTGTCGATCATGGACAAACAACCCTCAGCTCGCGACAGTGACAGTGACAGGACAATGACCACAAAGACAATCTGCTTCGGAAGAATTGGTCTGCATATTGCCGCTGCTACCCGCGCTCTCTTCAGCAGATCGACATGGTCGTATCACTTTGACAAACCGCATATCATTTGAGGATAGCGAGATTGTCAAAGTCGGCCAACGTCGGGACACAAGCGTGCCTCTGCCGACAAGTGTCAAACCTGCAGGGCTATATTTCGGGATCACGCCGTGGTGTGATCCGACAGGGATACTAGACTATAGCCAAGGCCTTCCAGAAAGCTTGTCAAAACTGTCACTGCAGCTGTCAGGAGATCTCGAAGCAAGTCCAGATCTCTCTCCTCCCCGCATTCAGCATGGCCCACAGGCACATGGTAACTGCTAAGGGAGGGGGGGCGATATTCCCGACATCGGTTCCGAAAAATCCCTTTGGGTGCCGGAACGCGCTTCCCGTGTCCAATGAGCCTCGAGAATCGGCCGGGACTACGGTCTGCACCCCGGATCTCTGTCGCTATGTGATACTACCGCCCGATCTCCAAGTGGAGTTTCGGCTTCCGTGCTGTCCATCGTCGACGATGCAGCATTGCCGTGGCACCGTTCTGCACCTCCGGAGAGCTGGAGCCCCCCCCCTCCGAGGACAGACCTCTGCCCCCGCCAGTCGGCAAATCTGTGGCTCATCTCCTTGTGTCTTTTATGCAAACCGAGTTGTGTACATCACGTCAACTTGCTTTAAACCCGATTCGGAGCTAGCCGTCGTAAATTCGCACGTGGGCTCTTATCTCCTTTGCCGCGAGGACCGCCAAGCCGAAAGAACCGGACAATGACAGCAAAAACACAATCTGGGAGGAAACCAAAAGTGCGAAAGCCGGGCCCGGCGTGGGGGCATGGATCTCTATCATTGGTGCTGCTCGACAGAAGGGGGGGCCATACCAGCTCTGCATGAAGGAGATGTCAGGCAGACGTGAGTGGTCCGACTTGCTCCTTGGTTTGGTGGACGGACGCGACGCAAAGTGTCTGGGCCCAATGACGGGACAGCCAGGACCACCGCTTCTGATATCCAGAGGGGTGAGCGTCCCTGTTCACATGATGATCGTGATGTCTGCGGTTGGGCTCTGGGGAGGTTGCCAGGAGGCGAATACTGCCAGTGTGTCGTCAGATCCATGTCCACGTCTCAGCCCACCTCCTACCTCCCATGACGCACCCCTTTAGGGCATGTCATATCCCAGACCAAATCTCTCGACATCCGCGCTCCCGATCTCTGCGCGGGTCCCCCCCCTGCCGTCTGGATTGACGGCTTAGCGTCAGTGGCAGCGCTGTCTCAAGCTAGGTGCTCGTACGTGCCTCCTTTGGGATGTGCATCCATAAGCAGCTGTGATACGAGTGCCGGCGCTGGTGAGCATAAAGAGCACGCAATCGCCTCTTGTTGCCGTGTGTTTCTTTCCTTTCCTCTTCCTCAATCAACCATTCTCGACGACTATATTTACTGAGCCCATTCCTCGTGGACGCACGCTCTTCTTCTTCCTCCCAACTCGCCCGATACACATACACGCACACACACTCTCTGTCTTCTCTATCTATCATCTACATTCCAGTTACAAAGAGTCCCAAGTCCACAACTCTCACTCTCAAGATGTCTCTCGACTTTGCCCGTGCCGCTCTTGCTGAGCGCCGCCCTTCCTTCTTCCTGCCGCTGGCTCCTGCTACCTCCGCCTCCTACCCGCACCCAGAGAGACGGCCCTCTGTCACAGAGGGAACCGTCAGGCCACGACGAGCCTCCATCAGCTCTCCCACGGGTCTCCGGGTCCTGAAGCTCGCTCCCGTCTACTGCGGTGAACACATTGGGCAGAACAAGGACGACTTCTACGACGTCCCAGCCACGCCTCCTTCACCGGCTGTTGCCCCCTCTGCCTTCCTTTCTCTGGCACCGACCACCTCGTCGTCCTATCCACAGATGCCTACCAGCAGCCCTAACGCTCTCCCTGAGAGCCGACGATCCTCCTCGAGCTCCACCACGGGCTTCAGGGTGTTGAAGCTGGGCCCCGTGTACTGGGGACAGCATGCCGATGAGCACAAGGACGACTTCCACGACGTTCCCGCTTCTCCTTGAGGGGTTTTGGGGCAGTATTACGCTCATATGGACACGACAATTGGCGGTTTCCCTTCTTCTATTGCATCTTTTTTCTTGAGCACCTACGAGGGACGAAGCAAGCGATATCTATTGTGATTTTCCAGCGCACCCAAAATCGGCAGCGAAACAACAAGAAGAGTCTCGGTAAAAAAAAGAGCGGAATGACTCGAGGGAACAGATCTACTACTCTCTCAGCCAGCGTTGGCGCCTCATTAGCGCCTGATTGTGCTCGGCTTGGCATATGTTACTGGAATGAAATTTGGGATGGATGGATCAAGCGAAAATTTGGGTTTTCATTGCTATGTATGACTTTTCTTTATTTCATTTGGCGAATGAGCAAAGATCTTGGAATCTATGAAAAGAAATGTAACAGGACGCCTTGGTATAGTTTCGAAGACGGGGTCTTCCGGTGGTACCACCTCTTAGTTTGCAAGATTGTGCTACGGCAGCACATGGTGGACAGGATGTGCAACGGTATCATACCTATCAATAACAATACAAATGAGACTATATCCAACTCTTGGCGCTTCTTTAGAACCCAGTCAAACACTTTTCGCAGTATCCAAGGTGTTACCATCTCCTATCCAGTGTCGTGCTACTAATGTTTGATTCAACATGCTGACGACGCTTCCCACCTTTTCTTGGCGTGGGCCTTGCTTGGTGTCTCAGATTTTCTGGGCGGTGCTCTTGGTGGAGGATGTGAGAGAATGTCAGTTTAAGCTTGAAATGCCGTGTCTCTGGTTGCTGCTGCTAATCTCGTGTAAGGGCACGGACTGGGCGTGTCTCTCCTTGTTTTGCTGAGGTTCAAGATTCTGTGATATGTGGGTGAGACATGGGGGTGGCGAGGCTGCTTGGCAGCGATATGATACTGATTGCACTACAATTACCGGAAGTAAGATAGGTATGAACAAGAAGGCTGATGCCTTGCCAGATGCGAAGCAATAGATAGTAGGCACTCAAGAGAGACGGTGCTCTGAAATCCGTGCCGGCCGAGAAGAGCAACATCCAGAGGGTGCTTCCAGAACCTCGGCTGCTCACTAATACCTACTGTGCCCATTGGATGGAGATGGATTTGTAACAGGCAGCAAGCAGATTGACATGTAATACACCAACGGTGAGACAGCAAGACAGACGATCGCCCCCCGGAAAACTGGGGGAAACCCTTTCAGATCCTCCTATTCCGACTCTTCCACTTGACCGCCCGGTGGTAGCCGGCAAGTGGGTGGGTAGAGATGCGATAGCCAGTCGGTGCGTGCGGAAGAAAATAAATTGACGAAGCAGAATCTTCACATGGCGGCAGTAACAACTTGTATTTCCAGAAGCTCAATAGATTGGAACAAGGCAAGATGGAAAAATCTGTATAAGAAAAAAAAAACGGGGGAACCAGGGGCCGGAGACAGAGAAATGGTATGCTTTTCATGCAAGCATAGCATGATGTGAGGGGGAGCCATGGCTGGATTGGGGTTACCTTTGTGAACTACAGGACATGTAGCCTAGTCTAGTAGTAGGTTCCCGAGGCTGTGGGAGATGGTGAAAGGGCCTGATCTAGAACGCCTGTGCTATGCATGTCTGCTGTAACATTGCTGAACGGACTCTCTGTGCGTCGCGAGATGTCTTATGTCGTTTCTCTCTCTTTTTTTCTGGCGCTTCTCTGGTCTTCTCTGCTGTCATGCAGGGGGGGAGCAGAACGCATGAAGAAGGAGTAAAGATGCCGGACGAGTGGGAGACGTCGAGATAAGGAGGGTCTTCTTCTCTTCCGTCTTCATCGCCCCTCACCCGCCTGTCAAATCCCCTTCCAGCCTCCGTATCCTCTGAGAATGACGTCGCACAAGCTGGAAAGACCGGGTGTCATACCAATTGTCGTCGACGAGACACCGCAGCCATCGTCACACAGCAATCTCGCAGTGAGTGTCACAGGCGCCGCTGCTCAACCAACCAAAAGTGCGGGGAGGCTACAGTCCGTAAGGTAGCTGGCCACAAGAACGAAAGAAACCCCCACGCTTCCTCTTCATTCTTTCCCATCCCTTGCCTGCTCTCCTGCCCCAATCTCCCATTGTTGCTTGGCAGATGGGTTCTGTCTCTCTCCTTCCTCCCTGCCTTCGGCTGTTCGCCTTCCCTGTCAATCCGAAACGAACGTCGCACAAGGAGGAAGGACGCATCTCAGCCAAGAAGCCAAGTGAGTACGAGTACGCGGTGGTTACATGCCAAAGTTGCGGTGAATGGGGGAGGAGGGGAAGTAGATGCCGAGTAGCGTAGAGAAGCCACAGAGCAGAGAGGGAATTCGGCAGAGGAATTGCAGACGATGGCTCCACAATAGATTGAAGATCATGCTTTGTTGCAGGAGGAAGGTACAGTACTGTAGAAAGGAGCTGTGCTGTAGGAAGGAGCTGCAGCTCCGTACTGTAGCGGTGGCCATAGCCGAGGGAAGGCATGACGAAGGCGTTGGCGGATGTGCTACGGGGCAGGCACGTTGTGCAGGTATTGGCAGGGGCGGCTTCTTTTGGGTTGGGGCCAAGCACGGCTCTGTAAGCAGCCGCCTTGGCCTTTTTGCTTTTTGCCTCTGCTTTTCGTCCTCATGCTGTCTGCCAATAGTACTTGTACGATCATGGCTTGTTCCGCGTCTACTGAGTTGCAGAGAGCTATCATTCTCGCAGCTGTGATGGCAAGTCGTCGGCCTGAATACGAGCACAGCGCCAGGACGGAACCACCCCGAGAACGCGCTTCGTCACCGACGTTTGCAATCCATGGGCTGCGCTGCATGATATGGGCGGGCTCTCTCCGTGGATGCCTCGGGACAAAAACTACAGGGACCCTGATGGTTGATCTTGATCAGACGCAACCGGCCCCACAGCCAGATCTGAGGGGCAAAAGACGGTCCATCTGCTGAGGGCAATGACATGGCCAAAGCTCGACCCCTTGTCCCTGTCTGGTTGGCGCCAGAATGGTTGCATAAACGGCTTTGAGCATCTCCGGTTGGTCGTGGCTAGGATGCGTTTCTTATGTGTTGATGTCATCAGGTTCAGTGCCGGCGGGCGAGCAAAGCTGCAGCTTGTTTGGGCTGCTCTGTGTACTCGTACAAGAGCTCGACTAACCTTCGTCAACTTGTAATTGTGCAGATACATAGCCCTTTATCAGAGGCGGGAAGCTGTGAGCTGTCTGATGACAGTGACCACCACCTGGACTAGATCGTGTCTCAACTCATGCAAATGCAGTCATATGCAAGTGCATCCTGCCTGGCTGACGCTGCTTGCAGGGTCACTGCGATGCTAGACATCATACTGTATGCATTGGTCAGCGAGACCCTGTGCAGACATGCTGTCGATTTGCGATGAACGAGCATCACCTCAGCGTGTGGGATTTTAGCTGGCTCTCTATCCCGTCCGCATCACCAGCTACGAGGTCAAGTTATCCTTCATCAGCTGACTCAGAGTCAGGAGCTGTCACCAGCCACACAAAAGTCTATCACTCCGAACGGGTGATGCCTTGGCCAGCCTTATCAATCCGTTTACACAGGGTCCAGTCGTATTTAACACGTATTGTTATTTTTGCTCTGTTGCTATCGACGCCTAAAATAGCTTCCTTCTTGGATCCAATCCCGTCCAAAGCCGATGACACATCTGCTTCCACGCTTTACTTCTTCTTCCGTGTATCCCACTTGCTACTTTTGCTAACACAAGAGTCCAAGCAACGGAGTCTATTGGCACTTTTCGCATTTATCCAAAGACATGGAGCGCCTCAACGGGAGGAGACGTGGGCTGTAACGAATGGCAGCAAGTGAACTTTCCGGACTTCGACTCCGCGCGGCTCCATCATCAGTATACGCACCCGCATCGATGCTCGGTGTATCGACCCCTGACAACGAGGATTCGTCCGATACCAGAGCAGCGTCCACAGTCTATCCGGCGAGGCCTTCCATTTCCATTACGGCAGTGCCTGCAAAAGATTGCAGGGGCCTGGCAGCAGTACACCCAACCCCTGCCCCAGCAGACGGCGCACGGTACACTGACCGTCTCCTGTGTTCCTGTCCTGAACCATCCCTTTCCATTGCAGTCTTCGCAGGTTGGATTTGCTTTCCTTGTACGGGAGCGGTCAGAGTCTATAGAAGAGCCGCTTCGCACCGAGCTTTGTCTGCTTGAACGAGGCATTGTCAGAGATCCTTTGCGAGCTAGGATTTTCGAATGCGGAGTTTCTGTCTGCGAGAGCGATTAGTGTGGCAACCTGGGATTCTAGATTCTGCAACTCCAGGAGGCCTGACTTGTGTTCAGCCTGAGATGTCGGCGGAAGAGTTGATGCTTTTGCGTAGACTTGGTTTATGCAACGAGCAATCACCTGGGATGTTGACGATGGCTTTTATACCAGGGCATCTGCGAGCCAAACAGCGTCGAACAGCGTTGAAAGACGGCTTGATGATAATATCCTGCACTTCTTCATTGCCGAGATGCTGAGGATCTGTCGTTGATTGCTGCCACTGTTGTGTATCGTGACACTGGCGGACGGCTTTTGAACGGCTTCCATTGTATGCTGGCATGTTGCAAGATTGCGAAGCGCTCAGGCTACCAGAAAGAGAGAGGATATGGACAGAGTGGGTGAGCATGTTTGAGGACTACTATGCAGGACATTGCATGGCTGGTTGGTGTTGTTGATGCCCCTTGGGCGCTGTGAGTTGTGACCCTGGATATTTGCGGCATTGACTCACGCATGGAATGTACGGGCTGTTCTGCGGGACTACTTTGTGTTCGAGGAAGCATTCTCAAGGCTGAGGGTGAAGAGACGTTCAGAATTGATGGGAAGAGGCTCAGGGGCTTGGTTGTTCTGATGAGGCCATTCATGCAGAGACAGCTCTCATGAGGTCTTCAGCTCCTCTAAAGTGACGACTCACTTTTGGTCATCACATTCAGAAACGTAAAGGATTCTTCAAGAAACACAGAGAGCAAATCGTATGTACAATATGTTCGTATTTGCTGTATCATTGCAATATATGAACAGTCGCCGCAAGTGAAGTGTGCCTGGTGACGCTGGAGACGGGTAGTTCGTGTCGTATACCCCCGACTTGTTGAGCTTTCACATCACGGTTGATCCTCACGAAACAACTCCTGTGAGGCCTGACTGCATATTTATCCTTGCATAGGGTCGTATTAGAGATTCCTCATTACCTCAAAGGATCCCGGAGGAATTGTGATGGAGTTTGTTGACAACGCCTTCACTGGAGACAGACGAGACCGAAGAAGTATCCAAGATGAGTTCCCTAAATATCTCGGATAGCAAGATGAGGACTTTCCGAGCTACAGTTGCCACGCCACCGCCCTCCTCCTCCCCTCAGGATCAATCCTGCTGAGAATCGCCCTCCAGTCAACATCAACCACCTCCTCATCCTCCTCCGTCGTCAAACCACCGCCCTCCCCGCCCCCTTCACCACCACCAACCCTCCTCTGCCTAAACAACGCCAGCGAGCCGCACTCCCTCCCGGCATGAAACTCGCACCACGCCCGCTGATGCCTGCCCCTGACCCTCAGCCTCGCCTGCCGGATCCCCGGGTCGGCGAGCAGCCTGACGAGGCCTTCGAGCGGCGGCCTCTCAAAGACGCGCCTCTTGTCGCGCAGGAAGGCCCTCGAGCTGGACTGCGCCCTGCTGCTGTTCTTGCTGCTGCTGCTCTCGTCCACCAGGAGGGTCATGTCGGCGAGGGAGCCGCGGACGGCCATGTCCTGCAGGAAGGGGCCGAGGTCGTCCCAGAGCCAGCCGCGGAGGCGGTCGATGCGCATTTCGAGTTTGCGGACTTTGCGCCTGGATTCTTGGGATAGGAGGAGGAAGCGGCTTTCTGCTGGTGCTGTGTGGCGGTGGAGGGGGAGGAGGGGATGTTGTTTGTGGGCGATGCTTGAGGTGTCGTCATCGTCATGCTGCGGGTCTTCTGCTGCGTTGTCGTCGATAAAGTGCCGGACGTGGGAGGCGTGGTTTCCGGTGAGGTCGAGGAGGAATGTGTTTGAGGGGCCGTAGAAGAGCGGGTGGGCGATTGCGTAGAGGGAGGGGTGGATGAGGAAGATGGGGAGGGGGTTGATTGTGGATTTGGTGCTGGTGCAGGGGCAGAGGGGGATGGGGGTGTTGTTGGGGGCTGTGAGGAGGTTGGAGAGGATGAGGGAGAGGATGTCGACGGGGAGGTCGAAGAGGTGTAGCGGTTCGGGCATTGCGCGATGCTGGAGATGTTGATGGCTGGTGGTGATGGTGATGATGTGTAGTGAGAGCCGGGGATCGGGGTATCGCGGGATTTATTGGATGGACCTTAACATGGGTTATCAAGACGTTGTTCAAATGAGGCTGCGGAGAAACTGTAGCTGAATATTGTTGCTGGTAGTCCTTTTGCTAGACGTTGATGTAAGAGTTGATGATGAAAGAGAGAGGTGGGGTCAAGTGAGGCTGGAGTTTACGGAGTAAGTGGCATTTTCGGAGTTTACCATTAATGCGATGCGACCTCACCAAAACAACGTCGTGAGAATTGACCCAAGTAGTAGCACCTCTAATGTGTGAAGAGATCATCAAGTAAATAAATACGATAACCCATCAAAGTACGACATCAGAGGGAAGCTGAATATATAGTCTCCTGGGGACCTGATGAAGGGCCAGGTATAGGGTGGATGAGTGATCTTGATTGAAGGCGTGATTGCAGCAGCCATCAACAGTTATCTAGCCATCAAAACCATTTCTCACATCATGATATCGCTGTCAAAATGCAAATGATCAAAGCCAAAATTCATTTGCTCACGGTAGTTTCTCAAGACGATTATGAAGATAATACAAGATGAACGTGTTGAATCCCCGAAGCTCTGAATACATGCGCTCTGCATCCATTTCTACGAGCAAAACGCACCTTGGCATCACCCTGATATGAGTATCAAGTTCACAGAGGGTCTCGTCTATAATTCACACCACGTGCTGGTTGCTTCCATACCTACCTCTTCCCATCTCTCACAAACAGGCATCAATCATTTTTGCCTCTTTTTCTCTTCAATCTTTCTCTCCTGCCTTGTCATCTCACTTTCATCTGCAACTCCCTTCGTCCTCAAAAAGCTGCTCCGTCCATCTCATCGCAGCACTCGAACCAAGCTCAAGCTATCCCCGATCTTCCAACCATGAACAAAACATCTCAACACCGCCAGACACGCCAAAAAGCAGACCCCAACAGAAAGCAAAGACTCTCACCACTCGTCACCTCCCATTCACCTCAACCCAGAAGTCGAAGCAAAGACTGATAAATACGCAAAGATGGACGCACTCACGCTCGCCATGTGCACTGTGGCCTTTTTCAACTTGTGCACCGCAGGTAAGATACTCCACAAACACAACTACACTTAAGAAGAAAGCCAGAAGAGAGAAAACATGGCACACTCTTCCCCCCGGAAACAAAGCACCGCTTCTTCGGGAGGCACCAGCTCATAAATGATCATCCCACTTCACACGCAATGCGTTACTTAGGTATGGGGAAGCAGCAAAACCGGTGACAGACTCTGGTTTCTTGTATGTACCAGGCTTCTACATCGGCCGACTACAGCGGATGCGAGCAGCTTACGAGGATATCTCGAAAATGAAGCAGGAGAACTATATACAACGCATCCACAAGCGAACACTTAACGTCCACAGCATACTCAACCAGCACAAAGACCAACCCGACTAAATCTCGCCGAGAAGGAACCCCCTCGCACCGAGGAAGAGGCAATCAGCCCCATGGACCTGGTCCTCACCGAAGCGCCAAACTCCCTACATGACGTCCATCGGAATCTCTTGGCTGCCGGGATCGGCCTCGTGCACGTCGCCGTTGCGCGTGCAGTGCGAGGCGATGCGGCGCGTCTTTCCGGCTAGCGATGACGCCTTGCGGCTTGTTGGTGGCAAGACGAGGCTCTTTGATGAGGCTGTCAAGGGGACTGAGATTGAGCTCAGGAAGATGGATGGTTTCCCGAGGGACATTAATCAGGGGATCAAACTGTGCGACTTTACGGTAAATGATGATGCGGGCAAAGCCTCCGGCGAGAAATCTGAGGGTTCGGATAACGCTGTCGGTCAGGCTGAGAAAAAGAGTCAGCAACATGATTACCGTGACGCTCATGAAGATTTCGAGAAGGGTCTCTAGGCACTTGCGGGAATGACCTGGACAGCTCACACAGCGATATAGCGTAAAAACAGGTGGGACCGGTTCGCTTCGGATCATCACACACGTCTCCAACAGTGTCCTGTGTAGGAAGAAGCGAGCACAAGATAGTATGTGTTGTATTCTCAGGTTCCGTGTATCAGGCTCCGGCCTCCAGAGGAAATAAGATATCAACTACATGCATGACCTTCACCCCCTTCACATGGTATTCTCCATCGTTCTTCTTTTTACAACGGAATCAAAAACAGAATTCGGAAATAGAATTGAAGAAATAGAAGAAAGAAAAGGGGAAGAGATGACAGACAGCTTTATCTGAGATAGAAGTAGGTCGGGTGGATGATGGGAAAGGAGGAGGGAAAGCTGGAGATGGAGTCTAGGTTTTCCTCTTCAACACACCATTCCCTTGCCGTCTCCTATGTACCGTAAAGGCATTTGGATTGTGGTGCAGGAACGGAAATGGCTTAAGATCGCTTCCCACACTTTCCCTCGTGTTTCCCAGGTGGTATCATACAGGATATCTGAAAAGAAAATAAATATGTGTGTATAATGATAAGAGAAGAAAGACAAAGAGACAGAGAATGGACTAGTGATTAAATATTGAAAACGCTGCACATTGCATCGTATCTCTGGTTGCATTCAAGGAAAAGTTGACGATGAGTGGTATCAAACTGCGGCAGATATCGGTCAAAGAAAAACACAGAGTATTGTCAACGAGAGAACAATCGGCGGCCGCTCAGTTGCGGATAGGCACCGATGTGCCCTCCATGTTGCCCGTCAGCTCGGCGACACGAGCCTTGATGCGGGCGACGCGAGACTCGATTGCTGCAGGGAAATGATTCGTTAGCACATCGTCGAGGCACATGCTGAAAAGGGGGCCAGTCATCAGCACTTACTCTCCTCTCCGCTGGTCTCATCGTCACCATCGGTCGGCCTCACAGGCCGCGGCAGGTTAGGGTCTTCCAGCGGGCGTGAGGCACTGCGTTCAGCCGCGTTCTTGCGGATCTGGGCCCATCGGTCCTGGATACCGGGGCTCGTGCCGGTAGAGAGGCCTTCCTTCACAGGCAGCTTCGAGTTGGACCTGGGAGCTTCCGGTTGGGGAGCTTCCCGCCGGGGAGGCATCTGTCGGGGAATCTCCTTCCGGGGGAGTTCCTGTCGGACGGGGCGAGCAATCGGTTGTGGCACTGCATCCTCAAACTCATCCTCCTCGTCTTCTTCGGGGATAAAGGCTGGTACATCATTCAGTGGGCCCTGATCGAATCGGTTGAAGTCGTGCTCAGTCTCGGGGGCGTTGTGGGCATCATCGTGTTCGGCTTCATCGTCGGCCTGTTGATCGTAAATCGGCTCGTAAACCGGCTCTGCCTCAACGGGCGTCTCCGGCTGCTGCTCCACAATGGGCGAGACAACAGCAGGGCTGGCCATTGGCTTCTCGATAGACTTCTTGGCAGCGTTCTGCTCGAGCATCTTGTTCAAATCAGTCGTAACACTGTCAAGGTTCTTGGAGTTGCGCTTCTTGCGGCCAAACAGCTTGAGGAAGCCGCCCTTGTGCTTTCCGGCTTCGGGGCTCCGTGGGGCTTCAAAGGACGAAGGCTTGCTGTTGAACGTGGGCGACTTGACCCGGGCAGCCGGCTCTTCCTTGGGTGGCGTCGGCAGGCTGGGTTCTGCCTTTGGCTGTTCGGGAGCGGGAGGCACAGGCGTGGCAGCCTTGTCTGGCAGAGGTGAACGGGACCGCGACTCCTCCATGACGCTTTCGGGGACCAATGACAGGGCAGAGTTTCCATGTCCGTGAGGCAAGGGTGAAGCAGCCGGCGTCAATAGACTATCCTTTGGAGGCACTGCAGGCGATGGCAAGCCGTCGGCGGAGAAATCCTGGCCGTCAACCAGTTCGGAGGGAGTGAAGGTCGTCCCTCGGCCCGCGGCGTCGTTGGCCATGTAAATGTCCTTGATGGTGCCCTTGTCGTAACTCTTCACCCACTTGAGGGCGGAAGAGGCCTCACCCAGGATACTGGGCTGAAGGGTCATAACACTATTAGTCTTTTCAGCGAGCAACTCGGCATCGGTGCGGCCGCGGCGGACGGGTGCCGGGTTGGTTTCCTCCTTGTTTTGCTGAGCCCTCATCTGCGCAGCCTTTGCTTGGACTCTGGCGTGCGCATCGGGGCCGAGACTGGCCTTGCTGTCGTTGACGTTGGCATTGGCATTCGCGCTGCCAGGCTTGTCGTGGTGCTTTTCCAACTTGCGCCGGGAAACAGTCTTGGAGCGCTTCGTCCACGAGAAGAGGCCCTTCTTCTCGGCAATGTAGGCTCCGTCCTGAGCATCATGCGAAGCTCCTGCGATGATCTCCTCCACAACAAGCCAGCGGCAGCCACGGATCTGAGTCTCGACGACGGCGCATCTGCCAAAGGCCGATTTCCGTTCAGGGGTTTCTTCTGGCGCAAGACTGGTCATCCACACCCACCAGAAGGCGTCATCCAGATCAATCACCTTGATGCTTGCGAGCTCGCCAGGTTCAACGTCGCGATCGCTCTCGAGCCGAGGCTGGTGGGACTGCGAGCTGAGTTGTCGGGCATCCGGCGAAAGAGGAGGGAGAATCTTATCGGGAGGCAGGAGATAGGTGGGCTTTGAGTGAGAGTCGTCAACGAAGCCGGCCGACAAGAAGTCAGCCCACGAAGGCGTAGTCGGGCGCGCCACTCCGTTGCCGCCAGATAGCGGACTGTTGCGAAGTCCCTGGAACGGCTTGAGCTCTTGCACTCTCCTGCTTGGCAGAATGCTTCCCTCCGTGTCGTCGTCTTCCTCGAGGGAGGTGGTAAATCCCAGATCCTCGAACCGAGACCAAGAAGCGTCGCGTAGGCTGGTAGAGATCTTTGCGCTCGAAGCTTGTGACTGGTTAGCTGATGAGATGGCCTTGAGAACTCGCTGGCATTCGTCGGTCAGTGCCTGCACCGGATCTTCGTAGCTCGAGAATTCCTGAAGTTCGCTGTCGGAGTCGCGGTATTGGAAATGGTTCGCTCTCCTCAACAAGGCGAAGGGAGTCGGGGAAACCGTCTCGACGATCATGGCCACCTTCTTGGTCTTGACGATGAGCAATTCCGGCCTCTGTGGGGGATACTCTGTCTCCTGGAGCAGCTTCTGAAGGGACCTGGGCAACATGGAGATACCGGTGGGGTCTTGTTCAGGGGCAAGCGACCGCAGATAAGCGAAGAACAGATGGCTCGTGGCATCGGCAGCTCTGCAAAGCGCAAGAAAAGTCAGCAAGAAGCTCCATTCACGTTTTCGTCTCTCCAGCAGACAAGTCGTTCGTCCTACCTGAGCCATGCCCCGTAGCCGCCATCAAAGCCGTTGCCGGTATCGTTGTGGTCAAAGGCCCACCACGAGGCCATCCGGGACAGCTTGCGCCCACCAAAGCCGTTGTTCTTGCCGTGCGCAGCCACTGCCGCTATCAGACTGAAGAAATCAAAGATGATCTGCTGGCGCGCAGCATTGTCAACGCTGAGGGGGATGAAGGTCTTGAACGAATCGCGGGCCATGTTCGAGTCTTGAGGTCGCACCGGCAAGTCAGCGGCTGCATGTAACCGAAAGGCGCTTGAGTGAAGCCGTAGCTACATACCTCGTTCTCCAACTCTGAACAAATCATACGCAGTCCAGCCGACGAGGCCTCCCTGGAGACGGCTCCAGCACCATTTTACCACGCCGGAGATGACCTACACGCTGCGTAAGAATCCCGCCTTGTCAGATACACCGAGACAAACGTACCATGGGCTCCGTCAGGCGCAGCTCCTGGAGCAGCAAGTCGCCGCTCAGCGGGGGATCATGGCTGAAGAAGTTTCGGATAAAGGTGCGCACGGCACTGGGGTTCGATGTCGGTCGGAACGGCAGCAAAAAGAATGGGTGATCGAGGCCTGGAGCGACAATTGTCAGTTTGACGAGCGACGTGGGATCAAGCGCCGATATAAAGGCAAGCGGCACGGCAACCAAGCATCGACGGAAGCCCTACCTCGCGACTTGAGCTCTTCAGTGCAGCCGTGAAGAAGCTCTCGGACCTCCTCGGGCTCCACCGTCTTGCGTGTCCAAGCATCGTCCCATTTCGGCTTCTGCAGAACCAGGTCTGCGTCGTCGAGCCCGTCCTTCTTGGACTTGCCGTCCTTCTTGCGGCGAGAGAAGATGCTGGGCATCGTGAGGGATTGCGATGCCGGCGGGGCACAGCGCCTTCACAGAAAAGAAGAAGAATAAGGATGAAGAGGCCTGCTGGAAAGTGCTGCTACTGGCGTTGTGGGAACCGGAGATCTGCAGCCAGAACGAGTAGAAGAAAGGAAAGCCGAGCCTCGGGCGAGTCACTCAGGCCTTGTTGGCGACTGAAGCTGCCGAGATGGCAATCGCACCACCGGCCCCGACAATGGAGGTAGAAAGAATAAGACAGTCAAGTCAATTCGCGCTGCGAATGTCGTGTAAGTCCGCAGCTGTCCAGCACGGGTTATGAATCGGAAATCGAGGCGATACCAGGGGAAATCGAAACGAAGACGTTGAAAGAAAAGAAGAAAGGAGGGGCACTCTGCTGAAGGCGAGGACGAAGGCTTGGAGCTCGACCAGACGAGGGAGGGCAGGAAGCTGGAAAGCAGCCGGCGCGCAACAAGACAGTGGCTCTCGATCCTCCAGAAGGGACGCCGTCCCGCTTGCAGAAGTGGAAGAAGAGATGATTTCGCTTGCTAGAGGCCAATGGTGAAGAAAATGGTGGGAATCACACTCTTTTTTTTTTTCTTTCCTGCTTCTTTTCCTGCTCGTCTCGTCATTTCAGGGGGCGCGACAGGACACGGCCAGACCAGGCCAGGGGCCACGCCTACGGGGTCTTTATGCGACTAAGATTGGATGCTAAGGTAAATTGTGTGGGCGCCAGCCGGGGCCGCAAGTACTCGTGCGGCGGGAGCAGCGCGGAGAGGTACATGCTTTGGGCATTGGGCATGGTGGCATCGGAAAGGCGACTGCGATTGTGGTTGATTCCACGTCGGGTTCTGTTTCTTTTCAGGTACTTACTGCTGCTGCTGCTATCAGCTTGAAGACCGTTGCTCATGTTGTTGGTCCCCCTCCGCACGAGGCCACGGGAAGAGGCCTGTGCCTGGAGGCCACAGCGCCCACTTGGGCTCCGGCCTGTCGTCGCACTGGCATGCCCGTTTGCACGCTCCCGCCTTTGTGTGTGCGGGATGATTGGCCGTGACGCCTCGACCGCATCACGCACGTCTGTCTGTCGACATGCACACGTGTGTGGTTTGTACACGTATCGCCCGCCAGCTCGACAAACTGAGCTTGAACCTTGGAACTGATGGCGCCCCCCCCCATCTCTGCTGGGAACTGGGGATGAACGCCGGTGGAGCCTGTGCCGTGGAGGTCCAGGTACCGATACCTGTTCCTGGCGGCGGCAGTGGCTACAGCCTTTGCCTTTTGGCGAGACAGCAGGTGGGGGGTGGGTTTGTTCCAGGTTAGCGGCTGAATTGGCCTCTGGCGCGGACTGCGGGACGGCCACGATGTCTCTCGTACCTGACCAGCCAGAGGGTACAGGTACCTTTTGCTCTCAACGCCAAACATGGGCTACCCGGGCTATCCCTGAAATTTAAATTGCGCCAGTCCATTGGGCGTCGCAGCTGGAACCTCCATGGTCACAGCCAGCAAAAGGCTTGGGAAACTTGGAAGCTCGTCACTCGTGTCGACATGGGGTGTCTTTGTTGGCACAACCCTGTCTAGCAGTATCAGGCATTTGCAAGGCCAAGTACCGTGTCATCGATCGTGAGGCCGGCCGGGCGGGTTTGGGCACATGCATGCAGAGTCCGAGCAAGGTCATCATCACCAATCTTTCTTCAGGTTCATTCTGTATGCGCATCCTGCACGTACATCCGCTGCAATCGCAGCCCGCCACATACATGCACGCCAAGTCTGTTCAACCGCGGCCTCACTGCGTCTCACAGTCCCGTGCGGGCTTCCGCCCCCAGTTGTATCACACGTACATACTACTAGTACTTACGTCCGCAATCGGGTATCTGATCAAGGTACGACAACGTGCTCCGTACTCGCATCGCTGGTAAAGGGGACACATTCGGGCGGGAGCTTTTCTCCATGCGGAGTACATACAAGAGCCTGGCCCAAGAGCATGGCATGGCTCTTCAACGCGAGACTCAGCTCCTTACGTTTTTTTCGAGAGACATGAAATCATAACTGGACCAGGGTTCGGACGAGCTCGGGCCACTCGCGATATTGATTGATTGCTTTTGCAAGGGTCCTATGAAACAAATCCCCAGCTCTGCCAGCAGCCCGTTGCTTATTTGCTGCGAAGAGCAGTGCTTGCGAGTTGTCTGTCCTATCACGAGGCGCCGTTTGATGTTGATTGACGCACTCCGCATGTGCTTTGCAGATATCGTTTGTGTGCTCTATACGATTCGGGTTAATGGTCCGTTGTCTTATATCATTGGAGGCTGACGATACCGTCTAGAAGATGACGCCGATACCTTCCCTGTCCCAGATGCATTTCTCAAAGAAGGGCCCCCTATATTTCCAATGGGCATGATCAGAAAGCGAAAGTAATATAGACAGGGCTGCCGCGGCTGAGACCGTTCCGTGTCAGCCTTGGGGGACTCATCAAGTCTACAGCTCTAGACTCACCCAATAATGAGATATGGAGCGAGACGGAAATTCAGCTGGCCACTTTGTGCCAAGTTGAGCTTGCGGCCTCATTTACCTGTGAGCTACCTGGTAATAATCAGGACCAGGAGCTACGGGTTGTCGATGTGAATGGCAATGAGAGGTGCAGTCCCTGCGGCCTCCATTGTCCCGGGGTGATATGCCGTGAAGCCATCAAGTCTTCCGTTCCTGGAGGGTCCAATACGTACGGCCAATTTGAGCATCTGGCTAGCCGCGCCCCTCACAATACAGATGCGAAATTGACATCAGATAACCGGTTTTCGTACTGTCCAGCTTAATCGCAGGTACACGTATTTCATCGCTGAAGCTCGGCATCATAACCCGACGGCACATGGCGCTGCGGGCGGTACCGAAGATCCGTGCTCTGTAGGCGAAATCAAAATCGCATCCTGACCCTGTTATAACCTTTGCAAGATATCTAAGCTAAATCATGTTGGTTCCCCTTCCCTGTTCTTATACAAAGCACCTGATAATTCAATCTGAATCCCATATCCCGCGCCGTCGACGCTCATCGTGACAGCGTAAACCAAGTTGCCCTTCGTTTATACTTCATAAATACACAGAAATCGTCATCATTGTTCCGTCATCTCCGCCTGCTTGGCTCATTTCGCCCAATGGTTGCGGGCAAGCCAGGCAGTCTAGTTCTTGATCTTTTCTTCTGCAAGTTTAAGCGCCTCTTCTAAGGCAGCCTCGTCATCGGAATCGACATCATCCACGTCGCTGTTCGGCTCTGGCTTCTTCGTCTTGATTTCGCCATTCGCTGTTCCCTTGGTAGTCTCCGTAGAGGTTTCTTTGCGTTCCTCTTCTTCCGTCTCATCGGACCCCTTGGCCTCTCTCACCACCCCGTTCGCCGTGGCGGCTTTCTCTTCGTTGACCACTTCTTTGAGAGCTTCTTTGATAACCTTCTTGGTCGTATTCCCAGGCCTCAATGCCCAATCGATCTCGCCGTCGTCGCCATACCGGGAAATGAGCCATTCGTTTGCCAACCTGAAGTGGCCGCAGTCGAAGAATCCTCGTGATGCGCTGAGCGGGCTGGGGTGGACGCTGAGGAGCACGAGATGGCGCTGCTTGTCAATCTTTTGTACACGCTTGCTGGCTGGTGTGCCCCATGCCATGAAGACGACACCTCGCGTTCGCTTCTGAGCGACCAGGTCAATGACCTTTTGTGTGAAGCGCTCCCAGCCACGGTTGGCATGTGAATTGGCTTCGTGCGCACGCACCGTAAGACATGTATTGAGCATCAATACGCCTCGGTCCGCCCACGGTATCAACAAGCCGCCTCGGTTTGCCGGTTCGATGAAGCTGGGATAGTCCTTCTTCAATGCGATGTACATATTTCTGAGCGATGGCGGCGCTGGCGTGGGCGGTCGGACGGAAAAGGCCATGCCGTGGGCCTGGTTGACATTGTGGTAGGGATCTTGGCCGAGGATGACGACTTTGACTTCGTTGAATGGCGTGTGACGAGACCTGCAACTGTTAGGATCACATGCCATGCGCAGAAGCTGTCGAAAGACTGCAATGACCTACCATGAATACACGTCTTCCTTTGGCGGGAACCATTTCCTGCCGGCGGCAGTCTCACGGTTGAGAAACTTCTTCAGTTCCAAGAACTCCTTGGAGGTCACGTCATCCTTGAGCAAGGCGAGCCAGCTGTCGTGAAGCGTCTCAATCTCGAGCTGGAGCAGCTCCTTTTGCTCGGCAGTCAGGCCCTCGATCCATTTGGCCTTGTCAAACTTGGCCGCCGGCGAGGGAGCAGAAGCAGGGCTGGCACCCGCAGGTTTGGGGACAGCCCCGAAGAAGGACGCAATGCTGCCGTTGGCCTTTGGCTTCTTTGCCTCTGCCTCGTTGCCTATCGTGGCCGCCTTTCTCTTGAGATTCGACATTGTGCAGAACTGAAGGCTGTAGAGGAGTGGAGATGCGCGGCTCAGCCGTCGACAGAGGGAAGACGCAGGAATGGCCCACGAAGTGATGATTGCAGACACGGCGGCGGAATGAGAGGGTCAGTAATTGATGGACGAGATGACGCTATAAGAATGAGGCTGTGTAAAAGGCGGAGTGAGAAGTCTCGAGATTTCAGTAGGTTGAGAAGTCGGGTTGATGTGGTAGCAGAGGCTTTGACGGGATTTTGAGCACCAGCAATGATGGCTGAGCCTCAGAGAAAAGCTGCCAGGAAGCGCGTCTGCCGACGCGGGCTAGGGCATCCATCCATTAACGCGCTGCAGCCCTGCTGTGGACTTGCACGCGTTGACGGCTGGAAAGTGGCGGCGTTAGCGCTGGGGGCGCTGCCGTGGTGCGCAGGGCCTCGCCAGTCCAGTGCCTTCTGAGCGCTGTAACTCGTCCGGCTCGCCAACCTTCAGCGCCCCGGGTCAGCACCAGCCCGCCTGGGCACCGCCACTGGATCTGAGCCAGCGCTTGAAACCTTGGGGGAGCGACCCTGGCCTGGCCGGATCGGGGGGCCCACATCACGGGCATCCGAAGCCGCTCCCGCAGCTCGACATTTGCCCAGAATTTTGTGCAGCTGTGGGATCATGCAAGTGTGTGACTAGAGAGCGGAATCATTCGGCGTTTGCTGTTTGCTACTTCAACATAAGACATGCTTGATAGAATACATCAATCATCTCAAATCCAACTGACCTACATCTTATATTTTCCGTACCTCTCTACTTTCTCAAATTCTGCTTGTTGTAGCTTTGCTGCTGCGACACGTGCCAACTCCAAAGTTTCCTGCGATGACGCCGCAGTTCCTGGCGAACATGGGGGTGCTTAGTCATCACACGCCATGGCGCGGAATGGAGCGGAATGGCCGCATAGCTTACCTATCACAGCCCGAGTAGTGGACAGCTTGTACGATGGCGGCCTGCATCTGATGCAACATCTTGCGACTCACCAGCTCTGCTTCCTCATCTGCACACGATAGCCATGCCGCGGGCTGATGTTCGAACCATAGGCACATAGCAACTGCCCACAATGAGAGGCTGGACAGCCTGGCTCCTCCGTAAGTCTCCATACATGTTGTGAATGCCTTGCATTGCTTGGATATGAGAGCTCACGCGGGTTTGCCTCAGTGCTTGCGCAGGCCACAGCCGTCATCAGCACGCACGATCAACAACCTCTCGGCGGCCAGAACGACGCCTCGGCGCGAACCTCAGGCGATAGACATGCGGTCGAATCTTTCCTAGACGTCCCTGCAGGGCAACAGAAACCTGCCCATCCTCAACCTGGTATGCAATTTGTCACTCGTCGAGAATCACACATGCCGCGATGGAGGACGCTGACATGCCCAAAGGACACGAACTAGTCGATGCAGCACTCACCGAGCTTCGCAAGGTTCCCCAACAGCACCGAAGAGGACGAGAGGCGCCCGGAATCTTCAGCTCGGCCCTGCGCCTGCTTCTCAGGACCATCCCAACCGGGCCCGTCACTGCGCCATCGCAATCAAAGACGACGACGCTCAGCGGTCCGCTGGTGAACGCGGTAGAATACCTCGAACAGGCTGCGCAGCAGAACAACTCTGATGCGCTCTACATCCTCGCCGACTTCAACTTCTTTGGCAACTATAGCCACCCCAGAGACCTCGGTGCTGCCTTCAAGTACTACCGACAACTGGCATCGAGTCATGGAAACACCACGGCGCAGTACATGCTTGGCGTGTACTACTCGACAGGTATCGGCGATGTCGTGCCCCGGGACCAAGGCAAGGCGCTTCTATACTACACGTTTGCCGCCGTTCGAGGAGACACCCGAGCCGAAATGGCCACCGGCTTCCGCCATCTCGCAGGTATCGGCACGACCAAGAGTTGCGAAAGCGCTGTCAAGTACTACAAGCGCGTGGCGGACAAGGCCATCGAGTGGTACCGCTCAGGTCCCCCAGGGGGAATGTCATGGGTTTCTCAGTCTTGGCGCATTGCAGACGACGACGGGGGATTATACGGAGAAGGGGCAAGTGCTTCAAGTGCCGGCATGAATGCATTCAAGCCTAGCCCCAACTCGGATGCCAATGCTGCTATCGGCGATGTCATTGAGTATCTGGACCTGATGTCTCAAAAAGGGGATTCCAAAGCGTCATTCAACTTGGGTCGCATCTATTACGAAGGCCAACGAGGACTGGACCACGACTACGAGCTTGCTAGGAAGTACTTTCTACTGGTAGCATCGAGGTACTGGAAGAACGGACGCATTGTGGACAATGCCAAATCAGGCATTGAAAAGCTGGCCGGTAAGGCGGCTGGCTACCTCGGCCGCATGTACCTCAGGGGAGACGGGGTGCCGCAGAATTTTGAGCGGGCAAAACTCTGGTTCGACCGTGGCGACTCGCAGGCTGACGCGCTGTCACGATATGGTCTGGGCCTCATGCATCTGCATGGCTACGGCGTCAAGAAGAATGTCGTGAAAGCCGTGGAGCTCTTCAGGGTATCGGCCGACCACGACTATGCCCCGGCGCAAGTCCAAATGGGACAGCTATACCTCGACCAAGGCGGGACTGAAGATGTTCGCATAGCAAACAACTACTTTGAGCTGGCGGCCCGATATGGCAACATTGAGGCGAACTACTATCTGGCGGAGCTGGTTTTCCACGGCTTGGGTCGCGAAAAGCTCTGCAGCATGGCGCTGAGCTACTACAAGAGTGTGGCCGAAAAGGCAGAGCCCCTTGTCTCGTCCTGGGCAGACGCAAACGACGCATACGAGGCTGGAGATCACGACCTGGCGTTCCTCCATTACCTCCTGGCGGCCGAGCAAGGATACGAGAAGGCGCAGACCAATGTTGCCTACCTCCTGGACACACTCCGGTCCAAGCTGCCATTCTATGAGATGATGCGCAAACGGAGGGACAAGTCTGGGCTTCTCGATAACCCTACGCTGGCCCTGATCTACTGGACGCGGTCATCAAGGCAAGCCAACGTCGATGCCCTCGTCAAGATGGGCGATTACTACTTCTACGGCGTGGGCGCAGAACCAGATGTCAGCAAGGCGGTTCAGTGCTACACTGGCGCTTCCGACTATTCACAAAGCGCGCAAGCTCTCTTCAACCTGGGCTGGATGCACGAAAACGGCATCGGACTGACACAGGACTTCCACCTCGCCAAGAGATACTACGATCATGCCTTGGCCGTCAATGATGAGGCGTACTTGCCTGTCACCCTAGGATTGCTCAAGCTTCGAGTCCGGAGCGCTTGGAATACGCTGACTAACGGATCAGTCCACTCTATCCAAGACGAGCCGAGTAAGTTCCTCATTGAAGACGCATACGCTCAGGGGATGTGCTGCTAACCTTTGAACAGAGAAAAAGAAGGACTGGTCGCTTTCGGAGTGGATCGCCAACTTCCTGGAAGACGACGGGATGCTGTACGAGGATGAGTACTATGATGATTACTACGATGACACCATCGGAAACGAGGGCGAGGATGCCTTGGACGGAGTGGTTGAGAGCGCTCTGATCATCGGCATCACGGCCGCTCTCGTTCTGCTCCTGTGGTGGAGGCAGAGGATGCAGCAGCAGCAACACGCCCAGAACGAAGAGGGGGCGCGTCAGAACCAGAGACAGCCGCAGGGCAATGCCGTCAACCCCGAAGACGCGTTTCCCGCGTGGGCAGGCGGAGGAATGGGTTTATAGGCAGATGTCTGCGTGCATATACATATGGGTGGCGTTAACGGATGCAAAAGTATTACATGTATAGCGACGGTGCCCTCTGGTTTTGAATGAATGTGTATGTATCTACTTGAATGTTGCGAGAGGCGCTGAACGACGATCAGATGCGCACACTTTGTTATTTGATTTGTTTTCTTCTGTATAAACGAAAGAGCTGTCCTGGTTCCCGCGAGGATATAGGGAGATAGGATGTGGCTTGATTTATTAAAGAGCATTTTACACCGGAGAAGTAGATAAATGCCTGAGGAAGATTGTCTTCGTCCCAGATGACATGTCTTGAAAGAAGAAAGCCTCTTGAGGAAGGGGACGAGAAGAGGACTAACCAGCACAGACTTGTCTGTTGGTTCGGCACTGGGCTGAGTATTCGCCGGATGACTCCTCTTTCTGGTGGTAGTCAGATTTCGTCGAAGATAATTTTCTTCTTCTGTATGAGAGGAGCAGGGGCCGCTTGATGGTCGAGGATGATTCGAGAGGTTGGACTGGCAAACATGCAACTGGATCGTATATATCCCTTCAGTTTCTTTCCTACCTTTCTTTGCCAATCTTCACTTGCTATTTGACATCTTTGTATTGACAGGGCTCTCTTGACTCCTCTCGGTTCCGTCTCTGTATAAGTGACAAGTCAAATCAAGATGCCGAGCATAAACACCACCACGCCGCTGACGGCCCCAGAGCAAGCATCTCTTCCCTCGCTCATTCACACCCGCATGATCATCTTCTACTCAACAAGCGTAAGGACTCTCAGCTTTCACCTTACGCATGTCACTGACAAAAGACGGCATAGCATTACCACACCACAAAGTACTACATCATCGCGAGCGTCTGCGCATCCATCATCATCACCTACTTAGGAATATACATTGGGTTTCTGGCGAGACTTCATAGCGGGTCGCCGCTACGACCGTACGAAAGGGTAGGTTCAACTCTCCATTTAGGGGGGCTTTCTGTCTCGAAAGGGGGGACTGACATGTGTTGCCTTGGGCAGTACTTGTTCAAGGCGGCTATACGGAAGCATGAGAGGAGACAAGAGGAGGCATTGGCGGCACAGGAAGAGGCTCGACGGAGTGCTCACGCTGCCGCGCCGGTGAATGATGTAGCTGCGTTCCAACCGCATCCGCATCACATGGATGGAAGCCATGCTGATGGAGGCGCAAAGTCTGGTTCTGTGCGGGAGTCGATTCAGCGGGATGGCGAGGAGGTTCTGCCGGCGTATGAGCCTCCCGTGGGACCTCCTCCTTCTGCAGTGACGAGGTGATGAGATATGATTTGAGCAGCAAGATCTTAGAATATTGGGACACAATTGATGGCTCGCGGATGGGTACATAAATGAAAGTAGAACATCGAGAGCATAGGTGCCCCGGAATGGCATATGATATATTCAGTACAAATAATATGGTATCCTCAAGTCTTAGTCAATGTACAGATCTTGATGCTTTGAGCATCGAAAAAGGTGTGGTCATGAAGTGGCAGTAACGGGCAACCAGCAATGCATAATGATCAAGGCAAAGGAAAAGGCAGAACCAAAACTCCCTGAAAACCGAACCCTTGGGTATAGCGTATACGTAAAGAATCACTCGTCGCACATCAGTCATGGTCGATTGTGCAACGCTTTTAATCAACCTCCATAGCGTCAGCATCATCGACAGGGAAGGGTTCAGGCGGCGCCGGGTCAATGTGTGGTATCGGTTCGGGAATCGGTTGAGAGAAAGCGGGATGGTTCATCGGAGGATATGTATGAGGAGGCGCCACCGCCTGTGAGGTCGTCTGCAACGCTGCCGGAGATGCCGCGCCGCTGGCGTACGTCCCGCCATGCTTCTGTGCCTGTGCTTCTCTCGCTCGCTGGCGGGCCTCGATGATGGCCCTTCGCACACCGTCCCGCTCCTCGGGCACTGAGAGAGACTTCGGATCGCTGTAGAGCACCAGCTGCATGCCGGCCAGCTCGCCCTCGTCGTTGGCCAGGACGCCGCGCGGGATGCGGCTCTCCCGGAGGTGCTTCTCGATGTCCGGGAGGAAGATGAGTTTGCCTTCGTCGTTGTCGCTGTCGGAGGAGAGCTCGGCGTCGAGGTCGTAGATGTACACTTTGTGCTTGGAGTCGTCGAGCTGCATCGTCTCGTCGGGCAGCTTTGTGGAGGAGGTGGAGGAGGATGAGGAGGGAGATGAGGAGGTTGCTGATGCATTGGCGGGAGCTTCGACGGGGACGTAGAGTCTGGGGCCGGAGGGTTCTGTGGCGAGACGGAGTGTTAGCGAACAGGCCGAGGCTGACGATGGAAGTGCAATGGGATGCGACGCTCGATGAATTGAATTAGAAGAGATAGAGAGTAAAGGGACAATGCTCACCTATGTTGAGGCGGCTGAGGCGCTTGGACAGACGCTCGCGATCGCTAAAGTCTTGCGAGTCGGCCTTCCTCTTGCGCCGGAGCCTCGCCGGGTCGCGAGCGTCCATTGAGAAGATGGCTGGCGCGGGCGACGTTCCCAGCATGTCTAAGATGTTTTTTCTGTCTGTGTCTCTCACTCTTCTCTTCTCCGCCTCGTCCGGTCTCTCTTTTGCTGTGTTGTGCGTCTTCAGTCTCTCTCTCTCCGCCTTCGTCCAGTGTGTCCAAACAGCCAGCGATTCGGTTCGGTTCCGCCCTTCTGCAAGCTGTCGCCGACTAAAAGTGACAGTAGCCGAAATTGAAGCGGGCAAACGAGGAATAGCCAAAGAAGAAACGACAACGAGCGTTGCAATTGTTACCAAACAACCAACTCTTCCCTTTTCAAGTTCAGTTTGCCACGGTCCCTCAGCGAGACAAAAGGGGGCATCAATGCAACTGCAGCGTTGTTTCCAGCGTTGAGCGTCAGTGCTGATTGATTGATTGATTGATTGATGCGGTCGCTGGCAAGGACGCGGCCACAGTGCTCCAGCGGCACCGCCCTTTTATCAGGCCTGAGTCACTCTTGTAGAAGTTTCTACAAAACCGAAACCCACCCGCCACAACCCCGCCGATTGCTCTCCGAAGCATCGCATCTGCGTCTGCATCAGCATCAGCATCAGCACCCTCGTCTACTTCGCGTACGGCCTCGTCTTCGCATACGCCCTCGCAGCTGTTTTCGTCCCTCGACTCGCCTGCACGCTCACACTCTCGCAAGAATGGCGGGCAACTGGCCCGAGGCGCAGGTGCGCAAGACCTTTTTCGACTTTTTCGAGCAGAGGGGTCACACGCTGGGTGAGTGCCGACCAGATCAGACCAAGAAAAAAAAAATATACAGGCTTCAGGTATCGCCGGGTTCGCCCCTCCAAGTGGCGGGGTAGATGTGAGAAGATCTCAACATTGCCGAGTCATCGTGCAGCGCCGCAACGACAGAAGACGAGGAGATGCTGAAGAGTTACTCGGCTCATGCCTCTCTCATTGTGTGCATCGGCTTGTTTTGTTTCTCATGAACCACCATCCCACCATGGCGAGCCTCACTCGGAACCAAGCACTGACTGACTCTTCTCTCCAAAGTGCCCTCCGGCTCCGTCGTCCCTCACAATGACCCGACCCTGCTCTTCACCAACGCCGGCATGAACCAGTTCAAGCCCATCTTCCTCGGTACCGTCAACAAGTCCGATCCCATGTCCAACCTCAAGCGCGCCGTCGACACCCAAAAGGTCATCCGCGCCGGTGGCAAACACAACGATCTCGACGATGTCGGCAAGGACAGCTACCACCACACCTTCTTCGAGATGCTGGGCAACTGGTCCTTTGGCGACTACTTCAAGAAGGATGCCATCGAGATGGCCTGGGAGCTGCTGACCAAGGTCTACGGCCTCGACCCTGCTCGCCTCTACGTCACCTACTTTGAGGGCAACCCGGCCCTCAACCTCGAGCCCGATCTGGAAGCCAAGGAGCTGTGGAAGTCGGTGGGCGTGCCCGAGGACCAGATTCTGCCCGGAAACATGAAGGACAACTTCTGGGAGATGGGTGACCAGGGTCCCTGCGGTCCCTGCAGTGAGGTTCACTACGACAAGATTGGAGGACGCAATGCCGCCAGCCTCGTCAACATGGACGATCCCATGGTTGTCGAGATCTGGAACCTCGTTTTCATGCAGTTTGACCGACAAAAGGATGGAAGCCTCAAGCCCCTGCCCGCCAAGCACATTGACACCGGTATGGGCTTCGAGCGTTTGGTCTCTGCGCTGCAGAACACCGCCTCCAACTACGCCACCGACTGCTTCACGCCTCTTTTCAAGCAGATCGAGCAAGTCACTGGCGCCCGACCCTATACCGACAAGTACGGCGCCGACGATGTAGACGGCATCGACACCGCATACCGAGTTGTCGCGGACCACATCCGAACCATGTCTTTTGCCATCACAGATGGAGCTGTGCCCAACAACGACGGCCGCGGCTATGTCATTCGGAGAATCCTCCGACGTGGTGTCCGATACGCTCGCAAGTACCTGAATGCCGAGATTGGATCCTTCTTCTCCAAGATTCTGCCCGCCCTTGTGGAGCAGATGGGGGAGCAGTTCCCCGATCTTGCCAAGAAGCAGGCGGACATCAAGGAGATCCTCGACGAGGAAGAGGAGGCCTTCTCCCGCACCCTGGACCGTGGTGAGGCCCAGTTCGAGAGATATGCGGCAAAGGCTGCCAAGGACAATGTCAAGAAGCTGGACGGAGACGTCGTGTGGAGACTGTACGACACGTTTGGCTTCCCCGTCGACCTGACCAAGCTGATGGCCGAGGAGCGAGGCTTGGAGATTGACGAGGCCGAGGTTGCTGTGGCCCGTGAAAAGGCTCGAGAGGCCAGCAAGGCTGTCAAGGATTCCGTGCAGACATTCGCCAAGCTTGACGTGCACAAGATTGCGGAGCTTGACACCGACCTCAAGGTGCCCAGGACGAACGACGATGCCAAGTACCTCAAGGGCGACAGCAAGGGCAAGGTGCAGTACATCTTTGACGGCAAGGCCTTCCTCAAGTCGACCAAGGACATCCCTCCCAACACTGCCATTGGTGTCCTGCTCGACCAAACCAACTTCTACGCCGAGTCTGGTGGCCAGGTCGCCGACACTGGCCGCATCGTGATTGACGATGTTGTCGAGTTCAAGGTCATGGACGTCCAGGACTTTGGTGGCTACATCCTCCACAGCGGCTACATTGAGTACGGAGAGCTTTCTTCCGGCGACGAAGTCATCTGCGAGTACGACGAGCTCCGCCGCTCCCCCATCCGCAACAACCACACGGGCACACATATCCTGAACCACTCTCTGCGGGAGGTGCTGGGTGACGATGTTCACCAGAAGGGTTCACTGGTCGACAACGAGAAGCTGCGTTTCGACTTTTCACACAAGACGCAGGTCAAGCTGGATGAGCTGAAGAAGATTGAGGAGCTCTCCAATCAGGATATCCGCGCCAACGCCAAGATCTACTCCAAGGAGGTGGAGCTGGATCGCGCTCTGCAGATTGAGGGCCTCCGTGCCGTCTTTGGCGAGACTTACCCCAACCCAGTGCGAGTCGTTTCCATCGGCATGGATGTTGACACTCTGCTGGCCGACCCCAAGAAGCCCGAGTGGCGAAAATACAGTGTCGAGTTCTGTGGCGGCACCCACGTCGAGCAGACGGGCTTGATCAAGGACCTCGTCATCGTCGAGGAGAGCGGAATCGCCAAGGGTATCCGCCGCATCATTGCGTACACGGGCGAGGCCGCTCACCAGGTCCAGCGCGAGGCCAAGCTGTTTGAGCAGAAGCTGGACGAGCTCGACAGCCTCCCCTTTGGCCCCGAGAAGGAGGCCCAGGTCAAGGCCGTGTCGCAGGAGCTCAGCCAGCTGGTCATCTCCACGCTGACCAAGGACGAGTTCAACCAGCGCTTCCAGAAGATTGCCAACGCGGTCGTGGCCGAGCAGAAGAAGAAGCAAAAGGCCGAGTCCAAGACGGCCGCCGACGTCGTGGCCAAGCACTTTGAGACGAACAAGGACAGCAAGTACTTTGTCGGCCGACTGCCCATCAGCGCCAACGCCAAGGCGGTGGGCGAGGTCATCAAGTACTACCAGTCCAAGGACAAGGAGAAGTCGGTCTACGTGTTTGTCGGCGGCGCGGAGGAGGGCGCCGTCGCCCACGGTGTCTATGTCGGAACAGTGAGTTAACCCCCCCTTTATACCATCCCTTTTATCATTATCAACATGTCGGCTGACATCTTTTCCTTCTCAGCATCTGTCTTCACAAGGTGTCACCGCCGAACAATGGGCCGCGTCCGTATCGGAAGTCATTGGCGGCCGCTCGGGCGGCAAGGAGCCGTCTCGCCAGGGCCAGGGAACGCAGCCGGAGAAGATTGACGACGCTGTGGAGACTGCCAGGAAATGGCTAGACGAGAAGCTGAAGCTGTAAAAGAGAAAGAAGAAATGAATCAGCTTTCTTTTTGTGTATATTATTTAAAGGAGATATATATTGTTTGTTGCCACCACTGAAATGGACTTGTTTTGATGGGAAATGGATCTACTTTGGGTGATGGATGGGATAAAGGGAACATGAAATAGACAGCGCAATGAGTGGGTATGGAGGGACTCAAACAGATATAAATGCCACTTGAAGAATATGTACGATTCAGCAAGGACTCAAACAGATATAAATGCCACTTGAAGAATATGTACGATTCAGCAAGATAAGATCTCATGCTCACTGGCTCCCTTGCTGTTGATCAAGTGCTCCTCTCGTACAGTTTTCATTTAGAGTAATGGATATCTATATTTACACCAGAGTACGAATGCTTTTTACTTTTATACAGTCACCATGACACTGGCGTTTCTATAGTGCGACAGCAGCGGGTTCTCGCCGCTCCTCGTCTCCGTGTCCTCGACGTAGGCCCAGCGGCGCATGAAGTCGCCGTGGGACATGACGCGGGTCAGCTTGCCCGTGATGGCGCGGTAGATGGCCTCTGTGATGTTGAAGTCTGTTGGGAAGAGGATGTCAAAGTAGCCTTGGTGGACCTGTTTTGATTTGCAAAGACGCGATCAGTAAACTGTTACTCAAAGGGGTTTTCTTTGGAGGATACTTGAAGGGGAGGTGAAGAGGTTTGAAGGTTATAAGACTTACAAGGGGAGTAGTGACGGGAACCATTTTCCGCTGGAAGCGCGTCTGCACCACGGGTGCGTTGAGGCCCTTGATGGCCTGGGGCAGGGAGTCAAAGTCTGAGGTGAGCAGGCGGTGGGCGGGAAAGTACTTTTCGAGGACGTCAAAGAACTGCATGAGCCGGGTGGGGATGAACTCGGCCTGGGAGAGGTTGGCGGCAAAGGGCATCTTGGTGGACAGGTAGCGCAGGAGCGGGTTGGAGGGATACGGCTTGGGGTAGTTGCCGCCGGTGGCGGCGTGGCGGACGCGGAAGAAGCGCGCGGCGAGGGGGTCGAGCTCGTGGACGTAGAACTCGTAAAAGTCGCCGTCGCCGTCGATGAGGACGTGGCCCTGCAGGGGCTCCTCGGTGAGGACGTCGTAGCGGATGCCGTCGTGGGAGAAGTTGTCAAAGACCTCCATGGCGAGGAAGAAGCAGGGCGAGGGCACGTAGCGGTCCCAGTCGAAGATGGAGCGGTTGACGATCTCGACCTTGTCGGCGTGGCCGCGGGACTCGGCCGTGGAGAGCAGGTGCTGGCTCTGCAGGGCGGCGAGCGACGACGAGATCTCGATGATGTTGAACTTTGTGCGGGCGTAGACCTGCGGGTCGGCGGCGCGGATGTAGTCGAGGATGTTGAGCATGAGGGTGCCCCTGCCGGCGCCCATCTCGAAGATGAGCAGGTCGTCGTAGGGGTACGTCGTCAGCCGGTAGTTGGAGACGAGGTACCGCGCGATGGCCTCGCCGTAGTGCGGCCGGAAGAGCTCCGTCGGCGTGTGCCACAGCTGCCGGGTCGGGCTCTCGCCGTCTCGCTCGTCGAGCAGGTCCTCGAACTCGGTGTATCGCCTGCCGAGCTCGGCCTGGAACTCGAGCTCGTCGCGCATGGAATTGAAGTCGAAGGGCTCGCCGGGGCTGAAGATGACGGCTTCCTTGGAGAAGTAGCCGTACGAGGGGTTGTATAGACTGTCTGCGATGCGCCCCAATCGTCAGCATTCCAGCTCAATGAGTCCAGGCAGAAGGCTCGCGAGCACATACCATCTATAAAGTCTCGGAGCAGCATCTTGACCCTCCGCGGCCGCTCCGTCCTCGTCTTGAGTTCCTGCAGCGAAATGTACGGATACTGCGCAAACTCCTCGCTCCGGTCCTCGGGCAGGATGTGCGTCCTCTGCTGCCAGCGGCTCTCGTTGGTCTTCATGCCACGGTCGATGGAGGGTCTCGTCGCGAGGCCGCGGGCGGGCTGCTTGTGGCTGCTGCGGGCGAGGCCATTGCGCAGGCCCTGGCAGCCGCGAGGCCGGTGGCGGAACAGCTGGCGAAAGAGTTGGGCCACTATGGGAGAGTCCATGGCGGTCGCGATGCCTTTTGATCGATGGATGGGTTTGTGTCCCCTGAAGCAGCTTCAGATTCAAGTTGGTGTTTGACTTGATACGGCAGCTATCCGGAAGGAGGTTTGTTCCGAACAGGGCTGCCCCGCGATGCTGCCGGTACGTACCCTCGATTGCTGCTGATCTTTTTGTACCTGATGCTTCAGGGTTTTTTTCTTTTTCTCCACGATGCTACAGGGATCAGCAATGACCTCATCCGAGGTACCACTTCTTCTTAGTCCATCTCGCATGATCTCAGCTTTCCAACGATCTCAACCCTCAATTGAACGAGACAGAACATGAGGGCATTGTGATTATGATGCTTCACTCGTCTGCACAACCAGGAGGAGCATGTCACTGAGCGACCACCCCAAGGCCTACGGCACCGCCGCCGTCGCCGTCGCCTTCGCAGCCGGCGTCGTCGCCACCCTCGGCTTCAAGGAGCTCTACCCCGAGCTCGAGTCGCGATACCAGCACAAGAGCGCCGGCGGCGGCCGTCGCCGGTCCACGGATCCCCGGAGGAGCAGCCTCTTCTGGAGCGCGCCGGTCAAGCTCGAGGACCACGATGCGACGACCGCGGCGGCGCTGGTGAACCGGGCGGCGGGCATCGCCAACGGCATCGAGGGCTGCATCGGCAACACGCCGCTGATTGAGATCCAGTCGCTCTCAAATGCCACGGGCCGGGTCATCCTCGCCAAGGCGGAGTTCCTCAACGGCGCGGGCAACAGCCCCAAGGACCGGGTGGCGCTGAACATGATTGTCGAGGCCGAGAAGCAGGGCCTGCTCACGCCTCACCAGGGGGACACCATCTACGAGGGGACCGTCGGCAGCACGGGCATCTCGCTGGCGACGCTGGCGCGCGCAAAGGGCTACAAGGCGCACATCTGCATGCCGGACGACCAGGCGTTTGAAAAGTCGGATCTGCTGATCCATCTCGGCGCGACCGTGGAGAGGGTCCCCGTCGCGCCGATCACGAGCCCGGATCACTTTGTCAACCTGGCGCGGAGGCGCGCCATCGAGCACACGCGCTCGTCCGAGGACGGCAGCAAGGGCTTCTTCGCGAACCAGTTCGAGACGGAGTCCAACTGGCAGGCGCACGTCGTCAGCACCGGGCCCGAGATCTTCCAGCAGACGGACGGCGAGCTGGACGCCTTTGTCGCGGGCGCGGGCACCGGCGGCACCATCTCGGGCGTGGCGCGGTACCTCAAGCTCGAGGCCAAGATGGACAAGCTCAAGGTCGTCCTGGCGGACCCCCAGGGCAGCGGGCTGTACAACAAGATCAAGCACGGCGTCATGTACTCGCCCACCGAGAAGGAGGGCACGCGGCGCAGGCAGCAGGTCGACTCCATGGTCGAGGGCATCGGCATCAACCGCCTGACGAACAACTTTGAGATTGGGCGCGATCTGCTGGACGATGCCGTCAAGGTCACGGATGAGCAGGCCTGCCGCATGGCGAGGTGGCTCGTTGAGAACGATGGGATTTTCGTCGGGAGCAGCAGTTCTG
This sequence comes from Trichoderma sp. PF4103, assembly GCA_023628735.1. Classification (NCBI taxonomy): domain Eukaryota; kingdom Fungi; phylum Ascomycota; class Sordariomycetes; order Hypocreales; family Hypocreaceae; genus Trichoderma; species Trichoderma sp. PF4103. Next base: position 68,041 of record JAMAKC010000035.1, on the reverse strand, counting down.
TCAACTGCGTTGCTGCGGTCGTGACGGCGATGACGCTGCCGCCTGGAAGTCGCGTTATCACGCTGTTGTGCGATTCGGGTACGAGGCATCTGAGCAAGTTCTGGAAGCACATTAAGGAGATGGGCTTGGAGGATGAAGGGGAGCCGACGGATTTGTTTGCTGAGCTGGGGATATCCGAGTCATGAGACTGGGACTCCTGAGTCCATACTACAGCTTCATAAGGAGCACCGGATACATATGGAACATTGTACATGGCGCAAAGAAGTAGTGAATTGAATCGAAAAGCGAGACATCTGACGTCTAACTGAACGATCTAGCTTCAACAACAAGCAGTCGCATAAGCCTCATTGCAAGTCCCGGGTCATAGTCTGCATTCGCTGCCACAAGACGTGGAAAAAGTGAAGAAAGGAGAGCAAAGGAAAGCAACATGACATTACATGGCGCCAGAAGGCCGGAACCTCTCACCTTTCATCATATCATACCCCCCGAGAGACAAATATGAAAAGAACTAAGAATAACGTGTAATCAATTTTTCCATAACTCCCACCCCGAGAAGAAAAAAATGTTCCATCCACCCTCCCCTATTCGCTGCGTTGGTCAAACAAAAAGCCATTATCAAAACAACCGTCTTCATGATCCTCGGATCAGACGTGGCGCAGTGCCTGTATTACTAGTAGTACTTTTCCCTTCTTTCGTAACATCACCCTTATGAGAACTGTAGATTTGCCTCCTGTTAGCATCGCAACTTCAACAGAAGATGACAAGACAGGGAATGGAAGAGAAGAAACAAGTAAACGCACCTTCCAACGGTTGCCGCAGTTCATACACTCGCAAAACGTCGTCATCGGCTCATCAGCGCTCCGCGTCTGCGCCTGGGTATAGCTGACCCTCTTCTTCTTGCACTTGCCGCACTCGAGGCTGTCGCTGATGCTCTTCTCCGCCATCGGCACCTGCGCCTTCTTCATGTTCTCCTTCTCCAGCTCGAGCTCCATCCGGCGCTGCTCGTCGCTCTTGAGGTCCTCGTCCGACATGCTGACGAAGCGCTCGGGCGGGATGTCGCCCGACATGACGCGCTTGCCCAGGTCGCGGTTGGACTTGTTCTTGAGGTTGGCGAAGAGCGACCGGATCTTCTTCTTGTACTCGGGCCCTTCGCCGTTGAAAGTCGTGTAGGCGGCGTGCTCGACCGCCACCGCCTTTGCGATGACGCTGCTCTCGGACTCGACGGATCGGTAGGCCAGGCCGTTGTAGATGAGGCCGATGCACTGGTTGCGCACGGTGGACTCGGTGCGCTTGATGTTGACGCCGTCGGTGTCGAACTTGCGCTTCTCGGGGTCGCCCTTGTACGCCTTGCCGGCGCCGGCGGGGGCTGCGGCGTTGGCGGACGAGTTGTTGTTGTTGGTGGTGGGCGGCGATGCGGCGGCGGGCGCGGAGGGCGAGCCCATCTTTGCCTTTTGGAGCTTGGAGTTCTTCTCCTGCTCAACTAGCTTCTTCCACTTGATGACGAGCTCGGAGGCGGCGCGGGCAATCTCCTTGTTGGGATTGGACCTCAGTTTGCCGACGAAGACACCTGCGCGCGTGGCCTAGAAATTTGCGACGAGCTGCGCGTTAGAGAGAGCTTTCAAGAGAGAGAGAGAGAGAAAAACAAAAGGGCCTGGCTGAGCTGGAAGAGTGCAGTGAAGGACAGACAAGGCGAGGGCGCGCGTGACGGCTGGTGAATCGAAGCCGTGAATGCGATGCGACAGTGACGAGGCGGGAACCGTCGCAAACTTGACAGGTAGCCCAACTTCCTCGCACGAGAAGCAATGCATTCAAAGCAGCCGGTTCAGACAGACCGCATTTTTCTTCGCCCGCCCTCGTTCTCTTCTGCCATCCCCTCTTCTTCTTCATCCCCCTCAACTCAGACAGCCCACGTCTTCCCAAACTCAATAGCGCAGAGAGACAGAGAGAGACAGAGAGGAGAGAAAGAGAGCATCAACGTACCCGCAGCATCTCCTCCGTCGGCGACGCATCCTTCTTGAGCAGCTCGAGCAGCTTGAGCGCATTCTCCGGCGGCTCGTTGGCGGCCACGACCTTTGTCAGCGCCTTTACGCGCGACTCGAGCTCACGCTGATCCATCGGCATCGCGGGCTGTATGACCAGAGTTCTCTTCTTCTTCGTTTTCCCTTCCTTCTCCTTGTCTCTGCTTGTCGTCGAGCGTTTGGGTGGTTTGAGCGAAAACGTATTGCGACGGCGATAAAATAGCTGGTCTAGCTCCGCGAAGACGGGACGGGCACCGATGACGCTGTTTGACCGGTAAAATAGGTTAAAACAAGAGGAGACAAGGGTAAGGTGGGAAAGGCGAAGCTCTCGGTGAAACGCTTCAGCCTTCTTATATGTCTGTGAGAAACAAGTGACAACAGCCTTGATAACGAAAAGAAGCTTTGAACGTTTATCAAGGTTTTGATGCTTGTGCCTCTTTTTTTTCCTAAAACGCGGCGCGCGCGGATTCGGCTTCGCATACAGAAGTTTGGCTTTTGAGGCGGGAACGAGAAAGATGCCGGGCTTTAGCCGTTTTCGTGGTCGTTTATCTTTCTCATGATGGGGTGAAGAGAGAAGGCGTTGATGAGGTCACGTGCTGTTACATAGGTAGTTGCTCAGTTCTTCCTCACCCGGGACTCAGATGATACAAGCACTGTAAAAGGCCGTTGATGAAGCGTGACGGCGGCTTATTGTCTGTCATTGAACTGTACGGATGTTGAATATGCAAACACTTTTTCTTCGCGAGGAGAAGCCAATGCGCTGCCTGTAAATCGAGTTGTCAATACCATTCCAAGCCAGAAAGCGCGCACGTGCTCACTCTACTGACCTACCTTGCCATCTTGCTACAAGGATGAGATCCAACCAAGTCCTTGTTCAGCCATATAGCTTGACAAGCGAAACAGTGACAGTATAAGTCGTGTCTATAAATCCAAAGCGACAAGATATACCCAAAACATAGGCCTCGTGGCTCACGCACGCCTTTGTCTAGCCGTCTTCCTCCGCTTGTTCGCCCCTGAACCATCCCCAGCTCCCTCCTCATCCTCCTCTTCACCCGCCACGTTCGCCCTCAGTCGATCCACCGCAGCCGCCATCCGCTTGCTCCCCTGGACTCGCTGCCGAGGAGCAAACGTCTCCCTTGCGCCGGCTCCAACGCTCCCGCCAAAGAACCTCGTGATGTTGCTCTGCGTCCCCTCAATCTCCCGCTTGTTCATGTCCCGAATCACCGGCACGAGCACCTCGTCGGTGCGCTCCTTGCTCCAGCCGATCGTGGCCATCAGATACTCCCGCAGCCCAGCCACATCGGGCACGCCCCATTGAAACTTCTCGGTGCTGCTGTCGACCATGGGGTGCAGATAGGCTTCGTAGACTGCGGGACTGGGGAAGCCGAGCGGCAAGAAGAGTTTGGTGGCTTGCGACTTGCGAAACTTGCGTCGAAAGGGAGAAGAGGCATCGGCCTCCTTGGGCCTCGTCTGTGACTGAACTTCCTTCCACCATTCGCGGAATTGTTCGAGGCCATCTTTGCCGGGAAACTCGGACAGGATCTCGACGGCGGTGACCGGACCAACTCCAGGTAGCCCTTCTGTGTAATCCGACCCCAGGAGCTGAGCGAGAGAAATGAGCTGCTCTCGTGATAGCGACAGCTCCTTCTCGAGATCTGAGGCAAGGTAGCACTCGACAAACTTGTTGCTGTTGAACATGTTCTTGTAGACTCGTGTCCCCCCAAAGAGGAAGGTATCCGAGTCGTCTGTGACGATGCCGTCGACCATGCCCAGCCGCACCAGCTCCGCGCACTGCGCTTCTGCTTCCATCGGCGCGGTGATGTACGGGATACCAAAGAGACGTAGCAAGGCCTGGCACTCTGCAATCATCGTCTGCGTCACCTCGTCCGCGTCTCGGCGGTCCTTCTTCTGCTGGTTGCGAAGAGCCCTCAGCTCTCTCTCGTAGTCTTCCTTGTTCTGCTGAGTAGACTTGTTGTTCAGTTCGCTGGCGAAGCGAGCATGTTCCTCCGCTTCCTCCGCCATCTGCGCTAGGAGTTCTTCGTCCTCAGGGTCGCTGAACTCGTCATATTCAACATCATCGTTGAAGAGGTCGTCGTCCGCAATCGTGGTGCTGCCGAGAGTAGCTTCTGCCAGAGGATGGCCTGAAGGAACAGTCTCTGCTAAGAAAGCTGCTGCTTGCGCATCTCCTTCTAATGTGCTGTCCGGTGGACGGACGTCTTCAAACTCGGGTTCCGGTGAGTCACGGGTCTCCTGTGCTTCTAGAAGGGGAGCGCTAGGAGCAGCGGGCTGCTCGGGGACGGGGACTTGTTCAAATTCGGGCTCCGGAGATTCATCGTCTACTTTTTCCACCTCCTCAGCTGGCTCGGCGATGGGCGTGGGCGACTTGATGTCCAGATCCGCCTTGTGATCTTCGTTGCCATCTGCAGGTGCTGGTTCAGGGGACGGCGGTATTTCAATGACCTTGGCATCTTTGGTGCCCTCCTCCTCATCCGAAGACTCAATTTCAATCAACTGGTCCCGCAACTCTCGTCGCCGGACTCTCTCCTCTTCCTCCGCTTCGGCTCTGTCCTGAGCATTGATTTCTCGGTCGACGTCCTGCTGCTTCTTGATTGCCTCTCGGATATCCGTGCTGTCGTCCACTAGCCAAGGAGGGAGCGGCTTCGGGCCATCCTCCTGCTGCTGTTCCACCTCGAAGCCGCCGCCCAAGGCTTCTTCCTCTTGCTTTTCCACTTTATCCAGTCCCCCATCGCCGCCTGCTGTAACAAGGATCGGCTCTTCTTCCACCGTAGTAGTTTTCTTCTTTGCAAAGAGGGACGACGCCCAATCTAGCTTTGGGAATGGCAGGGGCCCATCGAATGGGTTTCTCTTATTCTCAAAGACTGGCTTGGGCTGAGTTTTCTTCATCCTCCGCGATCGTGCCAGGATTGCTTGCATGTCGTCATCGCTGTCGCTGTCCCTTGCTTTGTCCTCTTCGACGGGAGCTTCATGGCGTTTGGGGACAGCCGCATTGGCCCGGTTGTTCACAATGTGCGCAATCATGGAGCCGCTGCGATGGCCGATGGGCTTTGGCGCTTGCACGGCGACTTGCGTCCACTCTGGTTTGTCTCGGGCGTCATCCTCAACATCAGCGTTGTCCTCCAGTTCTCGGCCGACGCCGTGCTGATTCTGTAGTGATAAGGCAATGGCATAATTGAGGTCATGCTCCTCTTCCGGATGCATAGATTCTCTGGGTTGGTCCTCGAATGCAGCCTCTGTGGGATCCATTCCTCCACCAACAAAGAGAGAACCTTCATCGTTGCCTTCGTTGTTGGCGGCTTCCTGTCTGTGATTCGCGTAGTATTGCTGTCGCAGACTAGTCAGGCCTTGTGCAGCTTCACGGCTCGCCGTATTTGACTGAGACAGCTTGGGTAGCCGATTGAATCCCTCGATTGGTACGTCTTCGAAATCATCGTCGTCATCCTCTTCGTCTTCACTCTTCTCATCCTTTGCCTGGTAGTGAAATTCAACGGCATCCACGTCGATGGGCTTGTGGGCTTGCCCAACGTCTTTGTCCTTGCTGACGACTCCGAGAGCCCAGCCTCCCTCGACACCCTCGTTCTTGACCAAGATGTACTCTCGATTTTTCTCTCCGGCAATGCGAGCATTGACGCCGAGTGTCAAGTCAGTACCCGACATGCCGACTTCATACATGAGTCGTTGCGTCAGGTGGTTCCTCTCCTTGACACGCTCAATCTGAAACCTCGAAAAGGCCATGCGGTCGGGGAACATGTCGTCGAGCTGCTCTTTGCTGAGGCCCATTCTGAGCCGACTCCTCAACCGAGCCGCATTGAGGATGTTGTATCTGTCCGGCGGCGGAAGGCTCTTGAAGAAGTCGCCGTCGAAGTCAATCTTGCTGAAGTCGTACAGGTTGATGTCCTCTCCATTATTAAACTGTCGCGCGTATTCCTCCAGCTCTTCCACGCTCATGATTCGAGGATCATCTGGCTTCCCCATCGACGCTATCCCACCCTCGATCTCCGGCAAGTGATAGGCATCCTGCTTGTAAAACTTACGGTTCCGCATCCTCTCCTGCTGAGACATGCCAATCTCCTCGACGTAGACCAAGTCCTTGGCCTCGGGTATCACTTCTTCCTCTTCCTCCGCCCTCAATGCTCGCGGCCTCTCTTTTTCCCTTTTGCGCTTTTCCTCTTCCTCTTCCGCGAGTCGCTGCATCTGGATGGCGAGAAGCTTTCCCGCCGTTCGAACCGCATCTTCTCGCCTTCCCTCTCGTCTCTGTTTACGCTTCTGGATCGTTGCTCGCTTCAGCGCCGGGGCGCCGCCGTCGAAGACAAAGACTGGCTGGATGCCGAACCAGAGAAGCTTGCAGATGCGGCGGAAGAAGCCCACAATGTGAGAGTTGCGCAGCGCATTGCCCTCCTTGTCGCGAACGGCCTTGAGAAACTGATAGATCCAGATCGACGCATCTACTGCCAGACGCTTTCGGTTGAGCGTGGCCAGGTTGGTTGGCCGTGCGCACGGCTGGACCACCGTCCAGAGCCCGTTAACACCCATGGCGAGGGTGCGGGCCTAACGACTGCCCGCAAGTGGTTGGATTGATTAGTGAGGTGAAAGTTGCATGGCGATGATGCCTGTGCGAGCTCAACTCGCTCCCACTGCACCCGTGGCGGCAGAAATGCGGAATGCAAGTGGCGAATGGAATGATGATGAAGAGTTCAAGATTCACGATGGATTCTCGCAGTGACGCTATTGTAGGTACCTTGGCAGGGCCGGTGGGGCCGCTGGAATCCTAAAGCGGTACTAGGCGGGCACTTGCATGACGCCCATGTGTAGGCTCTGTTTTACATTCTTCCAAGGTACTCGGCTATCATGACGCTGTAGTAGTAGGCCGGTATATCTGACAGCGTCATTGCCTTCCATCTGCCTCTTGACCTTTGATCTTCCCTCCACTTGCACCTCAAACTTTTCTCTTTTATCAAGGTAATACTGTACAGATTGCCAGAGGCGTCCTAGGCTGCTCTTGCAGAGATTCAAAAAAGTTGGTGAACTACATAATGTTACACATGTTCAGATCTGGCTCTTCCGCATCACCTCTATGCCGTCTGACCCCATCCATTGACGAGTCAAGGTCGTCCCAGTAAATGTGTTGCATCCAGCCCATTCGCTGCTCCTCCATGACCTTGGCCATGATTCGCAGACACTCTTCGTCCCTCTCGGACAAGGCCGCCACCGCCAGGAAGAGTCGCTTCTCGGAGCTGCGCCCACTGTTCGCAACGTAGATGTCGTGGTACAAGGGGTTGTTGACGTTCTTCAGCTGCTGCTCAAACATCATAAACAGCGACATCATGCGCGCCGTCACCCAGAAGTAGTTGAGGCTCGAGTAGGGGAAGGGCCCGCAGATGTCCGAGTAAATGTCGCACCGGATGAGCTCGAGAAGCTCCCGCCATGTCAAGGTTTCAGGTGCTGGAAGCCGGGGCAGCGCAGACATGGGGTCGTTGTCGGACGAGTTGCGGAGCGGATATGGTGCGCCGCCGTCAGAGGACTGGCGGGAACGGATGTTGAACAACAAGGTCTGCTTGCCGAGGTCCGCATCAGGAATACGGTCGGGGTTCCAGCGAGCTTCGCGGTATAACAGAAGATTGCACTTGGTGCGGAAGAAACGGTTCGCGGCCAGGTCTAGCAGTGCGTGCGTTGTCTTGGCCGATGTCTTAGCCGCTCTCTTGAGCGTGGCTCGTCGGCGCTGTTCGAAATGAGTACCCGTCTTGCCAACCTGGTCGTAGAGGGCCTGGGTGAAGTCCGTGGTAGGCGGGCGGCCGTCAGCGAAGAAGGCCGTCGGAAAAGTGTTCTCCAGAGCAGCAAACAGCCCGATGGGCCGATCGAGATACTTCTTCTGTACTAGCATGTTGTGCAGGTGCACGAGGAGCATTGGCTCGGGGATCCGGTCCCAGAGCGTCAGGCCGAAACGGTAGACAAGCTCCAGACCTTCGACCAGTCCCGCGCCGCAGAGGAAGGGCGAGAATTCCCAGAGGCCATTAGAGTTGCTGTTGGAAAAGCGAGAAGGTGGCAGCGTTGTCAGTCCAGACATGTACTTGGATTCGCCAAGCCAGTCTCGAAAATCGGCAAAAAGACCCTGGAGCACGTTGATATGTCCCTCATGTCGGCTGGGGTTGCCATGCAGCATGCTGTCCCGCTCCAGCAGCTGTGTCAGCACGTCGGCGCCCTGTAGAACGCCCTTGCCAAATCTCTTCACGTCACGATCTAGGAAGAGGTCGACATCTCTCCTGGGCCGGAACCCCCTCATTGGTGGCTCCAACACATGTCCCTTGAAGATGCTGAGGGACCAACCCCGCGAGACCATGAGCGAGTCGACTATGCATTGCAGTTGGAAGACCAAGCTTGGGCTGATGAGCTTCTTGACGTCGGTGCCGGGCTTTTGCATAGCAAGAGAGCTGCCCTCTCCTAGTCAGCATCCACGTTGCTTTGATCGAGAATAAGAGGAAAGGGGGACGGAAGATAAACAAGGAAGAAAGGCAGCTCACGTCACAATGCCAGCAAACTCGTTGATGCCAAAGAGCCGCACATGCTCGCTCCACTGGCCGTCGGCGGACCAGTCGACCTTTTCATATACATGGCGTTCTCCCTTCATTGTATTGCGTTGGACTACAATGCTAGAGTAGACGTTGACCAAGTCGTAGAGCCAATTTATGGTATAGGATCGACGCCAACGAAGTCTCTGATCCTTGGTGGCACGTTGAAGGTTGAATGTTGGGTCCCACTTGTCAATCTCCTGGAGCATGCGCTTCGTCGGCTTACCGCTGCGAGTGGCCTGAAAGTCGGTCACAAAGTCGACGAGATCCCGGTAAGCGTAGATGAGAAACTGTTCCTTGACATCCAGGCTCGCCTCTTCCATCTTCTCTGGCCGCCCGTCCGAGCCCGCGGCCCTGTAGAGTGCCAGTGTATAGTTGCCCTGGGCCTTTTCTATATCACCGCGCGTGATGGTCCGCATAATCGTGTCGTACGACTCGTGGCCAGGGAAATCGACCATGATGGCCGACTCGGTTCGCTTGACTATGGCCGTGGCCAAATCATTCAAGGTAGCCGCCACGGCGCTGTTGAGACCCTCATACGCAACCTCACGCCATACGCTGCTCATGTACATCCGCAGATCACCAATCTCCTGGAAGAGAGCGTAGACCGCCAGGAGGTAGTCGGTGACGATACCGTCTGCGTCCTCGATGATGCGGTAGCTTTCAAGCGGGACCTCATCCAAGGACTGAGGTGCAGGCTTGGCTGTCTGCTTGTTCTTCTTCAGCCGCTTGGCACCCTTCTTCTTCTTCTTACCTCTTCCAGGCCGGGCTTGACGGCGCTGTTGACCGGCAGCAGCTGGTCTCGGCTCCTCGTCGGATTCCTCGTCGCCGCTAGAGTCCACAGCAGATGCGTCAAGTCCATCATGTGCTGAGCTGCCAAGGTCAAGCGCTGCGAATTTGTTGGAGAAATCGGCCCTCTCGACGTCGGCGTCAAGTTGGGCGTCGAGATCGGCTTCCCTGTCCCCTGCGGCCCGGGTAGCCTGGCTTTGAGCCTCTCGCTGCTGCTTCTCCTCCCAAGCAGGCCCTCCAAGCAGATCGAATACCTCATCTAGAGCATCAATGAAGTACTTGTGAGTCGTATTGCTCAGCTCCATCTCAGGGTCAGGCTTCGGGTTCAAGGCGGCGAGCTGCTGAAACGCCTGGTGCATGACCGACCTGGCCTGTGGTACCGACCGCAGCTTGCGGTAGATGGCATTTGGAATGCGGATGGTATGCTTGGAGATCGTCCTGGCCATTGCCACAAGCTCCTTGACAGTGACTTGGCCCGTCACATTTTGGCGGCTCAGAGGTTCGTCACTTGATGCCTCTGCGGCTGCCGTAGACTGGAGGGTCGAGTTGAAAGCGTGGATGATCCAGAACAGGAGCTGCTGCGTATCCCGTTTGTACGTCCGGTACGTGTTCTGGGGCACAATGGCGTCCATTTTGAAGCAACAGGTGCTTGTTAAAAGCGCGCCACGCAGTCAAAGAGACCAGACTCCCCTTGAAATTGTTACCTACCTATTATCATGACCTGGCTCTTATGAGTTCCTCCCGAGAGGTGATAAGGAAGTCGCCGTGTTGCTCTGAGGGCAGCCTCGGATAAACCAAGGACCGACGCCCTTTCCCCACGCTCTGAATTAAGGTAAGGTACCGGATCTTCCTTGCATCTCATTCACATCCTTGTGCTGCTCAGAGCCAAGGCCATCCTCACAATGAACAAAGATGAGGCTCACGAGTATCTCTCGTCTCTCCTGAACCAGAATCTGCGCGTTTATACTACAGACGGCCGCATGTTTCGGGGAAGCTTCAAATGCACAGATCCGGTTCGTCTCCCCATATAAGAAGGATGAGTATCCGCTCCCTCGGATGCTAACTATGGCCCTTGACGAGACAGGATAGGAATATTGTGCTGGCAAACACGCACGAGTACCGGCAGCCTTCTGAAGAGGAGCGTAGTGTCGCTGCGGCAAATGCTTCTGGCGACTCTGTGACCCTGGATATGACGTCTCGATATCTGGGCTTGGTTGTTGTTCCTGGACACCATATTGTGAAGATGGAGGCCGAGCAGTTTCTGAGTCAAATGAAGTAAGGGCGCAATGAAATCGAGGTCATTGGAGAACGTCGTGCGCGACACACATGGCGAAGGTGTTCCGTTCCATTCTTGCGGCGACGGCGTTGTGGTTGGTTTTTGGATTGGATTTGAGATTAGATCACAGGACGCTTAGAGTCATTGAGTAATTCATGTTCATAACGATATCAACTAACTCATACAAGGTATTAATGGTGAATGACCACACGCCCCTATCCAAAAAGACACTATAAAGCAGATCGACCTAACCGGCGTTTGTTCCAGCCCTGTCCAAAACTCCCCCGCCAGCTTGGCGGCACCCAAATCGACAATATCGGCATTAGTCCAAGACGACTTCCCAAGACTGGGCTCCTATTTACTCGCACAGCCCTGCTTCTCCCTCTGTTTCTTCTTGTGCTCATGTGCAAGGTTCGGGTCACACCTTAGGAGGCAAGAACTTCCTGGGTCCGACCTCGTGCCTCGCCGTTCATGCCACCGTCACTACCCATGGCGGAGTGAGGGCGCTCCTCTTCCTCTTCCGCCTCCTCGCCATCGCTGTCAATTACGACGCCTTGCTGTGTCCAAGAGCCGTGATCGTTCAGCGGCACGTCCTGGTGGGACAAGTCGTGGCCCTCTTCTCTAGCCCTGATGGTGTTGCGCCGTCGCTGAGAAAGGTTCCGGGATCGAGTGGAAAGCTTGGAGCTCACGGCGGCATTTTGAGTGACCCAGTTTGTGAGAGCATCCTCGCAGTCCTGGATGATGGCCTTGCTGGCTTCGTAGCCATCGTATGCCGCTCGAGTCTCGCCGGGAGTGACGGGAGTGTCGTCGATCAGGTCAAGCAGGTGCTTGCCGTAGCCGGCGATGATGGCTACTTTCTCGCAGTGCTCGCGCAGGGCATCAAACTGGTAGGAATAAGCAGCCTTGACCTTTTCGCGGGTGATATTGGACAGCTGAGCCTCTGCCACGAGCGATTCGGCCTCGGCGCGAACCAGTTCCTGCTCCAGCACCACAATCTTGGGAGAGTTGGGCTCCTTGTACTTGAGCTGGGCGATTTGATCGGTGATTTTCTGCTTGCCTGCTCGACGTCAGTATGTAATACTCATCATGTTCCTAGGAATCGGCTTACGGTCTCGGCTAGGCTGGACCGATGCCTCGATATTGCGAATACTCTTCATCGTGATGCGATATTGGTCGTATCGGTCGACGTACTGATCTTCTAGCTCGCCGATTTCGTAAATGAGAACGCCAATCTTGTCGGTGACGTCAGAGACATCCTCGTCGGTGTTTTCACCCCAGAGAGACAATTGTTGCTGCAGAGCCATCAGGTTAGCAGCCATAATGTAACATCGCGAGAAGGAAAGCCACTTACAGCCACCTCCATGCGCTCCTTGGCCACAAGCTCCATGCTTCGCATAACGTTCTTCTCCATCTTGACGAGCTGGGAGAGCTTCTTGGCCAGATCTGGCCCAAAAGCGCCACCGGCATTGCGGCGGAGAGCATGGCCTGCTTTGTCAATTAGCCTACACGTTTATACATGGGTTTCGCATCTAAAGGATCGTCGAAGCGGGTCAGGATCGTAGATAAAATCGTGTCAATCGATCCTGGGCCATTCAACGGTAGCAGAGCTGTTCGCAGCACTCACCCAAGCTTCCCTTTCCAAAGAAACGGCCGGACTTGGTGGACGACGGCGGAGGCGGCGGACTCTGTCCATCACATTGGTCAGCTGCAATGTCAAGCTGCGAGCGGTCGCGAACAGCGGGAAAGATGCCGGTCGATCCCTACCTGGAGCTGCGACGCCGTCGGCGCGCGGGTCTGGCGCATAGAGTATGTTCGGTGCATTTCGGCGGTGAGACGGAGCTATGAGGTTCGAATTGGCGATGGTTTCTGCGCGTCGACGGAGTGAAAAGGTATTGGCGCTGCGATAGGGGTTGAGCGCGCAGGGGAGGGATCAGCAGTGGTGCTTTACTGCTGTGCTGGACGGATATCAATGTTGGGTGGGACGAGATCAGAGCTGACGCAGGAGGGGGACGGACGGGGAGACGACTATAAGAAGATGGAATGTCACGCCTTGGCTGCTTTTTTGGCGGAGCTGGCGGATCGTCATCGGCTGGACAGCTGCCCAGAGTTGCGCTCCGGCTACGTCATCCCCGCAGCTGGCGAGCCTGTTTGGGCCCTAACAGCCAGCAGGTCCCTCGCCGGCGCTGCGCTGCCTGCACCAGTACCCGCGCCGCGCTAGGCTCAGACGTGACTTCTTACTACTTATGCTGATGGAGTCTCGGGTGAAGGATTCCATTGCATCCAGGCTACGAATTTGGCTCTTCTCCTTCTGGTACCACGGCGACGACGTCAGATTAGGGTTCGGGACCTGCGGATTGATCGAGAGCTGTTGCTGTGCTGTATCGGTACAACTGGGCCGCCGTCAGAAAGCATGTGTCTCAGCCCAGCCGAGTCGATTGGAAGCTTCCTGACGTTGCTGAGCGGCGTCCTCGCTGAGACAGCGCCGATGGGTTGGCCTGCCATGCCGGATTAGGCCTGGGGGACGCTGCTGGAGCGGCGAGCCATGAGATCGATGGATTGCTAGTGCCGGGCTAGGGGGAAGTTGATGACGAAGTTTGGAGTCTGTTTCATCACACAAGCACACGCTCAGCGTCTGATTTTCCTGTTTTTCATCGTCAGCTTGCGGGTGCCAGGGATAAGACACCATTGTCCCTATCACGATCTCGGCTCCCTGTGCCTTGGGGGGCACAAGGGGTCGATTATGTATGCATGTGTCATTGCCGTCGCAGTGCCACCGCTACTGGAGTCGTGCTTCATGGCACAGCTTGGTCCTTGCCCATGTTACACAGCGCGCTCTTTCGGGGTTGACTTGCTCGGCTCAGCCTGGACGCATCAGCTGTCTGTCCCAGACGGCACCATATGGTTCGACTGATGGAATTAGTTGCCGGTTCGGTTTTCTCGTTTCCGTTTGCAAAGAAAACAGACCGTCGCTCGGTCCATGTAATCAGGACAACACAAACAGGATGCATCCCCAGATCGATTGGCTCGACGTAGGGTCGGGATCGTGCAGCAAACACACCCGTGGTGGGGTGTCTAGAGGCATGTTGTTAATCAATCAAAATGCTAGCACAGATTCACGAGCTGTCAAACCGGGGGATGCATGTGCACAATGAGCGACTACTCACAGTGCCCAAACCTTAGGCTGTCCTCCATACAACTACCTACCTACTACCTAGTAAGGAGGTGCTAGTAATATCTTGCTCTCCTTGCACCTCCAGTGGTCAACGCTGCATTGGCTTCCGCTGCTGGCGCATATCGGACGCAGAAACCAACAAACATGGAAATTGATCCCTGACACTGGGACGCTCGCTTACCCTTTTCGCTCCCACCGAGCACCGTTTAAGCCTGGCAAATCCAAATCTGGGACGGGGTCCATTGAGAATCTCACTGTATGCAGGTACGCTCCACATGCTCGACACTCAGTGGTTGTTGGTTGCTGGAAGTGGTCTCGCGGTTGATCAAGACAGTCGAGATATCCATGTTCTTTTGTGGGCTTCTCTCATCGCATCTTTTCTTGAAACAACTCGAAATTCACTGAGATGCAGTCAATGCCGCCCACTTGAAATTGGTCTGATATAGGTAGTAAGGTAAGGTATGTTATGGCAAGTGGTTTGGCACTTATACGGAAGACGTACTAGGTAGTAGCAAAAGCTCTGTTCAGCTTGTCAGTAGGTTTATAAGACGAAGCAACAGTAATACGACATATTATACAATAAGAGAAATAGCAACGAGAGAATTTAACACTCAAGTTCGACCTGATGCTAATTGAGATGCTCTCATTTCTCTTCGCAAACATTCAAGACATCAAGCAATCCCCCAAGGAAACGCGCTGTCCAAATCTGGCCTAGCTGGGCAGCCTTCCTTTGTTGTGGACTTGCCGCTTAAACTCTGGCCAATCACCAACAACCTCCGGGCCAGCCAACCAGGGCTCGCGTGCTCTTGGCTGGGTCTCTGTCCAAAACGCGATCTCAAAGGCATCTTGATTCGCGATCCCTCAGAATCACAAAACTGCAGTTTCGGAATCCTGGGCTGCTGCTGCGCTGCGTTGGAGATGTTCTGTTGAATTTTTCTTTCTTTATCATCAGCGGGGAGAATTGTCCACGGGGGCCTTGAGCTGTCGCTTCCGTGGCGGGTTGCTGGAGATTGGCGGCGGCTTGCAGCTGGATCTGGAATCTTCAAGCCCGTCTTCTTTCAGCCTCACATGTGCATGAGTTGCCGCCGATCGTTTGCTGCTGGCCGAATGAGAGGCTCGTTGTCACCGGCTTATTCACCCGCGTGACTCTATTGTCTTTGCCATTGTTTTTGCTTCGTTTGCACTTTTTTTGCCTCAAAACCCTTGCGGGCATCTCATGCAAGCCCCCTTTCGTTGACCTCCAGAGCTGGGTCTGCGGCTTCGTTCGCCATCCCTTCCAACCTCCGTCTTCCCGCCTGCTGCGACAAACAAAAGGGCGACGCTCACCACCAGGTACCGTGACACAAACGGGGCGCAACAGAACAGACGCAGACACGGATTCCTACTTGTTCCTCCAGGTCAGGATGATGCCCTGCGGACCGCCGCGAGTGACCGCAACGTCGGAGGAGGATCCAAGCCACCTGGCCCGTCTAGACTCAACTAGCGGATCTGGCGTCGCGGCGTCGACCAGAGGTCCCATTAGCCCTCCTCCCTTGAGGAGAAGCTGCTCCTCTGCTCCTCCAGCGGCTTCAGCGACTTCAGCATCCCGAACCTGCGACACCAGCACCAGCACCAGCAGCAGCGGCAGCGGCAGCGGCAGCGGTACCTGGACGCCCATCCCTCGCCCTGAGCGCGCGTCGGTGCCCCTGATAGACCGCGACTCTGAACATGCGCCCGAGATGCCACAGTCCAAGAAACCCAGCGTCACATCCAGCGTCAACCCGGCCCAAAGCATGCCACCAGCAACGCCATCGCGGGAGCATCAATACCAGCCCGAAGTGGTGCAGACTCCCAAGACCCAGACAAGGCCAGTGACGGAGTGGACGGTCCAAACGCTTGCGAAACAGCTCGCGACGTTCAACCAACAGGTTCGGAAGGATCACGCGCAGCTTGTCGCCCATGCCATTGAGAGTGCAAGATGTAGAGAGTGGCGCACTCAACACGGCCTGGATCTCTTTCGGGAGTTGCGAACCCATCCTAATCCAGAAATCAAGGGCAAGCAGATCAAAATCAAGTTCAAGGTCAGCCAGCACTGTTTGTTTTCACCAGCACTCGAGGTTCGCAGCATCCTGTTTGAAATTCACGAATTGACCTCCCAACTTAGCAGCACAACAAGAACAAGAAGGAACAAAAGGACGTTCGCTACAATGTGCATTGCGTCAAGACCAACAAGCCCGCTGTTCCGGCTTACCGATTTCACCATGTGGAAATCAAGAAGAACGTCTTGATGCCCAACACCATGCTGACGTTTGTCCCCCATCTGCGGGACCTGGAAGGGTCTGAAGAGGCAAAGTACAATCTCTGGCTTAAGGAGCTGGAGGACATTGACCTCAAATCGGGCTTCAAGCCCATGAACCGTGACGAGAAGTTTGTCGCCATCATCCAGGGCGAGCGCGCTGCTACGCTCTCGCTCTACTTGGACATGTGGCTCAAGGAGCTCGACATCCCATCCTGCAACAAATCCACTCTCATCAGGTACATGGCCAGCCATGCGTCCGACGACGCCATAACGCCCCAGCAAAAGACAGACATTATCAAATCTCATGGCCAAGGCCACGCCATGACACCAGAGGAGCACAGAGCGGCAGAGCTGTTCACTGCCGCGTTTCAACTGGCGTTCAAGGAAAATCAACCGCAGCTGAAGCAGATTGAGCTGCGCAAGGTGCTGTTCCTGGACGAGTCTGTCGATAGCGTCATGGACAACAAGCCCGCGGCCAAGGAGGTTTCCATCGTCCAGCAAGATAATGAGGATGAAGTTGTCGAGTCCAACCTCGCCACCTACTGCATCTTGGGATGTCTCATCTGCTTCAGTCATTCCTGCGATCACGGCGAATACGACATCAAGAACTGGAAACGCACCTTTTCCCTGTCATCCTGCGCGCCCTTGTCGGACATCTTAAGGAGAAAGCGAATAGCGGCAGCAGGGGTAAACACCATTGCCGACGTGCCTTGTCGACGGAGGTGCTATCGGCTGAAAATCCCTCCTGACCCGAGTGCGGTGGCGAAGCCGTGGACTGAAGATGAACGCATGCTCCTGCGGACTCTCTACATCACGACTGATTTCAGCAAGACGAAGATGGACCCGATCTGTCTTGCAACGGAATTACTGAACCGAAACTGCGACGAGGTGTACGCAGAATTTCAGACTCTCAATATCGGCATACCCGGGCCCGAGCTGCCGACGGACCCCCCTCGACCGCGAAACATTTCATGGTACGATCGCAAGCGGAAGATGCTCATCGGGGACTGGCAAGAGCACACCATTACTCACGAACATCAGCGACGGGAACTGCTTGAACCGTGCTCTCACGACGGTCCTTGCGCCCCCAAGATATGCAGCTGCGTCGACGCCGGAGTTCTATGCGAGAGGTTCTGCGGCTGCACAGAGGCCAACTGCGCTTATAAGTTTACAGGCTGTGCTTGCCACTCTCTAGGCAAGACATGTCTTCCCAAACAGAAAGACAGGCCGTGTATCTGCGTGCAGCTCAACCGCGAGTGCGATCCCCAGCTGTGCGGCTCATGTGGCGCCTTTGAGCGAGCAGACCCTGCCAACGCGGAAGACGATGTTTTGCATTCCACGGGGTGCCAGAACTGTGATTTGCAGCGTGGGCGGCACAAGGCGCTCCTCCTCGGACAGAGCCAGCTCGAAGGGGTTGGCTACGGACTCTTTACCGCCGAGGACATTGCTCAGGACGAATTCATTGTCGAGTATGTGGGAGAGCTAATTACCCATGACGAGGGCGTCCGCCGGGAAGCAAGACGCGGCGACGTGTTTGACGAGACATCCAACATTTCATACGTCTTCACCCTGCTGGAGAACGAGGGCATCTGGGTCGACGCCGCTATCTACGGTAACCTGAGTCGATACATTAACCACGCCTCGGAGCACGACACTCGAGGATGCAACATCACTCCGCGGATCCTCTATGTCAACGGAGAGTTTCGGATCAAGTTCACCGCCTTGAGAGACATCAAGGCCGGCGAGGAGCTCTTTTTCAATTACGGCGAGAACTTTCCCAACCTCACCAAGAAGCTGCTGGATAACAAGTCCGGGGACAAGCCGGAGGGCCCTAAAAAGGTCGGCCGACCCAAGCGTGCCGAGACTGGCGATCGAGTGGCACGCAAGGCACCCAAGATAGAGCACAAAAAGGCGGGAAGGCCAAAAACGAAAAAGAGGAAGACGGCGGCGACGGCGACGACTGTTACTACAACCACGACTACGACGGTTACGGCGGCAGTGGTGGCAGTCTCGGATGACGATTCTGCAGCTGCCAGTCCGTCAATGGAGATTTATGCCCGCAAGCGAAAACGCCACACGGTGATTGATTCGGAGGAGGAAGAATACCATCCTCCTGGCACAGACACGGCGTCATCCACAGCTGCACATGCCAACACCGAAGAGGGAGAGCTTCTACGGTCGAAGCGGCTGCGGAAAACAACGCGATCACAGAGGGCCAAGGAGCCCGAGACGCCAGCAGTCAAGACTCCGGGCTCAGAGGAGCCAAAGCCGCGGGGCAAGCGCGGAGGGGCCCGACCCGGCAGCGGACGACCTAGAAAGCATCCTCGCGTCATCCCAAGGCCAAACAAAGAACCTTCGCTGCCTGCCCAGGCTGCCCAGCCCGCTGAGTCGTCCCAGGAGTCGCAGCTCGATACGAACACCAGCGCGTCTGCTCCCACGCAGACGCCCACACCTACGCCGTTAACGCCAAAGCAAAGCAGAACGGGCCGCGGAGAAGGGCCGCAGGAAGTTGTCGAGATTGAAGACAGCGAGGACCAGGACGTGGTGACGATGAGCAGGACATCGAGGAATAGACGGTTACCGGCGAAATTCAGGGAGGAGGCATAGGTACTAGGCGTTATAAGGTCCAGGGGTCAAGTGTCTAAGGGGGGCTATGGAGTTACAGAAAGGATTTATCACTGATAGACTACCATGATGATGTAGGCCGAATAATACGACCTGATGGTGAATCAAGACAGCACGGACCCAGAGCATTGTGACGGTGTGTACCCTTGTGAGGAGTCGCAAATTGAAAGATACCGTGGGCTCGGGATGGGGAAAGCTGCCAAACAGGATCAAGGCGATGACGAGCATGTGATGGAGCCCTTTGGATGAGGCCAACGGCAGCACGTACCTGGAATGTGGCGCAGAGCTGAGTCTCTGCCTTGGTCAAAGCCCTGTCGGAAAAGAAGACCTCGGATAAGCGTGCAATAAGCAGTTTACGGGTACCTGATACAGGCAGACACCTTCTACGCATTGTGAATGATGCAGCTGTTTGAATTCATTAAAAATCAACAAGGTCAATTTATATGTCAAGCTGCAAGTTGACACTCTCACGAGCAGCACGGATCAAGGTAGCACTTCAATTGATCCCCCACAAGCCACATCTCTCTCTCTGTTATAGCGGGGGCGGGGCGACACACCAGCCACAGAGACAGCTAACGATGACGTGGGCGATTAGACCTGGCCGGGAGCTGCACCAAGCTGAGGTACGAGCACTTCGTACCTGAACCTGAACCCACACGGCAGCAAACAGAACACTTTGCCTGTGCTTTTTAACTTGCAACTTCTCTCTTCTCTTCCTCTTCTCCTCCATCATACAACAACAACAACAACAGCAACAAATTTTGCTTCACAAACGCACACCGAGGCACTTGTCGATTCTGCCTCCAGATTCTGAACCCGTCGTCATCGAGCTCTCTCCATTGACCCCGCCGAAAGAACACAAAAGCAAACAAAACAAGAGCTCGCAGTTGAAGGCCATTGCCACGAGACCATAATGACGCTCTACTACACCCTCGTACGTTGCCGAGCCTGCGACGATGGACACAACGAGAATCTTGCTGGATAGGTCTAACTCTGCCCAAAGGTGTTTGGTCTTCTCATGGCCGAGATGGCCCTGTTTATGCTGCTGCTCGTGCCGCTGCCGTTCAGCGCCAAGCGCAAGATCTTTACGTACGTTGTCGGCCGGCCTCCCGAGATAACCCACGCGCTGACGTGTTGCACGATAGCTTCATCTCCGAGAGCCCGGTGATAGCCAAATTACAGTACTGGATGAAGATTACGTTCTTCTTCATCCTAATCCTCTTCGTCGACAGTCTCAACCGAGTTTATAGGGTGCAGCTCGAGGTCATGGCCGCCCACGAGCATGCTGTTAAGGGAAAGTGAGTGTCCCCTGTCAAACTGGAACAATGCTTGGGCGATTCAACAGGCGTCTAACGACTACGTCAACAGTCCCGCCGCCGTTATGGGAGCCGAGCGCCTCGAGGTTCAGGCCCGCAAGTTCTACTCCCAGCGCAACATGTACCTCTGCGGCTTCACGCTGTTCCTGTCCCTCATCCTTAACCGCACCTACGTCATGATCCTGGAAGTCATGCGCCTCGAGGACAAGCTGCGGGCCTATGAGGGCACCAGCCAGAACACCAAGGAGAGCGAGAAGCTGGCCGTTGCTGGAAAGCCGGGCGAGCTGGCTGCCCTCAAGAAGAAGCTGGAGAAGAAGGAGCAGGATCTCGAAAACCTGCAGAAGCAGGCGGAGCAGCTGAACAAGGCCTACTCCGAGCTTAGCGACAAATATGCCGCTACCCAGATGGATGGTGAAAGCCGCAAGGCCAGATAAAAAGGCCCCGCTTGACATATCAGGTGTTTGGCGTTGTGTTGCAAACGTGGTGTTTGTGAACAAAGATTGAACATTCCGAGGGGATCAAGGAGTCAGGGCCACGAAGGGAGTATTGGGATGGAACCAAGTGAATCGATTTAACGGCTCTCCCCCGACTACGACGATTATCTATGGTGCTGTGGCGGAAAAGCAAAGGAAGAGCAAGTTAGGCTTGCCGAGGTACGGGAAGCAGTGGGCTTGTGTGGTTTTCTGGTTTGGGAGTCTCATAACTAACTGTATATTACTCTGCCAACTGGACAACTTTTGTCGCGAATTCTATTCTATGTCTGATTTTACAACCGCGCTCTAATGCGACTCCAAGTCTCTTTGCTCGCTTATCTGAGAAACAGGCTGAATTTTACCACGGCCAGTCCTTGCCGTTGTTGCTCAGAAACTTGTGCGTCTCGGCATCCCGCTTGCCCTCGATGATCTCGCGACAGCTCTCGGCACTGACGCTCGGCTCCAGGGCGCCCATCTTGCGACGCGACTCGGGCGTACCCACCAAATTCGTGGCCACGAACTCGGGGTCATACGCAAAGACCTTGACACCGTCGCCCCTGAGCTCGTAGGCGTCACACGCGGCGAGCATGTTGAGGGCGGCCTTGCTCATGCGGTACTCGGGCGACGGGATGGCGTACCAGGTGCCCTCTGGGTTGAGCCTCTCGCCGATGGAGCCGAGGCCGCTGGAGACGTGGATGATGCGCTTCGTCTTGGGCTCTTCATCACCCTCGGGCTGGGTCTTGAGCAGAGACTTGAAGGCCTGCGTGACGGCGTAGGGACCGATGGTGTTGACCTCGAGGGTGTTGCGCAGGCGGAGGAGGGGGTCTGGCGACTGGTCGACGATGCCGGCGTTGTTGACGAGGATGTCGAGTCTGCCTGCTTCCTGGCGGACTGTCTCTGCGGCGGCCTGGATGGAGGACGGGGAGGAGACGTCGAGCTGGATGACGGAGATGGTCGTTTGGTCGTTTGCGGTGAGCGGGCGGAGGGAGGATGCTGCTGTTTCGCCCTTGGAGGGGTCGCGGGCGGCGAGGAAGATTTTGTAGGGGAGGGGGGATTGGATGAGGGATTTTATGATTTCGTAGCCGATGCCGCGGTTTGCTCCTGCGGTATGTTAGTTTTGTGGTGTTTTTGTTTTTTTGTGAGGGTTAAGGGGGGCGGACCGGTTACGAGGACGACTGTTGGGGACATTGTTGGAGTGTGTTTGGGAGATGTGTGATATGGTTGTTTTCGTGTTACTGATGTTTCTATGATTGATTCTATGGATTCTTTCTTTGTTCATTGTTAATGCCTTTCTCGCAGTTATATAGCTGTGGTGTTGCTTGTGCAACATCATCACGATGCCTTCTCACTTACAAGCCAAGGGGCAACTCGGTCCGGACTTAAGACGCAGCCTCGACTACAATCTCCAGTAGGCCCCAGCAAATGATGGTAGAGGAAGCCCCAGATGGTAAAGCCTGGCTACCTAGGTTTATGACACACATCATCCCCATAATGCGCATGGCAGAAGGCTCGGACATAGAAGATGGAGAGTCCGGTCCCGAAGTCCACTATCTTGGGCGCCCATGGGTCTTGATGAACGCAAGGTGAAAATTTGGGGGTTTGTCCGCTGTCCGTGAGAAGCGTGTAACGGGGGGTTGAGGAGATTCCAATGAGGATTTTCGGGGAGAGGTGGTTCGGATGTAAGGGCTGGTTGACGCGAGCTGTAGTACTTTGGGATGCCGGTTCGAGATTCATTCGGTCTCGGACAAAATGGATGCAGAGGACTCTGATGCTGTGGGCATATAGTGTGGTTCCTTGGAGAGAGTACGCCTTATCACTTGAAGTCCAATCTTAGTTCATTCCTTCGTTATACAAGTCCATTTGATCCGTTCATCTTGTCAGTGATGATCACAACAGCATCAGAGGTTGGAGTTTCCCATCTGATATCAAGATTGTCCTGCTTATTCCGTCTGCCGGTCGGACAACCTTAATGGGCGGGACCAGCGCAACTCGGTCTAGGCCCCTTTCAGCGCGCGAGTTTCAGGCTCCGCTTCTTTCCCGAAATGCTTCCACCTTCGCGTCTTTCGCTGCCGGACTCGCCCATTAACTCCTTCATGGCCATAACTTTGCCTTATGACCGCGAAGTACGACAGGGACGACGTTACCAAATATTCAACCACCCATCACGAATTGACTCATTCACGATAACATTCTCGGAGTATCTAGTCTACCTTAGAGAAGAATAACAAAGAATGACGTCCTCGGATATACCACAACCCAGCGACATCACAAGGGAGCAGTTCGCGTCATATCTGAGTCGATATCCGGCCGTGGTCGAGGCCATCTCCCAGTCCAAAGGCGGTAAGTCGCTTATTTTCTCCTTCATCACTACTATACGTCTGCCCCAATAAAGAAAAAGGTCGCGATTTCAACATTCTTGATGTGAGAGCTCTAATGAAGCTGACCGACGTAAACGCGCGACAGCCAAAGATGGACAAAAGACGCTCTCAGAACTGGACCAGTACCGCTATGTGGATGCCGTGGAGACCTTTGGGCTGGGGAAGCAGAAGCGCGAGATGAACCTTGACGATGTCAAGATGCTCGTCGAGTGGAAGCTGTAAGTTGGCGTATGGCATTTCATGATTCTGTCATTATCGAGGTGAAGACTCATGCTGCCTGAAGGCTCGTGCCCTTGCTCATTTGAGATACTCTCTTGCTCTCACATCCCACCTCTCATAAACTAACAGTAATATGCTCAGACGCCACGGCAAGTTCCGGCCAACGCTCATGTCCCTCGTCTCCTCCAACCCCCCCTCATCCTCCCAAACAATCCAGTTCGCCATCAGATTCTACGCAAACTCCAAGGACGCCGGCAGCGCCATCAGGATGCTCTCCGAACTCAAGGGCGTTGGTCCCGCCACCGCCTCTCTTTTACTCTCCGTCCACGACGCAGACAACGTCCTCTTCTTCTCCGACGAGGCGTACTACTGGCTGTGCTGCGGGGGCAAGAAGGAGTCCATCAAGTATACGCCCAAGGAGTATCTCGCCCTGCGGGCGGAGGCGGATGCGCTGATGAAGAGGCTTGGCGTGTCGGCGATGGACGTCGAGAAGGTGGCGTACGTGCTGATGAAGCAGCCTGAGATGACCAAGGTATCCAAGGCAGATGCGGCTGCAGAGGTCAAAGCACCGGCCAAGGCAGCGACTCCTACTACCTCGTCATCTTCCAAGAAGAGAAAGATGGCGTCTAGTGATGGCAGCGAGAAGAAGGAAAAGAAGGCAGAAGTGACAGCCGCGAAGAAGGATCCGATTGAGGACAACACGGCCTTGAGACGGTCAAAAAGGCTGAGAAAGTGATGAGCTTTTCAAAGTCCCTTTAGAGGGGTCTCGGTATCTTGATGTATGTATATCCAACCCATCTCCATTACCATGATGTTAGTTGCGAAACTAAGACACTATATCAACAACCAGTCTTCCTCCACTAATCTCACCCGCCCTCATTCTATCCAGCCCCCTGTTCACGCCGTCAAACCCGCTCTCCACGCCGATAACAGGCGGCGGCGCAAGCAGACCCTGCTCCAGCAATCTCTCCAACCACAGCACCAGCGCCTCGCCCACAGAAGGCACCGAGTGGAAGATCTTGATGGGCACCGTATGATACGCAATCCCCTCCGGCGGCGCCTCCTTCGGCAACCCCGTCAGCCCGACGAGATGCGACGTCTGCGTCTTGCTCTCCCGCGGCGTGTCCGGCGGCGACGGCGGCGCCTCGGCGAGCCTCTTCTGCCGCGTCAGCGCGTCCAGCAGGACGGTGGCCGAGTCGCGGCCGCGGGTGTCGAGGGCGAAGCGCAGCTGGGAGCCGACGCTGGTGCTGATGATGTCGACGGCCCGGGCGGTGTCGTGGCTGTCGACGAGGAGGTCGGGGCGCTGGGCGGAGCAGCCCGAGATGCGGAGGCCGTGCTTGGCCGTGTCGACGACGGTGATGACTCTGAGGCCGGCGAGGCGGGCGAGCTGGACGGTGATGTTGGCCGATGTGGAGGAGCCTGTGGTTCGCAAGCTGGTCAGCCCCATCGGAATATTATGCAATCGAGAGCACGAGGCCATCGCGAAGACGGATACGAACCTCCCCAGACAGCCACCCAGTCCCCCGGAACTGCCCTCTCCGAGTCCGTGATGCCCTGCAGGCACTCGGCCCTCACGTCCTCCGGGATGCTCTCCGGCGGGACTTGCCGCACGAGCTGCAGCAGGTCCGGCCCGTCGAGGATGGACGAGAAGTCGACGCCCATGCAGATGCCGAGGGTGATGGCGGCGGCGGAAAAGGCGACGCCCAAGCCGGCGGCCTGCTGGAAGGAGATGGACGGCGGTATCCTCGCGACGTTGAAGTCTGACGAGACGGAGTACTCTTGGTATGCGGCCTTGCGGAGGTCGCGGTAGTCTGTCGATATGGCCAGCACCTGCGACGATGATGAGCCTCTTGTCAGACTGGATGCGGCTGGTATAAGTGAAGGGGAGGTGCTTGACAAGGGTTCCATACCCGGTCGCCTTCTTTCAAGCGGGAGTTGCGTCGGGGAGCTTTTGTGACTCGGCCGGCGAGTTCGCGACCTGCAATGTAAGGCAGCGTTGCGATGCCAAAGTTGTAGTCTCTGTGTTGCCGTTGCATGTTAGAGGTCGGTTTGCTCTACAGGCAGCTTTGCTACACAAAACAAGAGAGGGATGGGGGTTCATACGGCGCTTTCCAGTCAATTGGATTCAGCCCTATCGTGTGCGTCCTGATGAGCGTCTCATCGTCCTCGACCAGCCGCGGCACGGGATAGTCGTTGGTGATCTGGTATGCCTGCCGCGGTCCGTGGAGGAGCAGGACGGTCTGTGCTTGTGCTGCGTCTGCCGCCATGGTCTGAAGTATTGCGTCTTATTCAAGATGAATCCGGGGCGCAACCGACAAGAGAAGAGAAGAAGATATGAACGAGAAGGAGAGATAAGAAAGGCAAAGAGGGAGAATGCTTTCAAAGAGGCTGCTTATCAAGATGCGAGGTGTAGCATCGTGCCCGCATCTGCAACCTCCGTCATCCCCGCAAGCCCAGCATCTCTTATACTATATCGTGTCCGTGTATATTCAGCCGAGCCCCGTACTCTCGAGATTCCCGCTGACAAGATGGCTAAGGCAGACGGCAATTAGCATCGCCAAAGAAATCGACGATTGGGGAAATAAAGAGAGCCCGCTTTCGGAGTGAGTCGAGAGATTCCGTCAGCAGGAACTAAACACTATTCATCTATTAGTGTGTTGCTCCTCATTGTTCTTGTCACTCCCCCAAAAATGCGATGGGGGCAGAAGCACGGCGGATTGCGTGATTGCTCACCAGTGTTGCTCAATGAAGCAACCCCCCGGCGTCCCGATTTTTGGGGTGACAATCCACTCCGCGGTCCGGGGGGGCTTTGAAGGTAATACGGGATTGCCTAAAGAGACAAAAGTTGGAGAGAATGGCGACAGATGGAGGGGGCATGAGCGCTGTGTCGAAAATGGGTTCATAATCGACCGGCGTGGTTGTTGTTTGATTGTTTGATTGCTTTTATCCTCGGTTGAGGCTTGACTTACACGAGCTGGTGGTGGTGATAAGCTAAAAGATCCCCGACATCAGCACCCGCGAGATCAGAAGCAAAGCATTTGAGCTGAGCTCGTCTTGATCGGACCTTTTCTTCTTACCTTTTTTCCTATTCTTTATTTCCCATTTATTTCCCTTGTTAAACGGTTATTCATACAAGCATCACCATGGCTAGTGTTGATCTGCCAACTCCCCCGGAGACGGCGCGGACGTCCCCCAAGCCTAGCTCAGCATCCCCTGTCCCGTCGTCTCCCTCAACTGCTGCTGCTACTTCTGCTCCTGCCATCCCAAAGCCGTATGAAGTGCCCAAGATCAGTCTCGTGAACCGCTTCATCGACCAGCCCAGGGAGCTCAACGTGGCCGTCATCGGCGCGGGCCTGGCCGGCGTGCTGGCGGGGATCCTGCTCCCGGCCAAGGTGCCCGGCATCAAGCTGACCATCTACGAGAAGAACGCGGACGTGGGCGGCACCTGGTTCGAGAACGTGTATCCCGGCGTGCGCTGCGACGTGCCCGCGCACGTCTACCAGTCGACCTTTGACCCCAACACGCAGTGGACCGAGGAGTTTGCGCAGGGCCCCGAGATCCTCGCGTACTGGAAGGGGCTCGCGCGGAAGCACGACGTCTACAGGCTGCTGAGGCTCTCGCAGAAGGTAGAGGCCCTGGACTGGGACCCGGCCTCGTCACAGTGGCTCATCAGCGTCCGCGATCTCAAGACGGACGTCTCACGGGTCGACAGGGCGGACTTTGTCCTCACGGCCATTGGCCGCTTCAACGCCTGGAAGCTGCCCGACTATCCCGGCATCAACGACTACAAGGGCCTCCTGCGGCACACCTCCAACTGGGACCCGTCGTTCGACGTCACGGGCAAAAAGGTCGCCGTCATCGGCAACGGCGCGAGCGGGATCCAGCTCGTGGCCAACATCCAGAAGCGCGTCGAGCGGCTAGACCACTACGCCCGCAACAGGACCTGGGTGGCCGCCTCCTTCGCCGGCCACGAGACGTCCATCGAGCCCAAGACGATCCCGCAGGAGCTCCGCGACTCGTTCAAGACGGACCCGGAGGCGTACCTCCGCTACCGCAAGGCGATGGAGCAGACCTACTTCCGCGGCTTCCAGGGCTGGCTCAAGGGCTCCGCGAGCAATGAAGAGGCCAAGGAGGCCTTTACGCAGCTGGCCCGGACGCGGCTGGCCTCGCGCCCGGAGCTGCTCGAGCGCATCATCCCGGACTTTTCCCCCCACTGCCGCCGACTTACACCGGGGCCGGGCTACTTTGAGGCCCTGTCGCAGCCCAACGTCGAGTACATCCAGACGCGCATCAAGCGCTTCACAGAGACGGGCATCGAGACGGCCGACGGCACGCTCCGCGAGGTCGACGCCGTCTTCTGCGCCACGGGCGCAAACTCGGACATGGCGCCCCCTTTCCCCATCCGCTCGGGCGCCGCCGACCTGAGCCGCGACTGGAGCCACTCGGGCGCGTACGGCTTTCCCTACGCGTACATGGGCGTCGCCTCGCCCGGGTTTCCGAACCTGCTCTTCGTCCACGGGCCGAGCGCGTCCGGACGGTCGGGCACGGTGCCGCACAACGTCGAGAACCAGGTGACGTTTTTCGCCAAGATCCTGCGCAAGGCGAGCCGCGAGGGCATCAGGGCGATGGCGCCGTCCCGCAAGGCGACGGACGACTTCGTCGCCTACAGCGACGCCTTCTTCCAGACGACGGTGCTGTCGGAGAAGTGCAGCTCGTGGTACAACGGCGGCGTGCCGGGGGGCCGGATCCACGGCCTGTGGCCGGGCAGCGCGACGCACCTGACGGTCGTGCAGAAGGATCCGCGGTGGGAGGACTGGGAGTACGAGTACCTGTCCGAGACGGGGAACCGGTTCGCGTGGTACTTTGGCAACGGGGCGACGGCGGTGGAGGGCGATGCCGGGGCGGATGTGACGCCGTATCTCAGGGCCGGGGAGGCGGATTTGAGGGGGTTGCATGAGGAGTGGTGGGTCGTGCCGTAGGCTATGGACGTTGATGGTAGTAGTATGAGTTCTTCTTGTTACATAGATGTTGAATATGAATCATGTGAAAAGAGTCTAGATTTACTGTGGCTTTTAGCCGATGTCCCCAACGACTGGGATGAAGTCTATGTGCGTATCTCGGAAGAGCATCTCGGCAAGGCAAACTCCCAGATGCCTCAGATCAAGACGATAGATTTCCATTAAACGCTTAGCTATGGTTGCTTCTTACTCGTGGAAACGCAAGTAGTCGATGTTTTGTAAGTCCTAGTTCATCGCGTATGAACTTGGCTGCTATGGTATCTCGGCCCCTCGATGGCGTGCTGGCAAGCATGTGGTTCGCAAGCCAACTAAGCAGGACCATGCCGTCGGTAGTCGCAACTATCCCGATGTCGCAATCCGTAGACCAGATAGATCTATCACGAGAGGCAAAAGCAAACTCGTAACCGAACGACATTGCCATGAGTCGAGTGTTGAGAATGCTTTGCTGGAGAGGGAATGATTGATATGAGACAAGTCGCCCGGAGTCGAACAAGGGAAGCTCTCTATCAGGGTCTTGGTACTACGTTGTCTCAACTTGCTTAATCTTCTTTGACTACACTGCAAGTAGCCTGCTCGTTGTTTGACGAACAAGCTTGAGAGTCTTGTCAACATGGCGGACAAGGAAGATGCCTTTTCGTCCGATACAACTCCATTGCCCAAGGAGCAACGACACAAAGGTAAGACTATTTTACAGCCACAGCATCCTTACAAACGAGCAACTCACTGACAGTTTCAGTAAAATGGTACCGGTCAACATTCTACAACATGACGGTGCTCGGCCTCTGCAACCTCGCAGCGCCGGGCATCTGGGGCGCCATGAACTCCCTCGGCGCAGGCGGCAGCCAGTCGCCGCAGCTCGTCAACGCCGCCAACGCCCTCACGTTCTGCCTCATGGTGCTCTCGTGCTACTTCTCCAGCGTGCTGGTTCGCTACGTCGGCATTAAAGGCGCTCTCGTCTTCGGAACGTACGTCTCCATCATCTCCCAACTAACACGCTCTTGTCATATCAAAGACAACAACTCTACGTGTAAGTATATATATGCTGATATATTTCTTCGAAAACCTCCAGCATGGGCTACGCCCCCTACGCAGCCGGCCTCTACACAAACAACCGCTTCGGCACGACCTGGCTCGTCATCCTCGGCGCCGCCCTCTGCGGCCTCTCCGCCGGCGTCTTCTGGGCCGCCGAGGCCGCCATCGCAATCGCCTACCCGGAGCCCTGGAACCGCGGCAAGGCCCTCGGCTACTGGCTCACCTTTCGCGTCATGGGCCAGATCATCGGCGGCGCCGTCAACCTCAGCCTCAACATTGACCGGGACGAGGCCGGCAAGGTGTCGTACACGGTGTATATCGTGTTTATTGCGATTCAGGCTGCGGGCGCGCTGGTCGCGCTGCTGCTGAATCGGCCTAAGCATGTGCAGAGGGAGGACGGGAAGACGGTGAGGCTGGCGATTGTGGAGGATCCGTGGGCGGAGATTAAGGCTACTGCGAGGGCGTTTTTGAATCCGAGGTTTCTTTTGATTGTGCTTTGGATTGGGCAGGCTGTGTTTTCGGAGGCGGTGTACTTTACTTACCTCTCCCGTGAGCTTCCTCTCAGATGTCTTGTCGTTTTTTGATGTGTTGCTGACTTTTGTATCAGTCTGGTTTTCGGTTCGAGCTCGAGCTCTGGGCTCCTTCTTGGGCGGCATCGTCGCCATTATCATTGGAAACCTCACGGGTGTAAGTCCATATTGTTGCTACCTCACCTCAAGATCTAACTGACACTCCCTTATAGTGGTGGCTCGACCAAAACAAAATCTCCCTCAAAGTCCGCGCGCGCTACACCTTCTGGTTCATCGTCATCACCCAAGGCGCCTGGTGGCTCTGGGCCACCATCGTCTCAACTCGATACCGCCAGACCCTCCCGACCTACGACTGGACGGACTCAGGCTTCGGGTCTGGTTTCGGCGTCTACATCTTTCTCACCTTTGGCTTCCAGATCAACTACCTCTTCCTGTGAGCTCACACACACACCTCAACCCCCCCCTTTTTCGTATAACAAAGAAACACAGACTGATGCATATGGTTGATAGGTACTTCGTCGTCACGCACATCGCAAAGGACCAGGGCCAAGTCATCCGCTACGCCGCCCTCCTGCGCGGCACAGAGTCCGCCTGGCAGGCCGTCAGCTACGGCCTCACCTCCCTCACCGTCTTCGCCCAGGTCGGCGGCATCTACATGAACTTTGCGCTGTGGGCGCTCGCCATTGCGCCGGCGTGGCTGGTGCTGAGGCGCTTTGGCGACGATAAGGAGGAGGGGCAGTGGGATCGGGAGTCTGGGAGCTCGGGGGTTGTGGTGGCGGAGGAGAATCATGTGCCGGCAAAGGTTCATGAGACGTGATGCTGTAAGGGGCGTGGTGGTGGAAGCTGAGGCTACGTTGGCTTCATACGAACTAATTTACCTGGTAATGACAATGGGGCTTCAGGGTTAGAATGGTGTAGAATAAAAATGCACTTTGGCAATTGTGGATATACGTCTCGTGTCCTCTGATACTGGAGTTTACATGTGTATTGGGATGTCAAGACGAGGCGGGCTCCCTCGCCGATGTAGGAACATAAGCTTTGATACTACGCTAACTGCTGCTTTCTCGAAATACTTCCATATTGGGCAACTCTTTGGCATGGGACAGAGTACAAAAATTCAAGTCCAGATATCGGTTCCTCAACCAGCCAATCAGTGCTATATGAGCAATGAGAAACATCAGCCCAGCTTCCTCGTCTAACCAACGGGATCAACCCCGTCTCCCGGTAAGCTGAGACAAGCATTAGGCTACCATCTCTCGTCCCGGGAATAATAGACAAATCCTAATGCAAGATAGATATCAGTCCATCTTTTCGTGATTGGCCATGATGCCATCGTCTATCAAACTTGCTGCATGTGAAGATACGATCCCCTCCCCCCAACTAACACCGCTCCATGCCGAACCCCTGTCCTGCTCCAAGCAGAACACTATACGCGCACTCCACCAACACGGATACCATCGCCTAGAGCTATGTAAGCTTTGCCGCAACTAGCATCAAGCAATGAAGCTCGCTCAATATCTCATCAGTGGATATGAGCGCGATTCCTAGCGTGTCAGCTCTCAGATATCACAGATTGACTGCCTATGGCGGTATCCCCACCCGGGCTGACGTGATTTCAACCCGGCGCCAGAAAGGGTAAATCCGGGGAAGCTATTTCGAACATGGGGTATCAACGTGCATAGGACGCATCTAAAGTGATGAATCTGCTCTGATTTACCCAGCAGCTGCAGCTCGTTCGAAATCACCGTCGCAAAGTGGAGAGGAGTTGTATCTTGCGTGCTTGCATCACTCGAATTGCACCATCGTGAGCAGAAGCCCGGATGAGTCGTTTGCACGGCATTGCCAAGTCGAGGCACAAGGGTGGGATCAGTGCTCCGGGACCGAACATCGGACGTGTGCGTCGGACAGCCATGTAGAGCATATATGTGCCCGCATCGGCTGTATCAGCAAGGTTGTAGGGAGATTACATACTCACGCATGCAAAAAGAAGTGCTTCTCGAATAGCAACAAGGAACGGGAAAAGTAACAAGAAAGCACATCATCTTTTCCAGCACATACACCATTCGTTGGGCAGCCATGAGTCCCTCGCAAACCGGAAAGAAGAGCCTCGTGCTCAATGCCTTTGTAGAGATGTGTGCGTCCAATCGCAGTACCCCCTGATGACCCTGCAAGGGCAAGCTTTGGCAGCAAAATCAAAGGAGAGAGCGTTTTTGCTGACGGCCACAAAGGCAGTGGCCACCAGTCACCCGGCCTGTGGCGACATCCCGACGACCAGTCCTCGCGCTTCAACGAGATTGAGCACTGGACCGAGCTGGCCAAGCTGCTTGAAGAGGCCAAATTCCACGGCATCTTCATTGCCGATGTTCTGGGTAAGGTGACACCCAACCTGGTCGATGCTGCTGATCTCGATTAACCCATGTTTGTCTGCCGTGCAGGTGGCTATGATGTCTATACCGGCTCCTTGGATCCGGCCGTCCGCTCTGGCGCCCAGTGGCCGGTACACGAGCCCCTGGCCGTCATCTCTGCCATGGCTGCAGTGACCAAGAGCATCGGCTTCGGAGTCACAGTGTCGACGACGTATGAGCAGCCTTACCACCTGGCTCGGAGGCTGTCCACCCTCGACCACCTTACCAAGGGACGGTGAGTCTAGCCCTCCCCTGATCCGATGCAGACGACGTTGGACGTGCAGCTGACAGCCTCGACAGGATCGGATGGAACGTAAGTCGGGAAGATCTGGCCTATGCAATGCAGCCATCGACAAGGGGGGCGGCGGCGTGTGTGTGTGCCGTTGTATGCGGAAGGCTAACGATGGCTGTTCCTAGATCGTCACCTCCTATCTGGACTCTGCAGCCAAGAACATGGGTCTAGCTCAGCAACCCCAGGTCAGTCTGCCATGCTGCATGCGCCTTCTCCAATGCAAGGCTGCAAGTACTCGCCGTGTGCTGACTCATTCCCCAGCATGACGACCGATATGCTCAAGCTGAAGAGTACATCAAAGTCATGTACAAGCTCTTCGAGTCGTCATGGCGAGACGACGCCGTTGCGCTCGACCGCGCGTCGGGCATCTACACGCACCCCGACCGCGTCCGCAAGATCAACCACAACGGCAAGTTCTTCACCGTCCCCGGCCCTCACATCTGCTCGCCCAGCCCGCAGAGGACGCCGCTGCTGCTGCAGGCCGGCACGTCCCGGGCCGGCAAGGTGTTTGCCGCGCAGCACGCCGAGGCCATCTTTGTCTCCGCGCATGCACCCCAGGTCTGCGCCAAGAGCATCGCCGAGATCAGAGAGCTGGCCAAGACGCAGTTTGGCCGGGATCCCAGCAACATCAAGGTCCTTGCCCTGGTGTGCCCGATCCTTGGAAGGACGGAGGAGGAGGCCCAGGCCAAGTTGGTGGATTACAGGCAGTACGCCTCGCTGGAGGGAGCCCTTGCTCTGTTTGGCGGCTGGACGGGCATTGACTTGAGCCAATATGACGACGAGGAAGAATTGCGAGAGGTCGAGAGCAATGCCGTCAAGTGAGTCGAGACTCTCCTCTTCCGGCGACTGACCGTGATGCTGATATCCCGCAACAGATCCACCGTCCAAGGCTACGCCAGGTTCTCCCCAGGCACGGCCAAATGGACCAAGCACACCATTGCCGAGCACGTCAGCATCGGCGGCAACGGCCCTGTGCTGGTGGGCACGGCCGAGCAGGTGGCCGATGGGCTCGAGACGTGGATTCAAGAGGCCGACATTGACGGCTTCAACTTTGTCAGTATTTCTTGGCCACTCAGCTTGTTGGACAGATAACTAACCGGTAATGAATCGCAGGCCTACACTCTCTTCCCTCAGTCGTTCAAGGACATCATCGAGCTGCTGCTGCCCGAGCTGAAGAAGCGCGGCCTTTTCTGGGACGACTATGCCGTTCCGGGAGGCACGTATCGCGAGAACTTTTACAAGAAGGCTTCACAGACGGGACCTCTGGATGAGCATGTTGCGTCGACCTTTAGGTGGAAGGCGGGCGTTGCGGCAGAGGAGGCGGTGATTCCTGAGATTTAGGAGTGAAGCAGCACATGTTGGGTCTCGAGGTTGGCTGGACGGGATATCGATGCGGACCCCGTACAGTGCGGACTATGCGACTCTGTAGGGAGCTGCCATTGCGTATATACTGAATAGTCCATTAATTGCAAGAATTTGTGGATATGGCACTGCTGGCGATAATATCCCTTCAAATTCTACTCGATAAGCTTTTCCTTCGAAGAAGCATGAGGTTATCTGAATGAGTTTCCATGATCCAGCTACCGACGCCTCGTCACAACCTCACGTCTGTAACGCATTCTGTGGCTTAGTCACCATTCCATCACAGTGCGATCATCAAATTCTCCATCAACTCGCCAGATCCCGCCTCACCTCAACTCATCCACGAACCACAAACCACCAAAGCACAACACTTACTGTCACAACGTGAAGTAACTATTGAAGTCAAGCAGCAATACTTTTCTTGTGAGGAAGAAGCAACTGGATACATTACAGGCTCACCCTTGGCCACGCTCATCAATATGGCGCCCACTCAGCTGCCAGAGAACGGCAACCCGCTGTATGTTTCCCCCTGCAGGCCTCATGTTCCGCAGTCCCTTTGAATCCAGCAGTTTGATGATGCCTCATCATTCGTGAGCCCCTCCCCAGCGCTGTAAGCTAATTTGACTACTTTAGGGTCTTCTTTGACATCACAATCGGAGGTCAGTAGAATGCCATCGCAAGATAGTGGCCACAAACGCTGCGTGGTCATACAGCACCGCTCATGATTGCCGCGTCAAAATGAGAGTTCTCAATGCTTTGTTTCTCATCTGCCACACCAAACCCCCATCTTGAACCTCTGCATCCTTCAAATCCAGTCATATCCTTGATCATCAGTCTCACTCTTGCACCACCGCTGACACATGTACCTCCTCCCAGGCGAACCCCTCGGCCGCATCACATTCGAGCTCTTCAAAGACGTCGTCCCCAAAACGGCCGAAAACTTTCGCCAGTTCTGCACCGGCGAATCAAAGGACGCATCGAACCGGCCCCAAGGCTACAAGGGCTCGAAATTCCACAGAATTGTAGGCCGTCCTTGTTTCACCCTGATGTTCCGATCGTCTTCAGCTGCTGACTTGTGCGTCTTCTAGATCCCCAACTTTATGTGCCAGGGCGGTGATTTTCTCAAGGGCGACGGAACGGGGTCTACCTGCATCTGGGGCTACAAGTCATTTGACGACGAGAACTTTGACATCAAGCACGATCGGCCCGGTCTTCTTTCCATGGCGGTATGTTTCGGGTCTCTTCTTCATCACTCGTTTCTCCAAGACTGAATACTTTTCGCTAATCCTTGTATGATGCGTCCAGAATGCGGGCCCCAACACCAACGGCTCTCAATTCTTCATCACCACCGTGCCCACGCCCTTCCTGGACGGCAAGCACGTCGTCTTTGGCAAGGTCGTTGACGGCATGGACGTTGTGAAGAAGATGGAGGCGACAAAGACTGGCTACCGAGGGAAGGACGTGCCGAATCTGGATGTCGTCATCGCTCAGTGCGGTGAGATGTAAATATTTACACTGAATTCTTCGTTTGCTTAATAAAGCGATGGCCTGAGGGATATCGCATAGTATCGGTGAAACGACGCATGTTGCGGAAGATGTCCATCCTAGGGGGGGGGGGGGGGGGGGGGGGTTGTTATTTCTAAACCAAATGACCACAATTTCTTTTTGCTGTCTTGCTCCTCTTGAGTCGTATACACAACAGCATCAAATCATGGCTGGCGTTAAAGCAAGCCTGACCCAATGCAAAGATGAAACAAAAAAAAAAAGAACGTGTGAGCATCAGAGGCGGATGGTAAAAAGCAGCCGGCTCTGCAGAGAGTTGTAGCGTGCGTTGTGAAGCTGTTTAGCATTTGGCCCTTTCTCGTCGCTTTGGATCTATCCAAGAACTTCATGCACAGATGTATGGATAACTCTACTCCGGCTCTTCAACGTCAATTCACTGTCGCATGAGTTCCTTGAGCTATATGCATCGACAAAAAAGCAAAGGCATAATTACCACGATGTCAGTCTGAGAGGAAAGAGATGTAAGATAACAGATCGAAAATAGTACCTAATTAGGTACGCTGGCGATAACTCTACTCAACCTTCAATGGGCAAAATGAGGCTACTCCGTGCCTTGACCCTCACTACGCCGTTTGGCCGTCTATGCCGACTCATGTCATGGCATCCGATTCGCCCCTCGCCGTTTGATTGACGAGTGCGGGGAATTCGAATGTGGAGGGTGGGCAGATATTCGGTTGATGAGAGGGCGTAACAGTGCAGTACTATCTATGTAGCTGTATGGCGCCATCTGCGCTTGTGCTGACTTGCCCAGATGTGATGAATAAAGCCCGACATTCGGATGCTCATCCAACTTCATCCAAGTCACATCACATCAACTGGCTCGATATCTATATTCATACAGTGAGATAACACATACTAGAAGCGACGCGTATCAAGGACACCAGACTGTGCCAGATATAGCCAGCCAGCCAGGCTCGTTTGTCCGTACAGTCTCCGCCACTCACCATGGCATTCACATCCATCCCCATCCTCGACCTGGACCTCTCCAGAGACCCGGTCACGAAGCCCGAGTTTCTCACCCAGCTCCGCCATGCCCTCATGGAAGTCGGCTTCCTGTATCTCAAGAACGTGGGCATCTCACAGGAACTCTGGGACGAGGTCATCAGGCAAGGCAAAGCCTTCTTTGACATTCCTAAAGAAGAAAAGTAAGATTCTCAACTCCTTGATCCCCTGACATCGAATGGGATGAATCCCTCAACTTTGATGAGATGAAACTGTACTGATTTGACGTCCACAGACTCAAGATTGAAATGAAAAACGCCCCGTCCTTCCTCGGTTACTCCCAGCTCTCCGCCGAAATCACCGCCGGCGCCACCGACCACCGAGAGCAAATCGACCTCTCGACCGAGCACGCCCTCCCCGGCCCCGACGCCCCGCGGCACCACAACCTGCTCGGCCCCAACCAGTGGCCCTCCGAGGCCAGCGCGCCCGGCTTCCGCCGCACCTACACCGAGTACATGCGCCAGATGGGCGCCATCACAATCTACTTCACCTCCCTCATCGCCGAGGCCATCGAGCTCCCCGCCGACGCCTTTGAAAAGTACTTCGAGGCCGACCCCCAGCACAAGCTCAAGATCGTCAAGTACCCGGACCTCGCCGAGCTGGGCCTCCCCGCGGGCGCGCAGGGCCAGGGCGTCGGCCCGCACAAGGACAGCATGCTGACGAGCTACCTGCTGCAGGCGACGGGCCACCGCGGGCTGCAGGTGCAGAACGTCCAGGGCCGCTGGATCGACTGCCCGCCCATCGACGGGACCCTCGTCGTGGCCATCGGGCAGGGCATGGAGGCGCTGACGCAGGGCGTCTGCGTGTCGACGACGCACCGCGTCCTGTCGCCCGCCGCGGGCACCGGCGCGCGCTTCAGCATCCCCTTTTTCCAGGGCGTCAAGCTGGACGCGACGTTTGAGGAGCTCGAGAGGATCGGCATCGGCGAGGTCCCCGCCAGCGTTAGGGAGCAGCGGCAGAGGATCGTGGAGAGGAACGGCGGCCGCGTCGACGACGTCGAGTTTACCTTCCACAAGGGCTCCGTGGCCACCACCGTGGGGGAGGCGACCCTACGCAACAGAGTCAAGAGCCATCAGGATGTGGGGGAGCGCTGGTATCCGGATATTCTCAAGTCCATCCTCGAGGAGCAGGCGCAGGCTGCACAGAAGCAGCAGGCTCACAGTCCGCCCAAGTCAACGACCGACGTGGCTCCCACAGCCGTGGAGGCTCACTGATTCGAACTGAACCGATCACTCACATCTGTCGGCCCGTCGCTGAGTGGCCATGGAAAGGGGGTGGAAGAGGCAAGCAAGTGTTGCACCGTACAAACCAGCGAAACGCACAGGAGATGTAAAGGAAGACAGTCATGACAAGAAACACGGCAGAACATGAGCGCTGGCGCTATGCTATGTCTTATTGTGCTTTTGCGTGAAAATCAAGTGCCCATGCTATAAATGCTCCGCTCCCAGACCAAACTCCCTTCGCCTTCGCCAGCAGCCCAACACCACCTCCTTTTGTTCTCTTTGTAACCCTAGCAAGAGTCCATCATGGTCATGACGAAGCGGCAAAAGTCGGGAAGCAGTCGGCCAAGCCCTTGCTGTGCTTGTTCTGGGCGTGTTCCGTGAGTCTAGACGAAGCCAGCATCTAGTTAGTTTACCGAGACTGAAATCGGGATATATCATCAAAAAAGAAAGGGGTGACATACGCAGGAGCCTTGGTAGTCTTGAGGAAAGTCGACTTGCAGATCTGGCACTGGATATCCATGGCCTGGGCGTTCTATTTGCGGGTGTTTGTGTCAGCCTTGCAAACGCTCTCCGCAAAACTTCCTTGCCGATCGGCGGGCCATCAAGGTGCTATCGGGGGAAGAAGGACGCACCACTTTGAGCTGGGACTTGGCAGCCTTGCCGCCCTTTTCGTTGTTGCGCTCGCGCTTCTGCTGAGCTTTGGCGCCCTAGAGAGTTGATTATGCAGGTCAGCAGATGCCATGCGACAATTGCCGTAAAAAAGGCCAATGGGAGGAAGGAAAAGCGGAAAATATGTCGCCGTGTCTTACGTTGCCCATTGTGTCGGATTGTGAGACGGGATTGTCTGTGCTTGTAGAGTAGCGAGTCGAGGCCGAGGACGGACGGCGGTCGTAGCAGGAGGAAGATGGACGGGGACTGTTGGTCGGAGCTGTGCGGAGGATCGTGAGATTGGCTCTGGTGGTGTCGCTCGAGAATTTGCAAGGTGAGGCGATATCGACCCAGATAAGCCGATAAGGATTAGGCGCTTGGAAAATTTGCAGTGGCGCAGGGGAGCCGGTTGCAAGGGCCGGGGAGCCAGTGGGTGGCTTCAGGGGGTTGATGCGCTGAGGACTCGGAGTTACATGGAAACCTCAAGAATCATGCCTTATATTCGCCCTGCTTGAGAAGAATGCATCTTGACTCTATCATTGCAGTTATAATGTGTCTGCTGACAAGTCCAATCTTCTTGATGTGACGGAGCACGTTCGGGCAGTTCTCCCTTCTTTGTGCACTGCTTATATCACCCGCTTAGAAGCCTGAGGGGTTGACTTATACGGGCTTACATCAAGCTGTAAGCCATCCATTGATCGCGACACACAACAGCCTCACCGTCCATTAAATCAAGCTGCCCTTTCCTCTCATCCATCACATGATTGATTCAATCTCGCCTGCTAGGAAAATGCCAAGAGGCAGTCACCTACCCAATTGAGCAAACGGGTGATTACCGCGCACCAAGCACCACTAGGATGACATGCTCACATACCTCCACGTCGAAGCAGCAATTGATTTGTCTGACCTAGAATATGATGCCTATATATATGTACAGGCAGGCAAATCGTATCAGAGGTCAATTGCTAGTAATTCATCCCATGATCCAGGGCAACTCAAGCTCAACATCGACCTGAGTTCCCGTCTCGATCCCACTACTGACAACACCTATTATTCCACCACAACATCGCAGCCAGCTCAGGCACGCAAAGCGGCGCAAAGAAGCTTGGAACGAGAACCGTCACTCACTTCCAACTCCAATCAAGCTTGCAACCCCCATCTTTGTCCCTCGCCCATCCGCAGCCAGTCTCGGATAGGAAGCTGGGCTGAAAACGACCGGCATCTCCGCAAGCTAGAGACAGTCGGCGCCTGCTTGGCAGAGCTCCGTTCTCTTGCCTCTTCCTTCTATAAGCATACGACATCTTACTTCCAAGTGTCATAAGATAGAGTCTGAGCGAAAGAGTCGACTAGGACATCCCCGTCCATCTGCTGGCAAGGTTACATTCTTGCAACTCAATCTTCAATCTTAGTTTTAGTCACCGTCGCCCAGCTCTCATCTCGGCAGGTTCCATTCCACCAATGGCCAGCATCGGCGCAGACTACTACTAATCAAGGCTTGATGGCGACTTGGCACATTGCCTGTGATTGTTTCTTGGCTCTGCCTGCCGCAGCCTGTCTTGAGCAAAGTCGCCATCAGCAACCTTGTTTGAGTGATACGGCATGCAGACCATATGCCGGGGGGGGCGAGGAGCATGCGTTCCCCAAAGACTCGTCCAGATGCTCTCTGACAAGCTTCTGAACCATCTCTTAGATCTACGTCTTCCAGTAACAGCGAAGCAAACCACTTTGATCTCGTGAGCAGTGCTTCTGTTCTATTTATGCCGATTGTATAATGGTGTCGTGAGTGGCGCCCAACACGAGTGAGAGATGCAAGTTGAACCATTCACGAGCTTTGCTAAGTTACATCTGACATGGATATCCCACCCCTCACGGTCATGGGGACAACCTAGAAAGAAAATAAGCATATCTACATACTTGATTTGATCAAGTAAGTTAATCTCGTATGGTCTATTACCCAAGACAGGCGCTTTAGCCCCTGTAACCTTCGGCAGCCACCGACCCGCTGCCAGTCCAGGCATTTCTTTAGCAGCTGCCCGTCTTGAACCCTTATGTTGGCAACCTTCAACAAATCAGACAGGACAACGTGACTCTCGAAGAGCTCTTCCACACGGCTTAGGAGCCCGGATCTCACATCCAGACTCGCCTCCCCCTGACATCTCCACATCCATGTCCTAGCCATGACAATATCCAATTGGGGTCGAGCGCGGTACACCCGCAAGTCTTGATGATCCTCGACCCCTGACGCTTCCGCTGTCTTTATTGAGGACCCAACATCCAATAGCACGGAAGAGTCTAAGCCATGCCTATGCTACCTTTGTATAGCAGCGAGGCTTACATTGCACTAGATCCGGGCCGAATGGTGGACACGTTCGATGCGGAGATGCAGGCTGACGCTTGACGAGGCCACGATGGACCCTGAGAGACGCATATCGGGGGTGAGGTCGGACTCAGACGGGGCACAGATATATTCAGCTATAAAAAGCTGGATGTCTCGCTTTCCGGATTGTTGCTTCGATGCTTGCTTTTGTCCATAAATCACGGGCAACATGCTGAAGCTCACGGCCATCGTTGCGCTCTTGCTGGGCGCGGCGTCTGCCTCGCCCACCCCCAGCCCTCCCGCCACCGATGAGGCCATCACCAAGCGTGCCACCAGCTTCTGGTACCCCAACATGGATCATGTGAACGCTCCCCGCGGCTTCGCCCCCGACCTCGACGGCAACTTCAACTATCAGATCTACCAGACCGTCAACCCAGGAGACGGAGCTGCCCTGCAGCGGGCCATAACCAGCGATGGCAGCGGCTCTCGCCATCCCCAGTGGTTTGCATCACAGCCAAGAGTATGAACATGCAACACGCGGAGTATTTCATGCAATCAGATGACTTACATCCAGTCTCCAGGTTGTGTATATTCCCCCCGGAACATACACTCTCTCACAAACGCTGAGATTCAACACCGACACCGTGTTGATGGGCGATGCCACCAATCCCCCCATCATCAAGGCCGCTGCTGGCTTCTCGGGCGACCAGACCCTCATCAACGGCCAGGATCCGACCACCAACGAAAAGGGAGAGCTGTCCTTTGCCGTGTCCCTCAAGAACGTCATCCTCGACACCACCGCCATCCCCGGCGGCAACCAGTTCACCGCCCTCTGGTGGGGAGTCGCCCAAGCTGCTCAGCTGCAGAATGTCAAAATTACCATGGCCTCCTCCCAGAACGGCAACGGCCACACGGGCATCCGGATGGGGCGCGGCTCGACGCTCGGCCTCGCTGACGTCCGCGTCGAGCGTGGCCAGAACGGCATCTGGGTGGACGGCCACCAGCAGGCTGCCTTCCACAACATCTACTTCTATCAAAACACCGTCGGGATGCTCATCAGCGGCGGCAACACCTTTAGCGTCTTCTCGTCCACGTTTGATACCTGCGGAACGGGCATTTCCAACACGGGCGGTGCTCCTTGGATTGCCCTGGTGGACGCCAAATCGATCAATTCTGGCGTGACCTTTACGACAACAGGATTCCCTTCCTTCTTGATTGAGAATCTAACCAAGGATACGACTTCGCCTGTCGTTGTTGCTCGTGGATCAACTCTGGTTGGGGCTTCCACTCACATCGACACCTATTCCTATGGGAATACGGTTGGGAGAAATCCCATCTATGGCGAGGTGAGATCGCAAAACACGAGACCCGGTGCTCTGGCCCCTGGTGGAAGATACCCATATGTCCCGCCGCCGACATACGCCGACGTTCCCGTCTCTGGCTTCTTAAACGTCAAGGACCCTGCGCAGAACGGAAACAGAGTGGTCAAGGGTGACAACACCATCGACGAAGCAGCCACGCTGAACGCCATCCTGGCCCTCGCCGCCAGCCAGAACAAGATCGCCTACTTCCCCTTTGGAAAGTATCGTGTCGACAGCACGCTCTTCATTCCTCCGGGGTCCCGCATCGTGGGCGAGGCCTGGTCAACCATCACCGGCAACGGCCAGTTCTTCAAGAACGAGAACAGCCCGCAGCCCGTCGTCGCCGTCGGCCGACCAGGAGACGTCGGCGTCGCGCAGATCCAGGACATGCGCTTCACCGTTTCTGACGTCCTCCCCGGCGCCATCGTCGTCCAGTTCAACATGGCCGGCCGCAACCCAGGCGATGTCGCACTCTGGAACTCGCTCATCACCGTCGGCGGCACGCGCGGCGCCTCCGCCCTGACCAGCGCCTGCACG
Source organism: Trichoderma sp. PF4103 (assembly GCA_023628735.1). NCBI lineage: Eukaryota > Fungi > Ascomycota > Sordariomycetes > Hypocreales > Hypocreaceae > Trichoderma > Trichoderma sp. PF4103. Next base: position 25,623 of record JAMAKC010000035.1, on the reverse strand, counting down.
AACCCCGGCAACGAGTGCAAGGGCGCCTTCCTGGGCATCCACATCACCAAGAACTCGTCCGCCTACATCCAGAACGTCTGGAACTGGGTGGCGGACCACATCGCCGAGAGCTTCGGCGGCGGCTCCTCCATCGCCGGCAAGGGCGGCGTGCTCGTCGAGAGCTCCAAGGCGACGTGGCTGTACGCGCTGGGCAGCGAGCACTGGTGGCTGTACCAGCTTAACCTGCGCGGCGCCAGCAACGTCGTCGTCTCCATGCTCCAGTCCGAGACCAACTACGAGCAGGGCGCCAACGCGCAGCAGGTCGCGCCCGCCCCCTGGGTCGCCAACGTCGGCGCCTGGGGCGATCCCGACTTTTCGTGGTGCGGCGGCGGCGACAAGCGGTGCAGGATGGGCTTTGGCAACTACATCAACGGGGGGTCCAACATTTATACGTATGCCTCTGCTTCGTGGGCCTTTTTCAGCGGTCCTGGGCAGGGCTGTTCGCAGTTTCAGTGCCAGCGTAAGTTGCCCATCTCGCTTGAAGAGTCTTTTTTTTCTTTTGATCTGTTCTGACAATGGGTGAATAGAAACCATGCACTGGATTGCCAGCACGCCAAGTAATCTCCAGGCCTTTGGAATGTGCTCCAAGGACTCGTTCAACACCCTGCGTCTGGGGGACGGCACGTTTCTCAACACGGCCAACGGCTTCACTGGCTCGTGGCCTGGAGGTGGTGGCGATGTCGGTCGTTATACCGTCTAACTGCGTCAGAGCTGTTAGGGGATGATGTACAAATAGTGGCCATGAGATGGGTGCGTTGCCCTTGATTGTATATTCCATATATAAGGTGGTGTATGCTGATATGAGGACTCCGAGTCTATATATATGTGTGTGTGTGTATCTCTACATGACTTCCTATGCTGTTTGAAGATCTATTTGGCTCTGACCTTGCGCAACCAGCTGGACAGCATCATCATCATCATCATCATACAGACTATTGCCATAAGCACGTTGCTTGGCTAGGAACAGCAGAGATTGCGAATCACTCCCAGTCGTCACATATATCCCGGGATAACATACTCGTGCACATGTATGCACGTGTCATAATCTTTCATCGAGCAGTGAGCACTTGAATGCGTATCTGACTCCCAGCGGAATCAACTGCTCTCCCTTTTTCTCGACACTGACCTTCACCAATCTTGCGAATACCCTCCCCTCTTCGGAAATGACAGACTGCCACCATGGGGAAAAGAAATCGTCCAAAAGAATCAATCAAGTACGCCCACAAGCTGCGCACAACACCAAACAACTCCTTCCCATCCCCTTCACCAATATCCCCATCCCCCAATCCAATACCAACACCAATAATACCTCTCTCCTTCCAAAAAGGGCAATCCTTCAAACAGAATAACCGAAAACTCGGGAATCCATTATCCTCTATCTATATTCCTACCAAAAACCACTTTACGCGCTTTTCCCTTGCCCCCCTTGACATTCAATATACGCGCCTCCTCTCCTCCTCTTCTTCTCCCTTGAAACACTACCTAGTTACCTACAGATCTCTCACGTAATCCTCAGCGGTAAAAATAAAAAGTACCTACCTTAGTAGCCCGGCATGACCCCTTACTTCTGAGACAAAAAAACGTCACTCACGGGAACAGCCTCAAACACTGCACCGAACCGAACAAGAAGAATTCCCGTCCGCTGACCACTTTCCATCCTCCCTTTTTTTCTCTTCTCTATTTGTTCCTGTTTTTATCCCAACACACACCCCCTCCCCCTTTCACCTCCACAATTTTTCTCAAGTCAGCTGCTGTTTGGGGGATGCTCACAAGCTTCTCCTCTACCATGGTCTGAGCGTCTTTTCTGCCTTGCTGATGTCTCTCCTTATCTATCACATCTGACATCTTTCCATCTCGTACACTAATGTACGTACATACATACACACTACGTACTCTATCTTGCATCTCAGTGCTCCATACGGTAAGCTAATATCCTACTAGTAACGTTAAAGTGCGCGGGACAGATCGAGCCTAGAGGTTTAGATTCAACCCACCACCACACACACACACACACACTCATCTCAAAACGCACGTCCTGCCGCAAACGGCGGCCGCCCATATCCACCCTTAACTCCAGTCCTACTAATACTACTACTACATAGGTAACTACTAGATACTAACCTATCCCACAAGAGAGTGGCCAAAGTTCGATCTGGATCTTCTTCTCCGGTGGCGATCCGCCTCTTTTCTCCATCCTACCTACAAGGCACAGTCATAGTAACGTATCCTTTCTTTCTTTTCACGTCTTCGTGATTCTCATCAGTACCAAGGTACCCAAGGTATAGGTAGTCTCAGAATACGAAAGTACACATGCACATGCACATGTATTCATGCGAAAGTTGGGTCTCGTGCAGCCACAGATGCAAATCATCTGTCACTTTTATGTGTTGACACTTTTTTTTCGAGAAATCAGGAAATAAGGACTTCTTCTGCGTCTGTGCCAACTGCCAAGCTGCATCCCCCGTGTGATTTCGATGTCCAAGCCTCCCCCGTGTATATCCGTACATGCATGTAGTATGTCATTCACCAAAAGAAAGCCGAAACAACCTCTTCCACCTTCTAGATCACTTTCGCCTCCTGATCCCACACCCCTTGTCGAATCACATCACATAGACTGCCAAGAACTCTGAGAAGAAGTTTTCAAGCATAAACTTGCTCGCAGCGAGCAGCTCTCATTTCTTGTAAACCTTTTTGTGTCTAAAAATGTGCCCAGAAAGAGAAAGAAAAAAGAACAGGACCAACCAACGCACCCCCCCCCCCCCCCTTCTCCTCCCTCTCTTTCCCATACGGCCACTTACAAAGAATATCTCACACAAACAAGAAACGTGATTCAAACGCCGCGTATTCGCCAGTTTCGCCTCCAATCACCTTGTGTCTCCTGGTATCCAACAAATCTCATGTGATTTTGTCCTCCTGCCTCAAAATTTCTTTCAGTGTCCCAGCCGTGAAATCATTACTCAAATGCAAGTGAACAAAAAATGACAAAAGTGCCATCCAGTCCCAGAACCCCGTGTGTATCTATCGTTGTAGTAGTAGTAGTCCCCGTAATTTTCCTTCCCCCCCAGCCCCATGATCCCGCATCCGCTTACCACGCCCCCGGAAGAGGCACATGCGTGTTCATCGAAGGCTCTGTCCGCCTCCTCTTCATGGCCCTAGGGCTGTCGTCGTGCTCGCCACCAACCGCAGAGGCCGGCATGTCCCATTGGCTGGGGTTCCAGAGCACAGAATGGTCACTGGGCTCTGCCTTGGGCAGCGTTGACGCAGTGGCAGCCGCCCAATCGCCGCCCGCGCTCGTCGCAGAGGCCGGGCCAGGCCAGGCGTCGAGAGGCGCCATGTCCCACCCCTGGATGCTGGCGGCCGTGTCGTCGTAGACCAGCTGCGTGGCCAGATCCAGGGGGGCGGCCGTCGTCGCGGCGAGATACTGCGTCGTCGCCGCCATGGCCTTCATGTCCGCGAAGCCTGCCTGGCCCTCAAAGTACGAGGGCCCGTGAGCCAACGCCATCGAGTGCGAGTGAGAGCGCTCATTCGCCGCGCCGCCCACCGTCGCGCCGCCCACTGTTGGCAGGTAGCTGTTCACAGGGTCAAAGCTCCCGCCCGCATAGGGGCCATGCATGGTCGCTGTCGGTGGTGGTGTGGCCAGGCCTGTTGGAAAGTCAAACACGTTCATGTTTGTCTGGACCGGGGGCACCTGCGCGCCGCTTGCCCAGGCCGAGCTCAGGTTCTCGTTCATGATGCCCGCGAGGTGCTGGCTCACACTGGGCGTCGGCGACATGACGGCGTCCCTGGGCACGGCGCCGGCGGAGGACGCGGACGAGGATGAGGGGTAGACGAGCGCCTTTTGTTGGTGATATCGCGACATGGGGTCGTTGATGGTGAGCCAGCGCCACGAGGTGCCCGACGGCTTGAACACGGGGCTGTACTTGTACCACTGGTTCGTGGTGTTGAAGCGCCAGAAGATGATGGCCTGCCTCTTCCACTGCGTCGAGTCGGGCGCCCGCGACCACAGCTCCTGGTACATGGCCACCTTGCAGATCAGGTCGCTGCCCGTTGGCTCGCGGCGGCTCCACGACGCGGCATCGCCCTCGTCCTCGGATCTCTTCCGCTTGCTGCCGGCCCTGTCCAGATCGTGCTGCTTCTTGGCCTCGTGGCGCTTCTCCCGCTTCCGCTGGTGCTCCACGTCAGGATATTGCACGGCCGTGCTCAGGATGCTGGCCCACTCGACCGCAGGGAAGGGCACGTGGATGTCCTGCCGGGGCCGCATGTGGCAATTGCAGTCGTTCATCTTGGAGTCGCTGCAGCCCCGGTGGTGGATGCCGCTCTCGTTTGTGTAGACGCCGCGCTTGGAGTCGTCGCCGTACAGCTCATCCGGTCGCGTCAATCGGGTGACGCACTTCCAGTGGTGGTGCTGCAGCTCCGGCTGCGTGATGGCCACCTCAACAAAGCCCGTGAGCTCGGATCCCGAGGGGAACTTTGCGTGCTCGTGCAGCTCCAGCGTCGAGCACATCTCCAGCAGCAGGCACTCCTCGTCGCGCGTTGGCAGGTCCAGCGTCTCGTACATGAGCGGCGCGTCCTTCTGCCATCGCCTGGTCACCGTCTTGAGGCATGCTGACGTCGCCCGGTCCAGGGCCCGAGTGTACTCGTGCAGCAGCACGTCCTTGCCAAGGGCGTCGGGGAAGTCATCGCAGTTGGTGTACTTGTTCAGGTGAGGAAACGAAGCTTGGTCCAGGGGCGTGTTGTTTGCGTCGTAGGCCACGTCGTCCCGGATCTTGATCTCTGCCGAGGACACATAGATCTCGCACGTCTTGGGCCGCACCGTGATCAGCCCTTGCAGCGACAGCAGCTGCGAGAAGTACTCGTAGTTGGGCCGCACTTCGGGCACGCGACCCTCGGCCAACGCCGTCAGGATGGGGTTCGACTTGAACGACTCCTGCCCTTCTTCATCGTAATAATCGTCAGAGTTGGTAGATCCGGGTTCCTTCTTCTCTTCGGAAGGAAAAAGAAAGTGAACTGCAGCAGAATTCCAGCCAGTCAGTACCAAAGTAATCTTCCCGACAGGGGTGGGATGCGAGGAGTAAAGAGAGTCATGACTAACAGCATCGGAGGTCTTCGAAAAACTTCTTGACAACTTGCATGTGACTAGACACTTGTTTGCGTCCCATCTGCTCGATGCTGTCATTGCTGTTGTCAATGCGGAAGATTTCTTTGTCCCCAAGCAGCGCCACGCAGATGACGAGGATGTACTCGCTGATGAGCATGTTCCGGCCATGGAGCTTTCCCCCCATGGAAAACTTGCGGCGGCCCATGTGAGGCATGAGCAGCACGGCTGGGTGTCACACGAACTTTGGTCAGCTCTTTGAGCAATAAACGACACAAAGAAAGGGGTTGGGTGGCAAGACTCACAGTCGACAAAGGCATCTTCGAGCTCGGGTCGGCGCCAGACGCCGCCCTTGTCCTTTTGAGTGTCCTTGTGAGCTTGTCGGTTGCGGTACTGCTTAAAGGCCGGCCAGAAGTAGAGAGGGTTGATGTCATGTCGGCTCTTGCGAACTTGTCGGGGCTGATGCCGGGGCGTCTGCAACCTGTTGTACAAGGCCTCGATGGACTGTGAGGGAACGATATGAGTCGGGACGGTCGGTGGCAGCGAAGACACCGCAGTCTGGTAACACGGAATGTTGCTGTTGAAGTTGTGTGCTTGGGCGTTGCCAGCCGCCTCCCGCAGAGGCTGTCTGGCTCCGTGGACGTTCCGTCTTGCGTCGACGTACTCTGGAGCATGTGGGATGACCTGTGAGGGGAGGACCGGCCTTGGCTGGTAGAGGGAAGCCATGATAGAATAGACAAGCACGAAAGAAACGAGAGTACGAGAGCCAAGGAATGCCCGAATGGGATATGTTCAACAGCTCAGCTCCAGCCCAAAGAGATGAGAGCTATCGGTCACACAAACATACACACAGCCCACAGTCTGATGAAGAAGAAGAGAGAGTGTGTCTGCAGAGCCTGATGGACAAGAAATGTGGAAAGGAATTTGGAGCGTGGAATGGTGGGATAACGTACGCTTTGTACGAGGCAAAGAGCGGCCATTGGAACGGGGTCATGTCTTCCTAAGGAGAGGGCCGATAGCATATAAACTCGAGACTCGGGAGGATATGGACAGGGCCAACGGATTGTATTGACAAAGGGGACGACGGGGGTGGTTAGCAGCTTGTCCTGCCGGCCCCTCCTACCCAGAGATACATGTGCATGGCTCCGGAGCTATCAAGATTTGGTTCCGTCTGCAAGAGAGTATCTCAGATGGAACAGGGAAGCTGGCGCCAGCGGGGGTGGGAACTCGACCCAGGCATCGGCAACTCTACGTTCAGAAGACTATTTCCAGCGGCCAATGAAGCACAGCTGGCTCGCCCACCTGCACATGGCAGCGTGAGGCCCGTTACGAGGGCGTTTTGCGCAGGGCATGCAAGGGAGTCTGAAGGCGGGGCCCAGGACGCCATGGTCTCACCCACCCTCTCCCCAGAGACAAGCCCACCACACATGCTGTCGTCTTGGGACGCGGATTTTCCAAGGCATGTGGAACGAGATTAATATCAGACAGTGGCCCTGGGGCGTTCGCTGGGCCTGAATTCTTTGCGCTGAAGATCCACGCCAGGTGATGGGTGACCCCACGCCAAACATCGTCGTTGTCATCGTCAGTCCCGTGGGAGGAGGGTCGTTGCAGAAGTTCGACATTGGACACCCCTCCCCTTGCCAAGGGATCGTCAGATGTTGCTGGGAGTGAGTGGTACTAGAAGCGATATGTGCTCAATAGAGCGGCGGCCTAAGGGGTACAGCTCAGCCTTGTCAGTGTAACACATGGCCCGGAGAATGTGGTTCTTTTCTTCCTTTGCTTCTTCCCATCTTTCGGATTCCAATATTCTGTACCTCAAGCCTCGAGCTCATCCTCGTCATTGCCAATAGTAACCTTTTTCCTCCCTCCTCCAGTGAGCTGCTGAAGGGCCATTTTATTGGCCTGCCCTCCTACCTTGCGCTGCATCTTCTCGATCTCTTCCTCAGCATCGACAGCCTCGGCGGCGGCAAAGTCTAATACCAGCCGCCGGCCGAGCAAGTGGGTATCTTTCAATGCATTTAGTGCATTCTCTGCCTCTCGAGGGGTTACGAAATCCGCGAAGGCAAATCCTCTTGCGGTATAGTCCGCCTTCTTTGGAACGCGGACAGATCGAAGTTGCCCATAAGTGCCGAACAGAGTGCGGATGTCTTTCTTGGTGGCTTGGAAAGGCAAGTTCTTGATCACGATCTTGGTCCTCTGAGCCGCAGCCTTCTTGGCCGCGTCCTCGCGCCGTCTCTCCTCGGCAGCGTCGTGACCCCTGTGTGAGGCTTTGACGCCCAGCGCGTGGCCATCCAAGACGTAGCCATCCATGGCCTTGAGCGCCGCCTGGGCCTGTTCCTTGGATCGAAATTCTACGAAGCCAAAGCCCATGCTGAGTGTCTGACCAGGCCTCTTCGGGTCTATTTTCGTCTTGACACGGGCGGAGACGAATCCGTCAAGTGGCTCAAAGATTTCGGCCAGCCGGTTGGTCGTTGTGGCAAAGTTTAAATTGCGGACAAAGAGCGAAGCGGTTTCCGCAGGCTCGTCGGCCTTATCGCCGCTCGCCAGCAATTCGTCGACGCTCAACTTTTGGACCCCAGTGCGCTGGTCCACAAGCGGCTTAGCCTGATCCTGAGCCGCGTCCTGTTTGAAGAGATCGACCGGGGCCTTCTCCAGGAAGAGGACGCTGTCCTTGACTCGCCGATACGCCAGCTTGCCAAATGCGGCCTTTGCGTGATTCAGCTGGGCGAATTGGACGATGGCAATCGTCCCGGTCGGCGGCATCAGGACTCGGAGCACCGGGCCGCACTCCTCAAACATCTTCCGTAGTTCTTCCATGGTTGTGCCGTACGGGAAGTTTTTCACCAGGATCGACGTGCCACCGCGCTTGTGCGATTTGAAGGCGTCCAGGTCGACGCCGTTCGAAGCGAAATAGGCCTTGGTCTCCTGGATGACGGTCGTTTCTGCGATGGCTTGCTTGACGGCCGCATCGGCAGATGTGGGATCGAGCACTTCGGACTTGGAAACGCCCAGGCGTGCGGCCACGGAGGCGTTGACGGCGTCCTGGCTCATGAACATCGAATTCCAATTGAACACGCTCGTTGCTGCCTCCGCCTTCTTGCGAATCATGTTTTGCTTCTTCAGGGGTAATTTCGACATTCCAAACTCGTCCAGACTCTGCTTCTTGGCTTCCGCAGGAATGATGTGCAAAATGCGCCCCTGGAAAGTTACCCCATCAAGAGCTTGGAATGCAGTCACGGCATCGGACGGATTGTCAAACAACACCAACGCGAATCCCTTGCCAACTCCTGAAGCGCTGGTCGGCAGGTGTACCTGACTAAGTTAGCCACTGCATCCACGAGAATAGGTCGCAACATTGTCTTGGTGAATAGTGGAACAGGATATCAGAGAGTCGAAGCATCTACTAAAATAATCGCCCAGGTTCACATCACATGCCGTAGCATAAGATGTCCCTATCTTGGGGTTCATCACGTTTTCCTGTGTTTGTGCCTTTGCAGAAACATCGGGGGTGGGAAAGGGGAACAATGGAAAGTAATAGCTCACCTCTTGTAGAGTGCCGAATTTCCCAAACTCTTCATGGAGATCTTCCTCCGTGGTGGTATAAGGGAGGTTTCGAACGAAGAGCCGAGATGTCCGTGAGATGGTGGCAACCGCATCATCCGCTCCGGGAGCGTCTGCTCCCTTGTCGTCGGCCTCCTTAGGCGCATCTTCCTCGGTGGCACCACGAGGAGAAGGCGGGGCAGCATCATCCTCCCTGTCATCTCGCACGACAGTCTCAGCCTCCACTGCTGGCTCTGCGGGTCGTGGAAGGTCGTCAGGATCGAGGAGATCGAGCAATCTGTTTGTGCGTGATCTGAGCCAGTCATCATCTGTCGCCCCAGCATCTGGTTGGGGAAGCTTCTCGGCCTCTTGAGGTTTCACATCGTCGGCCACAACCCCTTCCGCCGCAGGCAAGGCAACCTGCTCCGACGTCTCTGTTGGTGGTCGTTGAGTAATCACCGGACCTCGACTCGTCTCGGATGACTCCAACTTCCGTGACTTCTCTGTCTTCTTGGGTATCTGTTCATATTCGTCGTCACTCTCGCCCTCCGGCACAAGAACATTTCCAGCCGTGGCAAGGTCTGTCATGTCGGCGTCGGGATTTGTCTCATCAGCAAGGACACCCTCCTTGCCCCTCTTCATCACGCGGAGAAACTCTCGCAGCTTTGGGTCAGACTCGTCCAGCTCCTCTCGCTTGCGCTTCTTCAAGCTACCCTCATCGTCCTGACGTGGGCGTGGAGCGCTCGCCACAGGCTGATCGGAATGAACTGTTCGCTGGCTCTTGCTAAGGGCCGGGTCTGAGATCTATCATTCCATCAGAATACGCCCATGTTGTGCAGAGATTGTTGATGGGTTCACAGGCTGTACCTACCGGTCTTGCTGGTTCGACCAAGATCTTAGACATGCGAATGTAAGACTTGTTGAAGTACTTGACGGCCCCTGAAGCATCCTGGGGTGTCTTGTATCCGACATAACCAATGCGCCGCTGAGGGATGAGCTTCACATCGGTGATCTCGCGGTTCTTGGCCGAAAAGTGCTTCCGAAACTCCGCCTCCGTGATGGTAGGCGGAAGGCCCTTCACAAAGATTCTGGTTGTCTCCATATTTGCAATACGGCCAGTGATTGTGAGAGCAATTGCAGAGTCGTCAGCCCGCAGGCATGCTTGGCGATGTTGGTGGCTGTTGAAGCTTGAACTTGGAGAAGATCAAGGGAAAAAAAAGTTGGTCAAAAACTTGGGACGTCGATATTTTCGAAGCCTGGGTAGTGGGGCCTGCAAAGAAATTTGTACGGCCCGTGCGTTTCACCGAACGCCGTGGGAGCCCCACAATTCGACAAGAGACAGGCCTACCCTAGATCTAGAAACAGAGACGTCTGTCAGTACATTTTACCAATTCACATACAAGCATCGACAGATATCAGGGTGAAGAGCTTTATATCCTGTGTAAAGCGCTTGAAATTCTTATGGTGAGTGAAGTAAGGCGGCTGGTGTCAGCATTGTAGAGTTAAAAGGGCTGCACAGGTCTGCAAACCCCCCAACCGATTCTTCGACGTAGATTCTTCATTGACTGACTATTACGATGGCCCGACGGAATAAACGCACCACGGCAGCTTCCAGATGGTTACATTCATTCTTGAAGAGAACGCCCCTAAACCCCACGAGATTGTGTTGAAAGACCTTCACTGTAAGCTCATCAAGCTGCAGGCGCATGGTTCTATCAGAGTCTTTTGGTCCATGAACGAGTATGTTCTCGCAGCGGAAGCAGATACCGCACCAACTATGCAGTCTTGACGTATGAACCACAAAATTGGCGATACAAAATGTCCATTTAATAGCGATTTCGACTGTTGAAAGCAAAACTGTGACTCCAAACGGAGCTCATCGATGCATTACTTGGCGGGACATCTGTTTAACACGAGACAATCCCCAACAGAAGCGTACGGGAGTCACACACCGAGACATGCGCCTTGAGACTCTTGCAACACGCGGTATAATGCAACGTCAAGCATCCGTAAATCCTGTTGCTATTGTCATGCGTCGCGACTATCAAAGGAAAGCTCAAGTAGCGCTCCACGGGAACCGGAGTTGCGCAGTTGTGTTGCCAATGCTATCGTCGCTGCCGTTGTACTACCTAGGTACACTGGATGTCAAATCAGATGCACATTCTCGTGCCTGAAGGGGTACCATGATCTTCTTCATCAATGATCCTTGCTAGCCATATGCCGTACAAGCCAAAAATGTCGATACTGACACACGGAAACCTCTTCATAAATAGTCTTTGAGTGATTCGGTATAGAAGAGCCACACTGAGTTGTCAAGCCCGCTTCAAATGCCATGATAGACACATATTGACCGCATAAATTCTGTGTCATAGGTATTTTGGGTCGATTATACCAACGTTTCCTCTATGGACTACACAGTGTCGTACCTGAACCACATCATGAATTTCTTCAACTTATTGCCAGTTCAGGCCGCAGCGGACGAGCGGTTCGAGAACAATAATACCAGGACATGGTGAAGTGTTTACCACATAGAGCGGCACAACTAAGGGGCAAGCCTCCCATCCACCGCGGCAAGAAACCCCAATGATACAAGGTCAAGTAAATCGAGGGAAACAACTCATCTTAGTTTTATCATCCGATCTAGAATACTGATTCGTGAGATCGCCCTGTGATATCTGGCTTGCCTCGGCCTTCTTGTTCCGCAACATCTCTATTGATGATGAAGCCTAGATGTTGTTAGAGTTGGGGTTGAGTACGATTGTGAAGTTGACGTTGGCCTACGCCCGGAAGCGAATGTGAAGAATAAGCCAAACTCCAAACAGATTCTGGATGAGCTTCTCAGCACTGGCCTGAGTTTCCATATTTCCTCGAAACTATACCATCACACGGACGGTGGAAAAGTGTCCGACTAAGGTATGTCAGAGTCGCAACTTCTTCCTGCGCTCCGAATTTTGAGTCGCCGGTAGTTTCACATTGTTCCGGGAGCCACGCCTTCGACCAATTGGCTAAGCTACAACGAGGCTTGCGTAGCAGGGTTCGTTCCAGCAGGAATCTTCCAGGAGTGAGATGAGGATCAGCATGGGATGCACAGCTGGGTGGAAGTAGGTTGATGGCAGCGGGAGAGCTCGAAATTTTGGGATGGGACACTGTGAGATAATTTATGAATGGCATCCATTGCGCTGTTCTTCTGCCCCGCGAGGTTCTCATTCGGTGTTACCTTACTTGCTTGCTTATGGATTTAATTATCATACCTACCCACACTACTTTGTGTTGCAGCTAATCGTCTGTGACAACATGAATATTGAAGGCTAACGGTTCCTCAAGTTGCATTACACATCGCAAATCAAGGGGCCAGTATGATTCAAGCCGTGGATATCGCGAGAGAAGACTTGGAAGCTGGGGCTTGAAATTTGTGCATTATGAGTGTCTGTTGAGCGTCGTCCGCCTATACCTCGCATGGGGCAAGCATCTACCTTATGTGCCACATGTACATGATGGTAGGTGTGAAGGCCCATAGCAGCACAATCCGCCAAGGCATTTCGGCCAATGATACCAGCGAAACTTAACGTAGCACAAGCAAGGGACGAATTCTGCTCATGATCTGGTGATGATAACATCTGAGCCACATGTTGAGCGTTTTGGATCTGTGAGATATCCGTGTTTGGTAAGTTCAGTAGCAGGCTGCAACTACTCGGGTGTGATGAGGAGTCGTGTAAGGCTATGGCTTCTTCTCACTAGACACAGTCAAATGAATTACCAATGTCAGTAACGGTGTCCCATTACCTTGCGATTGATAATTTCTTCTGCCTGTAGACATTCGGTTCGCCTGGCAGTTGATGTCAGGAGCTGTAGGACGACATGGCTTTGCCCTCAGTCTCGCAAAAGCACCCGACAAAGACATCCGAGCAGATTAGGAGCAGGAGCAGAAAAAGAAGAAAGATCGTCTATCTGATCGATACCCCATTTTGCAAAGCCTTAGAACGTTCTTTTCCGACTCAGCCCTGCATGTCCTTGGCAGACATCAGTGATGGAAGCTCCCGAGCGTCGAACGGGGGCAGAAGGTGCATGCATGTACTGGCACATCAGGCACTGGTAGGCCCGCCCCGCCAAATGGCCGGGCCCCTCTAACTGCAAGTACGCGGGAGGTACCTCCACCGCAGTGCATGGCTCGTGCGTCTCCCCGGCTCTTAGGCCTGTGATTCTGTCATCCTCCAAAGCTGCAAGCTCGACGATTAAAGGAGACGCGAAAGCTCAGCCCTGCGTAACAAGCCTGCAGCAACCTTTGCGCACACGACCGACTCCGAGACCGCACGAGATTTTCCAAGCGTGACGACCAGCTGCGAATTCAGCTTCGGACAACGATACTCTCGAGGGTAAGCGCTTCTCGCTTCCGCAGCGTCCGTTTGCTGGTGGGCGTCGCAAGGGGAGGTGGAAGGTGATGGAGTGACTGCAGCACTGCCACGCAACGTTTTGCTAACAAGCCTTGTCTCCAACAGCGAAACCGCGTCGAGTCTTGATCAAACGAACGAAGAACCCGTGCATCAACCAGACAACATGGCGGACAAGCCGGCAGAAGTCGCAGCGGCGCGGGAGAAGCTTGAGGGTGAGTTGCGAACCTGCACCACACAACTGTTTTAGGGGCCGAGGAGCTGACGGCTGGCATCGCAGCGCAGATCAAATCCGCAGATATGGTGAGGCCCGCTTCGAACGACGACGACGCGCATCGATCGAGCTAACGAAGACGAAAGACGGATGATATGCAGCAGGAGTGCATAGAAGTTGGTACGTTGCAATTGATGGGAATAGAGAGCCAGAGGCTAGAACAGGAAGCTGATGGAGGAACACTATAGCTCAGGAGGCCATGGCCAAGTTTACGATTGAGAAGGTATGCGTTCAAGCGCAGTCTTGCCGCCGAAAAAAAAACGAGTACTGACCTGCATGACAGGACATTGCACAGCACATCAAGCGAACGGTTAGCCAACCTACCTGCTCGAGCCACTGGCCGATCCCTATGCTTTTTCAGACGGCATTCTTCTAACCACGCATAATGATATAGTTTGACGAGCGAAAGGGCCCGACCTGGCACTGCATTGTTGGCCGTAACTTTGGCAGCTTCGTAACTCACGGTATGTGGACGATTGACGCTGTAGCACTTCCACGCCAAGCTCCAGCGAGCTACACCAAGGAATCGGCCCCGCGAATGCGTCTAGCTAACACGAGCAAAACCTGTAGAAACCAAGCACTTCATATACTTCTACCTCGGCCACTGCGCGATCCTGCTCTTCAAGACTCAGTAGATTCCTGGGCGGACATGGACCTTGACACGATCGCGAGAATCGCAACCACAGTATGTTCCTATGAAGACGTGGAAGAGGCGTCATAAGTTGAGGGATGGCACCAGACATATTTGCGGCTTCCTATTCAGGTTTCGAAACCATCATTGGGTGTATTGTTTATAATATTAGAGATAAATCCCGTTCTCATCACCTGTTGTTGTTGCCTGCCCTGTTCAACTTTCCTTGGGTCATATCATGAACTCCAGGTATGTTGCACTTTGCAGTACCTATCTCCTAATGAGCATCTTATCCAAAAAGGAGCATCAACGAAGCATCAATCCACGCGCCAACAGTGAGCAGCAAAGAGAAGAGAGGAACAGACTGATGTGAATTGCTGGAGGCGACCGGCGTCTCCTCCATCTCTGAATATAAAGGATAAGAGAATTTCATTGTCTCCTGCCGAATGTTTAATTCGTCTTCACTTGAAGTGTTTACTCCTAACATGAGGCGTTGTGACTGCAGAAAAGCTCTCCATGTGATTGGCAGGACCGTCTACAATGAGAAAACGGAGCTGGAGATTCTTTCCGCACATGGCACGGAACGTGGGATCTCCCGAGTTCGTAACGTACCTGGCAGCACCTTCTCCCTACCGAGGCAGTTCCGCTCGAATCTTCCCCAACCCCCCCAAGGTGCCATGCAAAACGGAGGGGAAAGAAGATGATGTGGCCCTTCATGCGGACCTCAAGCTTCTGCCACTCTACATAAACGCTTCATCTACTCAAAACAAGCCCCAGAAAAGACGCAACCGACGTGTCTGGGACCAAACGGCAGCTCCGAAGAGTCACGTCGTCTTGACGGGAAGTGGCAAGCCAGGATCGCGCAGTAGCCGCTCTCATGCAGCTTCATTGGCAGAAAGAAAGAAGGCTTCGAGGTCTCTTGTCTTTCTCAAGCCCAAGAACTCCGCATCGAGCGTTCATGCCACCAACAAAGCACCCGCCTTACAATTGAAGATGCTCGATCCGAGAGGTCACTTTCTGGCCCAATCCAAGGCCAGCCAGAACGATGGTACTTGTCCAATCCTTTCCCGAGGTACCTTACACTTCCACCGCGTCTCTCAACCCTCTCCTCCATTCCCTGCCCGTTGTCCTTGTCCTTGATCTCCTCTAAGCTATTCTGTACGCCCAAGGGACGCATCGGAAAGCACGGGGGCTGCAGGAAAACCCCTTCTTCATGAATGGGCCGAATTTGCCCGCCTGGTCGTGGAACGAATGGAGTCCGCCACCGCTCGATTGATAATTCTTTTCCATTTCGTTAATCACACATTTGACAGCTCACTACTAGATAGCCGCCGTCCTGCAAGGGGGTTTCAGAAGAGCGAAAGTAACGACGGAGCATGTGCGGACATGGATCGTCTAGATCGTATCAACGGTGCCTCTTCTTCCTCCAGCAGCTCGCTTCAGACGGTGGGACCCACGATCTCCCGCACACGTCGAGATTGACCGAAATGGCCTCCAGGGAGAGAACATGGATACTCTGAAAACTTGTCGATTCAGGTACGGACATGGAGCAGCTCGGGCTTTGGTTTCTTCGCGAAGCAGGCTGTCTGGGGGTGACTATCCCGAAGCAGCACGGCGGGACGGTGCAAGGCTCCTCGTTTGGACGGCCGTGCATTGCATGTACATCCATGAAGTACATGCCATTACGGAGCCCTTCATTGCTGGTCCTGAGCTACTTGACGATTCCCCACACTCTTTTATCCGCTCAGGGTATTGGTGTTGCCAAGTCTTCAAGCGGCTGGATGAAGCAAGCTGTGCTCTCTGCCCTCGGGCATGTGTGTAACGTGCCCAACAGATGTTGGTTCGAGCACGCCCATGGGACGGAGTTGTGTCGGTATACGAAGCCTTGCAAGACACTTACTAACAGTTTCACTTGGAGTCAAGTTGTCAAGGCAGGACATCTCCAAGAGCTGCCAACCTCTACTTGCATGAGGACAGCTTCAAACACGCTGCTTCTCGCTGTTCAGATCCCGGAGCATTCGCTCACTTGACCGCAGGTGAGTAGTCTGCGGTGGTCGATGGATGTCTCGGATGAAGGCTCGTGAGAGGGACCTTGTGCCACACCGCATTCGCAGGTCTGCACATCATCGCCGGGTCAAGGGTGGGTTACTGTATCGAGGGCTGATATCACTCTTGGGAGCAAATTCTTGTCAGCATTGGATGGATGGATGTGACGACGTACCGCATCCAGCTCACGCAGACTTCTTGTGTGAGCGGTATGTAACATCACCTCCTTACATCCTCCTCACGCCACCAGGTATAACACAGGCATGAGGATTTTGAGAAAAATACGTGAGCGTCCCCGCTGCACTGCCGAGCTGAAAGCACGCAGCTCACCCAGAGCCGTATAGGAAGGCCGGCCACGACATTACGACGAACGCATGGGCACCATTGCGTGAGTTGCCTCGGAGTTCCCCCGACTATCCAGCGGGCTCGATATCTTCAGCAGGCGTCCCTCCCGGGATCGTCAACTGATTGTGCCCGTTCGGAGTACATGCATGTATGCTCGCATTTATTAATGCGAGAAGAGGGCGACAAAGCATTTATTGCTTCATGCTCCTCTTCGTCTGCTTCTGTGAGATAAAATTGGCACAAACCACAACGCACACGCCCCCCTCCGCTTATAGGGCCGCATATCATGCGGCCGCCTTACAAGGCCCTGTCTGCCTACTGCTGCTGTATCCCGTACACTTTGGCACAAATCAAGACTCTGACAATTTTGACACAGGCCTGAGGTTTTCACTCTGCATGCGCCGGTCGAGTCAGAGTTGATGAGGGCAAAGGGAAGGGTGATCGGGGTTATCACTTCCCTTCTGAGGAACAGGAGGAGGAGGTAGGGGGGGAGAGGCACCTTTGCATGCGAGCAAGACTGTGGCAATAACGCCTGGAAGTCGTATCACGCAACTTCTGAGCCATGCTCGCCTCCCTCTCTCACCCTCTCATCCTCTCTCTCGATCTTCCCTGCCGTCAACCATGTCCTTCTCCAGAGATGGGAGCTGCCAGCCAGCGGGAGAGACTGCACCAAATATAGAGTACATGTACTCGTACTTCTGCCTTTCCGCCGATGAATTGGAGCAGGCCATCCGGGAGGCACGAACAACTCGGGCTAACAGGGACATCTAGTCGTTCGCCCGCCACCAAGGGGAACCGGGGATTGGAGGGGAGAGAGAGGAAGTGGGCAATTGCATGAGGTGGATCGCGGCGTGCGCTTCTCTTCTCTGCTGCTCTCTATCACTTTTTTTCGCCACGCAATTCTTCCTTGATCTTTCACTCCGTATCTGTCCTTCTCTTCCTCTCCCACCCTGCTGCAGAGACCCTCTTGCCATGATTATCCGGCCTGATGGGCACATGCTGCATAAGGGTCATCACACGAGGCAAATCGCAAAGAGGAACCAACCGGCGTAGCTGCATCTCTGAAAGTGTTACGAAGCACTACTTGCCCATATGACTCTATTCATGCCCGTCGAGCATGGGCTGACTTGCTGATAGTAGTACTTACAGGTGAGGTGTTCATTGGAGACCGTTGGGAGAGGGAGAGAGACGTCAACATAGAGGCAGTGAGCTGCCAGAACGCCTCAAGGACATTGTGTATGTTATTAATGGCTCATCCGTTAGTCATTGTCGTTTTCGGCAGCCCGCAGGTACCAGGTATTGAGCTGTCTGAGTTCCGATAGGCCAGATTCAGCGATTGCCCAGTTGCTAACCTTATCCCTGCCTGCCCGCTGGCATGGGCCCTTTTGACGTCGTGGCAGGTGCGGGATGTATGAGTACCTGGACCAGTACGCGAAGCAAGGTGCAGTCGGGAGTACTCTCGACCTGTCACAACTGGAATGCACACCTCATGGAATGGAAGTCGATGTGATCGCCAGGCAAGGTACGAAGCACGGTACCTGCCTTACTCTCAACAGGCTGTTATCATGAGGCAGGTACCTACAGCACTCCGTGCCTGCCGCGGTCTTGGTCTTCCTCTCCAGCTCGCGCGGCCTCGACTCACTTCCTCCTTCGTTCGAGGCGTGGAGAACGAGGCCAAACGATGCATGTTCATACCGCCGAACCCCAGTTGTCCAGTAAATATCCTGGCGTTTCCAGGCGGCAGAAGCAAGGGCAGGACGGCGAGAGACTGCCGCCGGTTTGCGCAGTAGCGATTGCCGGCGTCTGGCCGTTGCAAGGCTCACGAGAGGCCCGTCCTGTAAGTTTGGTCAAGGGCGCATGTCTCTTCCGGCGAGCATCGAGAGCTTGCGAGTGATCGCCATCATAGTC
The DNA here is from genome assembly GCA_023628735.1 of Trichoderma sp. PF4103. Lineage (NCBI taxonomy): Eukaryota > Fungi > Ascomycota > Sordariomycetes > Hypocreales > Hypocreaceae > Trichoderma > Trichoderma sp. PF4103. The sequence continues at coordinate 7,357 of JAMAKC010000035.1, read as the reverse complement.
TAACCTCTGATCAGGGCCCAGAAGCCTATCTTTCTCGTTTCCATCTCATCGCCGCACCCAAGTCGCTGGAACCAGCGGCTGGAACCGAAACGGGCAGCGACTGGCCATTCATCAGAGGGCTCATGCGCACCCTGTCCATGAAGTCTCAGTCCGGTACCTACTAGACCGTGGCGCATTATATGCCAACCAAAAGGTCCGGCTACCATGCAGAGAGTGGTGCTACGGAGCAAAGGGGACTTTGCTGTGGTTGACTTCACCTGGCAAAATCCTACCAGAGGTAGGAACAGTACGAGGTACGAAACTACCTAGCGGAACCCTTGGGTGCACGCGCGAGTGGTGGTTTCGGCAAAGCAAAGAGCTGCCCTGTCCTGTCCGATTGTCGAATCACAAAGCCTGGACGGCGATTCGCCCACCAGCTACGGTTCTCTGCCAGGTGCTAGAGCGAGGTGTCAACCCCCTTTTGCTCGGTTGCCATGCTGTTCTAAGCATCCACATCACACAGATCACACTGGATACCTACCTACCCTTGGGGCGTATGGTACAGGTATTTTCCCGAGTCTTGCAGCAGGCGCGACGGATCTTTACCCCGGACCAAAGTGCCATCCAGCGTGGGTGGCGTTTCCTCCTGGTGGTTCCTGGCCGAAAGGCTTGACGACGTCGGCTTTTGCATCACCAAGTGGCATGAAAACCACGTCAAGAGGAACCTCTGCCGAAAGTGACCCCCCCGGTCTCGGTACTACTACCTACTGCTATTTCAAGCTCTACCTCTTTCAAGTACTACTAGCGACTGCTACTACCGCTCGTATGGTAAGCTTCACTGCTGCTGTTACACTTGTCCAGAAGGTAAGGTATGCCTGGTCTTAGGTACCTCTGCCGGTGAAGCGGGATTTCCATCATCTAGTAGGTACTTACCTCACCGTCGTCACATGGGTTTCACCGGCGTACCCAGACATGAACGACTAGGTAGTATTTTTCACTACAACGGACCATCGTACCAATACTTGCAAACGTTTTGCGTCAGCTCAAGGAACCCCGTGCATGCGAGGATGGTTGAGGGTGTCGCTCTCCAACTGTTGCCGGATTGTACAGACTCCGGGATACATGTGCAAGCCACGGATCACCCAGGAATCGCTCTTGGCAACCTGGGGGGCAGCTTCGACAACCCGTTCGCTGCGCGTGTTTGCTTAATATCAACCGGCGGCACTGCCAGCTCATCGTTGCATGCGGCCTTTTACCCCCCTCACAAAAGAGACTTCAAAAGAGGGTCAAAGGGTCCGAGGGCGTCTGCCTCATCTGGGCTGCCCCCCCTCTCCGCAGATCTGTCCAATCAATCGGGCCATCCTCACCGTAATTGTCACTGATGCTTCTTTGTCAGGTCTGGAACCCTGTGTGCGTTCGACAACGACACGCCGTGTCAGGTCGAGACAAAGCACGGGAGATTCTGCACATACAGAGTGCCACGAGATACCCGGTACAAAGCATGTGAGCAAATGTCTGATTTGCTGAGTCTGCTCGTACAAGTACATTCAAGCAACCATCCTGTTGCAGCTCAATAAGCCGCTGGCTGGTTCTTCGCAGCCAGGATCACCTTGCGTCCAACTTTAGCCCGCCAGGTCAACAGTCCAACTACTGCAACGCTAAGGAGATTAGACCTCACAAGTGCTCTGGAGCACTAAAACTCTGAAGGCTTTTGGTCTGCTCACTTCCATGCAAGTGGTTGCAGCTTCGCGTCTCTTCACCGACGTCTGGAGCCCCGACGAGCCACGCTCCTTTCTGCCTCGGCCTGCAATCCGAACAGCTTTTGGGGAATGGCCTCCGCTTATAAGCGTCTCCCACGGCCAGGGCCACTGATGCTCTGCCAGCTGCCCAAATGCAGTTGGGCGGTTCAAGCACATGTTGTCTTGGTACCAATCACTCGACGCAAAAGGAGATGCTAATGCCCTGCTTTCCTCTGCTGCCATGGTACATACATACAGATGGTACAGGTGAAGCCAGGGCAAGGTCCGCGTTACGTATGTGTGACGGCCCATCCCAGAACCTTCGAGCGCACGCTTCTTCCCCCTACCGACGATCGAGGCCACCGCTGGCTAAACCGGAAGGGACTAATACCGACAAACGATCGTGAGCCGACCACCAATATCCTGGGATGAGAAGGCAATTGAACGGGACCCGTCAATGCCTGCCAAGCAGTGCGATTTCTTCCCCCGCATATTCTATGCATGCACACGACAATGACAATAGGTGTAATCGGACATTCATGCTACTCGACGGCCGTGCTTTATTCACAGGATGTGGTGTCGAACGCTTTTGATCTTACCACAGGGCAGTCATGGTGTACATACACTCGGTACGAGCACACCAGGTCCCAACGACACTCAGACATATGCACAGGGCGATATCTGTGGGATTCTGCTGTGCATTAGCGGCCGCCAAAGCATAGATCTCGGAGGGATATGCTGGGTAATGGTCGCTGCCGGAAGATACGTCTTCTCCCAGCTTCATGGCGTTGTGGTGTGGCTGGGTTGGGCCTCTCCGGCTAATCAGCATCCGCTTGCTCGCTGCTCTTGATCGTCAAGGCTTGGATACGCTGGCAATACCGTAGTGTTTGGTGTTTGGCAAAGGGATCGTCAAGGCTCTCACTGGTATCTTCTCACGCAGTTTTCTTATCCCCATTTTGCCACCACCTAGCCGGCCTATTCAACACGAACGAGGGAGCCCTTGCCCATGTTTGCCGTTGATGATTTCTGGTTGTCGATTGATCAATCGTTCGTGCGACCTCAGTTGAACATGGCCGAAGCGCCAACCTATGGGTCCCGCCGCAGAGAGACAGGGGATTGGGCGCCTAGAGAAGCGACCCTTCCGGCGGCCAGAACGGCCGACATGCTCCATGTACTCCGTACAGGCATCAGGATGATTGCAGCGGCGTGGACAAATGGGGTCAACTCGAGAGGGCTAGGAAGCCATGTTGAGAAACGACTCGAGCGTTGCTTCGTCCATCCGAAGTAATCAGTGGACGACCCTTGACGGAGGACCAAGGAGAAGCCCAGGCCGTCGGCCTGCTTTTGGTGCCGGGTCACCCAGAGTAGCTCGGCCCTCCTCGTACTTGTACATACCTTACCGCAACTACATACGACTCGTCCGCATCCCTGGGGCGAAAAAGCTTCGAGACGGGGAGAAGACCATCGACAGTAATGGTTAGGCAGTGCGTCTTGTCTGGCACCGGAGGGCACAAGTACTGTACACTTGTGGTGGAGCGGCGTACCTAGTCCCCAGCGGTTTGCAAAATTCACTGGCGATGGGAGCTGCCAACACATCAACGACGGGGTCACACTCTTTCCAAGAGCCGCATCTCTCTGCTCGCACGCATCAACCTCTATCCGCGTCTGCGTCTCTCCAGACACCCCTCGGGCCCGGCGCTAGGGACGACGTTTGCAATCAAGCCCACATGTCTCGCCAAAGGACCGGCTCATCCTCCTGCGACAGGGCCCGTGGGCTGCGTGGTAACGGAGCATCAGGACAGCGGCATACTACCACATGCACCCAGACAGACGGCCGGACAGACAGCCACCTACATATGCATGCCCAGATACTGCCCAGTACACGCTTCCATCGAAGCATTGCCCGTCGAGGCCTGCTCTTTGACAGGCCACCTTCCTGCCGGTCCTGCTGCTTGTGGCCCCCATGCCAGCTTCCGACCAGAACGGCCGACATGATACAGCTTGTACAGACAGACGTCTAGACATACGCACACGCAGCCAGCGGTAGATTCTCACGTCCCGCGTACGGGGTACCCGCGCGCGCATACATCCCTCGCCGCTTGATCTTGTCTCCCGCCGCTGCTGCTACCGGAGCGGTGCGCCTGGCCTCCGTCTCGGCCGTCCTCGTGCTCCACCTTGGAATTGGCCAGCTTCTGTTCTTGAACTTGTTTCGTTTCCGCCTTCTCCTCCGCCGAAGCCCGCTTCTTGTTCGATTTGTTCTTAATCCCTTCGTCTCCCTCTCAGTTCCCGCCCGGGGGGTCCTTCTGCTTTGTAGCTTTCCCACCAACCTGGATCCCGCCCTCGGTTACACCTCGACTCGTTTCCAAACCTTTAGAGTTTTGCTCACCTTAACTCTGCCTCACCCTCTCTGCCTCTTCCCAAAGGGTTGCCACACAGACTACACGCCAATTCCTCCCCAACTCACTCGCACACACTCGCATATCTGCGGCAGCGGCCTCTGGGCTTTGTTCCACTTTTATTTTTGCCCACCAGGACAAAATTTCGTTTCCTGAAGCCAATTGCTTTCTTCCTCTCCTCCCTCGTTCTCCATTGACGTCTTCCGCAACCATGGGTGGCTTCTACATGCAGTATCTCGAGAGTAAGTTGGTCAATTGGGCTCCCGTGTGCTTTTTGTTTACTTCACGCCGACGGATACTATACCGACAGCCCCGAAATCTCGTGTGGGGGTGGCGTATGAGATTTGGGGGGAGGGGGGGAAATACATCAAGTCCAGCCTTGCGCGCGGCCACCACGGCGACCTTGGCGGCCAGAAGGACTGGTGCTTGAGAGGGACGACCGTTTCAACGGCTTGCTGCCGCCCAATTGAGCCTCTACGGTCTTTCACTTGGCTGTGAAGCGGGTTCGCGCAGGAATGCACATGATTTACACACCTCTCCCCCGCTTATCCCTTTCTCTTTCTCGAGCACAGATTCTTGGTTCATGCAGGAACCCTGCGGACTGCAAGAAGCCGGCCAGATTTCAAATGTCTTCTTACCATCACACCGTGCCTTGTCTTGACAGCTGCTGCTTTCATTTTCGCTGTCTTTCCTCCATTTGCCCAGAACGTTCAGCACAAGCGAATATACTAACCAATGGCTGCGATGAATAGGCTTGTGCCGGCGCCGAGGATGGACAGACCCCTCGTACGAGTGCTACCGTGACCCCAATGGGTTTACTTGCCTGGTCCTAGTCAATGGACGCGAGTACCAGACCGACCTGGCATACGAGTCCGACGTGTTGGCTCAAGAGAACGCTGCTATGCGCGCCTTTATGGTCTGCCGCAACTTTTCGGTCAACGGCGGCATGCTCGCTCGCAATGGCATCGTCCAGGGCCTCCCGGCCAATGCTGATACCCGCCGCAAGAGCCGCCCTACGTCGTCCAGGGACGGCAACGAGCGCCACGGCCGCCGCTCCGGCACTCACTCGAGCAGCAGTTCCACTGCTTCGTTTGAATAAGCCAGGCGCTGATCCCTTGAACGGACCCGGAGTATCAAGCCGCGGATTGCCCGACATCGTATTCACACAATTCCATTCGACTTTGGCTTGGACCTTTGCAGGCAGCCACACGGCGCAATATATACATGTGGTTGAAAGGCTTCACGGCATTCCCCAAGGGGATATAACCATCACCACGTCAACTTTGTTTCATTATTTTCATGGCGGCAGTCATTCATTTTGCTATATCAATGCGCTGGGTACTGAGCAGGGAAAAGAAAAGTCAAAGAATCGAAATCAGCGAGAAGGGAAAAAAAGAAAAGAAAAAAAAAGGAGAGAGAGAGAGAGAAGAGGGGTTATGTACCGACAAATGCGCCCACAAAGGAGACGGCGATAAAGAGGCATTGTTGAATACCGATGCTGCAACGACTTCCACGACACGAAACGACCTTTAGACACGTCTTATATTTCTTTCAGTGGCCGAAATGCCCGGCCTGGTTCTATCCATATCAACTTAGATGTTGACTTGGTGCTCTTTGCATTGCGTTCAGAAAGAACGCGTTGCGTTTACGACTTTGATGCGAATCCCTCGGAACCCTCGTCTCCCTCCCCCCGAGGCAAACTGCCCAGGGCCAGTCTCCCACTCATCGCTATCTCTCGGACACGCGTCTACGAGCGGCCATCCTGACTGGGAATGTTGATGCGAGACCACGACATGACGATCTTTTGATCAGGGAGACTCTGAGCCGTCATGGCCATATGCCTGATACCTTCGTTATTTCCTTCATTTTGCCCCGTCTCCGTTCTCCTTCCACTTATGACCAAAGACATCGCGCTCGCACGAACAGGCAGTTGCTCCTCTCACGAGGACGGCTCCATGACTTTCCTTTTGGGTTTTTGGCAGCAAGCGAAGCGTGTCTATAATCTGTCTTCTTCATCTGATGGTTTATGCTGGCGTTGCCCTCCCCTGGGGGTGATTTGGTGTCTTTCTTGCGGATGGATCCCGCTGCTGAATGATGGCCATGACGAGTCAAGAGGCAGACGCAATGTCAAAGAGGATGATGATGGTGGTTTGATTGAACGACATGAGGCAATGAATACGGGGTTGGGAATACACAAAAGGGACACGAAGGGAGGAAGAGGAGAGGGAGAAAAAAAAATCGAGAAAAATTAGAAGTAACGATCATGATGACATGAAGATAATGACTTTTTTCTTTTTCATTCTTCGTCTCGGGAGGTGCTTTTGGCACAACGCAGTGGTGCGGACCTTTGTTTCCTAGACTAGATGGGAGGTCTTGATGAATATATGTGAAATGTCCAATATGATGCCTTGAGCGATTCCGTTGAGTGAAATGCGCATTCGACTGTTGTGACTGATAGACACGGGGACGGGAAATGTTTTTGAGTACGGGTGCTTGATGGTCATGACACTACTATAGGTAGTGAGGGTTTTTGCTGAATCGTTGTGACATGCATGTTGTACCCATCACATGAGTGTATAACCGTGAGTTTCGCTTTGCATCGTAACAGGAAGCACCTATCGCTCACGACAGGGCAAGTCTAAGGATGAATCGTCATGGGTGGACGTGGTTCTTCAGCGGTCCCTGGTCCGCGCGGGAGCGAGAGCGTTTGGGGCAAGGGGGTTCCTTGTCTTGGTTGTGGGAATCTGCGAGAATCGCAAATTAGTGGTAATGTCACCAGCAGGTGATGCTTCCGTGCTCTGTAAAATAAGACGTTTGGTTGCAAGGGCGTTGACTGTTGACGCTGGATGTGAAGAATCAATGCAGGAAGTTGGAGAGGCTGGAAAGTCTTAGCTTCCTTGTGGTATACTTCGTCGTTGATATGGGGAGTGGTGATATTCTCTCTTTTCTCTTTTCTTTTTTCTCTTTGGCCTGTTCCCCCCCGTTGTTCCGAGGTCTTGGCCGCGTTTCGTGCCTGGTGAGATTAGCGAATGTATGGGATTTGTGTGCTAGTCACGTCGTAACGGGGGGGGGGGGGTGGGCGGGGGTGGGTTTGTGGGGGGTGGGGGTGGGGGGGCCCGTGGGGGGGGGGGGGGGGGGGGCGGGGGGGGGGGGGGGGGGGGGGGGGGGGGGAGCCGCCGATGCGGGCGGCGAAGTCGGCGGCGTAGAGGGATGCGTCGGGGCAGATTTCGATGAGGGCGCCGT